>CM034150.1:118684776-119036372 GCA_019776745.2 Taxus chinensis
TTGAATTCTGTCTCTTTGTGTGGTTTCAATGAGACTCTATGTTTTGAACTTTTTTAAAAATAAACTAGTGTGAGTCATTGACGACGCCTCAATAGAAAAGTCCCTTGGAACGATTGGGACCAACCCTGCAAATTGATAGGTTGTGGGCCGTTTCCGTGATTTTAACCATATATTAGCAGTAAAAAATTTAGGACAGGGACTAATCATTTGAAATTCCAGTCTCATTGGGACGGATTCTGTTTCACTCTCCGGTCGGTGATCAAACTAAAAGCACATTAACCCTGTGTTAGGGCTCCATGTGGGCCATTCAAACAGGTATATAAGAACCCAAAGAATATTCTTATTCTTTACTCTGCCATTCAAAAATATCCGAAAGTATATTCCTGTTGCTTTCCTCTGCATAGAAAGCAGCACAGGGCCAAAGGTTTACGGTTCGAATCACCAGAAGTGTCAATTACATTGCAAGCAATTCTACCTATTCATTAGGTGAATATGGAGATTTGTAGTCTAGAAGCATCTACAGGCAAATCTTCTTTTCAAATTATTGCCATCGTTTCTGAATATTAGCCTTCTCAGTTTTCTTGAGTTTTTCTTACAAGATTAGTTTTGGCCGAAGATACAAATTACTAAACAAATGTTGGCAGGTATTTTTGTTATCTTTTATATTTGACATTATATCAAATTGCGATTATTACATTGTATCTGAATTTCGAATGCAATATCAGTATAACTTTTCTTAATTATAAGAAAAGTTATATATTGAAACATTTTAATCCAAAGAAACTTAAGACACATAGGTTTATATATAAATTCATCTTACTCAATTGCAATTTGAAAAAGTGACTTAAATCGGGTCCACGAGATCAGTACATTCTATGGCACCACAAAGAGCGGAAATGGGATTAAACATGCCTAGGAATGTATAAGTGCCATATTAATGTTAAGTGCCAAGGTGTACAAAGATAGATGCGAAGGAGCAAGATCAGTTTTGAACTGTTCCAGCTTAATTTTGGAGGGTCAATATTTTGCTGATCATTTTGGCCTGGAGAAAATTTTATGAGCTAGATAGATAGATTGATTTAAATAATGTCCACAAGATCAAAATGGTTCATGGAATCAAACTATACAATCACGTTAGCTACTACTATGCATGAGGAGAACCAAAATACATTAGCTACCACTATGCAGTATGCATGAGGAGAACCAAAATGGTCTATGGGATCAAAAGATACAACCACATTAGCTATTACTATGTATGAGGAGAGAACCAAAATGGTCTATGGATCAAAAGCTACAACCACTTTAGCTGCTACTATGCATGAGGTGAATTGTTTCTCGGGAATATGTATGAGTTGTGCTCCGGGCATGATTATTGTCTCTTCTGTAGGGTGCTTTGGTCTCCTGGTAATTTTCTTGTCCTATCTTGTATCTTCAAAGAGGGCGGACATAGAGCTAACCTTCAAGGCATTTCTATAGCTGGTGTGGATGTCATTATAGGCTGTGCTTACTTATTGGAAATGCCAGAGTCTCCACTATACCCAAGACACAAAAGATATATATTCTCTCCTCCCATTCTTTCTGGGATGTCCATCTGCCTGTCCCACATCTAAGGTGGTGCGAACTGGTCCTTACGTAGGCTATAAGAATTGTCATTCATCACTCGACTCTTACATCTATGTATGCTTTCTGATTATGTTCAAATGTAGGATCATTCTCCACTCGATTCTTATATCTATTAATCTATTAATACATGTATACTTTGGTGAATGTGGTAACTTTATGTAATTTTATACGAGAACTTAGCGAATATTTTTGATTGCTTTAGACTTTGGCAGCGGAGATTAATTGATGAAAAATATTCTAGAAACACTTCAACATATTTAAGAGAAAACTTTGACATTTTGGCTCCATCTATTAGTCCTATTATCAGGAATACAATTTATTTAAATTCTAGAAGTCATACATCTCCTTAGAAGGCATAGCAAATATAAGGTATAGCTATGGGATCTGCCGTATAACCTGTAGTGAAAACTCTTTTTCATGGAAGACATTGAGACAAAAGCACCCAACTGTTTTCTGTGGGTCTAAGTGGTGGATAAGATTTGTAGATGATGTCAATTCTTGTTGGCTGCATTGGATTTTTTTTCTAACCATCTTAATGAACAGTTGAGGCACTTACACTTCACCATAGAGGAGGAGAAGAATAGCCTTCCGGTTTTGGATGTGCTGGTTACAAAGAGGGCAGTTAGGCCCCCATCTCATTAGGTGTACATGAAAAAAAACACATATGAATTTGTATCTTAAAGCCAGTCGACACCACCACTCCTCTCAAAAATGGTGGTATTTAGTAAGTTGGCAACTAGGGTGGTAAGGATTTCAGACGAAGTGCACTCTGCACAAGAATTGAAACATGTTTCAAATGTCCTCAAAGTGAATGGGTACAAAGAAACACAAATTCGATGAGGCATTAAAAAGGCAAAGGAACAAGATACTAGGGGTTAGAGGAAACCACCAAAAATAGAGGTAAGAAAGGAGACTGATGGTTAAACTTCCTTACATACATAGTGTCATGACTAACTTGGCATGAACTTCAAGGAGGAAAGACATCGTGGTCATTTTCTTTGCAATGGACACCCTTAGAAGAGATATGTTGGACAAGCAAATGGATCCACAAACCCCAAGACTATTCAAGGGAGTGTATTCAATCACATGCTCATTCAAAGAACAATGCATTGAGGAAACACTTCATTTGATACAAGTGAGGTTGAAAGAACACTGCGCCTCTGTTATGCACAATCAAAGCATAAAATCAGTGCTGTTAGAGCATTCTTTGAAATATAAACACCATACCTGCGTGGAAGACGCTAGTTTACTTGCTAAAGTTGACAATGGTGATAGTTGCAAAATCAAAGAACTACTTGAAATAGATATATTTAAGAATAATTTAAATAGTGATGATGGCCTCATTTCGAGCAATACTTGAAAGCGCTTCATAGAATTAATTAAAGGGAACAATATACACATGACACAATTCCTATTTTTGATAGGAGATAGAAGGTGAATGTTTTATTCTGAATTAGAAGGTTAGATGGTTGAAGTTCAGGCAAATGAGATGTATGTTTTATATCTTGCAACCTTTGCTCTTTGTATCAAAATGTGTCTGTTCCCCTGATAGACGGACCCAAAACATCAAGGTTTTCTGTTACAGCTATTGGAATGTTTCTAGAATTTTTATCCTCAAATATTAGTTTTGAAAATTTTACAATTGGCGTATGTAGTTTTATTAATTTTTGTGAAAAATTAGCCAATTGATGCAAATAGCCCATAAAAAAAACCTTATTTCGGTCATAATAAAAAGGAAAGTTTCATTTAAAACCCATGTCGTCTTTGTCCTCGAGGCACCTAAATTTGCTTAGATTAGAGGGCGGCATTCAACATAAATGACTCCCCACAAACCTGATTGTGCTTAGACTGCACGGCACAAATATCCTACCCCCCTACGGATTCAAACCTACACATCCCTTGCCAAGAACAAATCTTCACCATCAACCCCACTCAAGGATGCTCATGCACATGGGGATTCTTCATGCAAACCAGAATGAAGGGGCCAAATTAATGGCTACCTTACTCTCCAACCTAACATACTAGAGCTACATGACACAGACCCTTAGGCATGCACACACCCAACTAAAACCCGAATTGCATTCTTTAATGATTCACAATGACTTGTTATAGAAAAATTCAGGCACAATCACACTTGCCTTACTGAATCCAAACACATGAAGATGATTATAATGGTACACAACTTTGGACTATACTGTCTAGACTTGGACTAAACTCTCTCCTTGCTTCTACTATTATGTTCTTCCTTAATCTTTCTTGCTTGCTTTCAACTCCAACTCTTTCTTCACATCTGAAACTGCCTCTTCTAGACCCTCAGTCAATCCCTCTAACAACTATAACAGTCCTCAATGCCTCTTTGCATTCCCAAAATGCTTGGAAACACCCCAAAACCTGACATTTTCTCTTTCTTGGTTGTTATCCACTTGTACAACAGCTGCGGGTGAAACTGTCATTTTGCACATTCCAATGGTTGCAAAATCGACGGGGTGGTTACATAATCATCGGTTAATGTAGACCGGCGGTTTTGCAACCTCCATCTATGTAAACTGGCGAGTTCGCTAGTTTCCTAAGAGAAGGTCCTTGGGACCACGACAAATGACTGAAACCACTCCCATAGCCCTTTGCACAGGAAATGGACATCTAGGGGGTGTAATTGACCATTTGTGATCACCTCCACAGACATGACGAAGTCATAAGACGATCGTTTGCCACCACAAACACACACACAACTCAGAGGCTCCGACATCATACATGTTGAGTAAGTGAAATGAACCATGAGCTCCTACTCATGAACATTCTTTGAACTGTTCATTGGAAATTTTAAGTTTAGCAACTCTTGAAAATGCATTCATCCAATGTTATCTCTTCAGTTGTCTTGTTTGCAAAGTCCACTTCACAAAAAAACTTTGTATACTCCTGTTGCCACTTTTCTTCTTGGTGATTCTAGTAATCAGGATCACCATATTCCACCTCCTCTCATACCTTCTCAAGCATCTATAGTACTTACAATCATGTCCATGACGATTCTGAACTTGTCACTTACCTATGTTCACTTGTGATCCCTTATAGTAAGCTATATTCAAATTAGCAACATTGAATATCAGCGATTTGATAGTCGATCCCTTCTGGGAGCTTCAATCTACATTCACATTCTTTGCAAACTTCCTTAAGAACTGAGCAAGGTCCAATCATGAAACTTCAATCACCTTCAAGAGGGGACACATGACGTTCCTCTAGGGAAACCTCTCCTTTCTCAACATGGAACCCAAACTAGCCCTCCAACTTCAAACTCTTGGTTTCTCCTCTTGATGATCAGCATGTTGCTTGTAAGCAACAAGGTGTTGTTCTAGCAATTCTCCTTGACTTGTTGCGCCTGTCAATCAACACTGTATGGGACTAGCAACAATCCTCCACTATACTCTCACAATCTTATGCTGCTTTCCCAACTCACTCAAACAATGCTTCTCATACTCATCCTTATGCCTCTAGGGTATGTGACCGTACACAATCTAGAAAGGACTCTGTCGTACATTTTGTCTTGTTGACGGCTAAGCCGATATGCACAAGGGGAACTTGTAAGCTATAAGTAATATCCCATTGACTAAGGTTTGTTTTCAACCAAACACCTCAACAAGCTCCAGAGGCTATGTATTCACAAGCACTTATAATAAAGTATTATAGACTTAATAATAAAATAAAAGCTGAAAAATTAAAGTCACCTTATAAATTATATTTTTCCCCTAGAAAATGCGACTTGCCTAGGGATGGATCTAAGGGGAAAGAAACATTAAATGAGGGACTGAAATCTGATTGGATGTCAAGGGTGGCTATTTGGCCCATAAAATCTATAAAAGCAAGTCGACTTGCTTGATGAGAGCATCACTTGTCTATTTTCTAAAATCAGATTTGTATGGCTTGCATCTTCAATCTTCTAAGGACGAAAACCCTTACAGATTTACTCTTGAGGATGAAAACCCTCCAAGAGTCTAGTAGAAGGACGAAAACCCTTCTCCTAGTTGAGAGGATTCTCCACCCTGGGGTTTCCATTGTAGATCACAAAGTTAATAGTATTTTTGAGGTGTTTTCCAATAGTTTTCCAAGCATTTTGAGGGTTGTACTTGCATAAAGAAGATAGCTGATTTTCCAGCGTATCAGATCTGAATATATCTATATGTTTTTGCTGTAATTTCCAGCCCAAAACCCTAAGGGTGAATTGGTGTTTTGGCTGTTTAGGGCACTTATGGTGGTCATTTGTATGATTGGGTGACATCATTGCATTCTCACTATTTTTGTGAGTCCGTGCATAGTTTATTTGTGTGGATTGGAGCATTTTTGAGTGAGTTATGAATTTTTGAAGTTGCCATAATTTCTACAAATTGGGGTTTTCAAAATAAATTCATTTCAGTTGTGTATGGGCTCTAAAAATTCAGATATTTGCACGAATATATTGAGGGTGAAATATTATAAGTTTTAGCTCAGTTTATGGTGGAAAATATCATGATTTATTTCTGATTTTTAAAAGTTTCATTTTAGCCCTAGTCGCATTTTCTAGAAATAAATCAGATCTGCATCATAAATAGTTTGTATATTTTTTATAAATTGCATTTAGGGGTTGGGATTTGTCTAAAATCCATTTAGTGGCAAAAAGTGTCCATTTGGGGACATTACACCTTACAATTGAAATGCATACTACAACTCTAGATGGACTTAATAGTATCTCCCATTGGGCATATTTATGCTTCCAAAAGATCAACCAAATGGCATAGAAGACCCAAAACATCTATCTCAATGGAGGCTAGAACGTCATGGCTTCTGTTTTCATAGCCAAAGGTATTTGTGCCAAAAGAAGACTTTGCATTGAGGTGCATGGGATAAATTTAATAAAATAAGCTGTTGTCCTATAGAAGTCTACGCCAAAGGAGAGATAAGGAGGTCCCATGGAGGTGGGAATAAATAAAATAACTAAAAGAACCTCCTATTTTTGGCGCAAAGAGGAGCGATACATTGAAGTAATTAAAAATAGGAGTTGCTGTTCTATTCTTAGGAGTTTGAATGAAGGAGGATTAAAATAGAAATAGATGAAATAAGAAAAACATGCTATTGTTCTATTTTTAGAGGTTGGCGCTAAGCATGAAATAAAACAAATAAAAGGAGTTCCAGTCTATATTTGGCACCAAGCATGATGGAGGGAGATAAATAAATAAAAAAGAAAATTATGTTGTTCTATTTTTGGAGGTTTGCACCCAAGATAGATAGAGAGATTTTAAATAAATAAAAGGAAAGGAACTGTTGTTCTAAGTTAAAGGTTGGCACTAACGATTGGAAGGTGTATGGGAAAACAAATAAAACAAAATTGTTGGAGTTTGCGCCAAAGGGATAAGGTGCATGGGGTTAAATTAAACAAATTAAATAATGGTGTCCCCAGATTTCACCCTGAAATCTGGGACTACCCCATGTAAAAAAGTTTTCGTACTTTTAAAAAAAATGGGTTGTTTTGTGTTCTAATTGCTAGAAGGTGTTTGTTTTGTGTTAAAATATTCCCAGAGAGTCATATAAGCCAATTTCGACAAATACCCAGATACCCAAACTCGTTATATTCTGTCGTTGGGGTTTGCCTGCGGGAAATTTTTATTTAATTATTTTAAGCCCCGTTTGAGGTAAATTGTGCTCCAGTTTAACCCTGTTGAGGTTTTACATATCAATATTCCCATATACCAGTAGGATTTCCACCAAGAATGAATTCTAGGCTTTATCTGTGACTTCTGGCAACGTTTTGCGTTTTTGGTTTTTTTCGCGTTCTGTTTTCTGTAAAATTTCTCTAGGTCAATTCCTTTGCCGGTTCAGTCTGTTTTCTTGCCTGGAGTATCTGGAGATCATCTACGGACGTCATGCCAGAAAGAATTTTCCATAGGAGGTCTAGTTCTCTCTAAAAAGACGAAGTCATGCACAAAAAAGGCCTCTTCTGGGCAGGTCGCATTTTTGGGAAAGGAAGGTTTTAAGCTACAATGGGATTTTTGGTAGCAGCAAGCAGGTGGGAATTTTGTACCTGCTTGGCAGGGTACTTTTTCCCATGAAAGTGAAGCCACTTAAGTCATAGTGGGAAAATTAGAGGCATCAAGTAGACGGGAATTTCTTACTTGCCTTGTAGGGTGAGATTTCCCATAGTGAAATAAAAGAAAATCACTTAAGGCATTGATGGGAATTTCTTATCTCCCTTGCAGGGTAAAAAAATCCCATTATGAAAGTCAAAGAACTTAAGTGGATCATGGGATTTTTGGAGCTGCGGTGCAGGGTGAATAATCCCATTGGAAATTGACTTTTAAAAATAGAAATTAGCTATGCAAAAAAGTGCGACCCCTTTGGGAATAGAGGGATAGCTTTAATTGCATTAATTAATTAATTCTATTTCCAAAATTGGCACCCAAGCATGAGGAAAAGTCAACACAGGAGAAGAGGAAAAAGGAAATTTGAAATAAAATTCTAAAATTAAATAAATTTAATTTATTTAATGCAGCCCTCTCTCATGCAAAAAAGTGCGACCCATCTAGAGGAGAAATAATACTTTTTAAAGTATTAATTGATAGAATTAATTCCTATTTTTGGCGCATGAGGTCAAAACATACTGTGAAGTCAAAGTGGACTGGAAGTAGAAAGCTAAAATTAAATAAATTTAATTTATTTAATGGCAGCAATGAGCATGCACAAAATAGGCGCCCAAATTGAAGATAAAAACATGTTTATTAATTAATTAATTACCAGGAATAGAAGGGGCAATAATTAATTATAGAATGATGAAGGTTATATAAACATGGGCTGCCATATTAATGAAGTAATTAATTCTTTAGCAAGGAAGTGCAGCCTAGACAATTTTGGCGCCCAAAGGAGGAATTTTGCTCAGAGGTAGGTGTTTTCACTGCTAGAAAGCTTCAAAGTTTGGCGCCTAGGTTTGAAGGAGCTTGATTTAAGTGTGATTAATTGTCTACATAGTGGTACAGGTGCTCAGGTGAAGTTGACAAAATTCATGCTTGCTTTGCATGCAAACAAAACCTCAAATTTTAGGGCAGCGGGCTTTATATATGCAGATTTTTATGATTAAAATCAAGTGTTCATGTTCCGGTATCCGTTTTTGTCTGAATTAATTGCAGGTATTCATTACAGGTGCTTATATAATTGAAAGGGAGCTTAAATCAATATCAAATACATTAAATATATCCTCTGAATCCGAAGAAATCCTCAGATCTGCACTGGTTGTAAAGAATTCCGGCCGAATAAAGAGAAAAAGAGTTGCTCAGACAAAGACAGATCCGGCCATGGCAAAGCGGGATGAAAGTGAAAGCTCAGGAGAATCGTGCATTACTTCCAGGTTTGTTGACATTGGAGACACATATCTAGGTCCAAAACCTCTTTCTGAATTGATTGACAGATCCAGAGCTGGAAAGACTTCTCTCATGCGTGCAGTCAAAAGCAGTGGAATCATTCGAGCTTCAGCATTCCCATTCATAGCTCAGTTGCCAGAATTCGTCATGGAGTGTGCTAGGTCTTACCACCCACTATCTAGATCAGTCCGAGATGCTGCGGTGAAGACAATAATCCGGCTAGATGAACAGTTCATCAATTATTGTCTGAAAATTCCAGCATGACAGGTGGTGACTACTATTAGTATACTAGATGCCCGCAACAGATGGGACAAGCATAAAGTTGACTGTGTGGGCATAATGAGCAACAGATACATGAAGAAGCCCAGATCTCCATCCAAGTTCCCGAGAACTCTTCCACGATCCAATTTGGTACAAGAGGTGGATGACATTACCAAATTGTTATACAGGATAAATGGTGAAGCTAACGCTCACAACTTCCGCTCATGCATGTATGCCTTCATCAGGACCATTGAAATCAACAAAGCAGATTCTATAATCAATTGGTCGGAAATCATTAGTGACAACATCGACGAGTAGCTCCAGAATGTGAGGCGGACTTAAAACTTCAAAATGACTTTGTATTTGGTATATGCAGCAACTTCACAGGGTATCTTCACCAAGTTGGATAGACGTGGTGTGCTCTCCAAGGATCTTATTTTTGAGTGCTATTCACAACTTACTGTGGCCGCATGCAATAAAAATTATAAGGTGGTCAACGATAGATTCTTGTACAGATTCATTTGCAGGCTGAATGGCGATCTAAAGGCCAACAGGGTGAGCAAGGAAGCTTGGGAAGCTGTGTCCAGGATTGGCAGTATCTTCATCCAGTTTGCGGACTTTACATACATCAGGGTCACCGGCTTTTCGGGAGAACCAGTCAAGTTGCCCAGATATCCAAGTGACTGATTGGTCATCATGGAGTTGAGCAAACAACTCATGGAGATGCATGACCTATAGTCAAAACAACACAAGTCTATAGGCTTTTTCCCGATTACAGTGGGCTATTACAACTGCCAGAGCATTCATAAAGCCTGAGGAATTGAAGTGGAGATGTTCTCTGAGTACGAGCAAGAGTTCTTCCCAGCACGGCTCAACTTCGATCCATATGGGGTGGCAAGGAAGACAATCTCCCAGGAGTACGTGCATGTGCCTTGATTGGAAGATTTCTGGATGAAGTGCAGAAGCGAGTACGAAGTTAGAAAGAAAGATTTCAGTAGGTTATTAGCGCGGCAAGTATTTGACTTTGGATTAGCACGGATACTTGTGGATCTTAAAGATGATGGGCCTGTGTTACTCGATGCATACCATTAGATGGGAAGAGATAGAGCTGTACTTCAGGAGAGCATAGGTGGTTGCCATACGATCGAGGAAAGGTCTGTCGCCGTTCTGGTCAATACTTCAAATTGGTTGCTGACAAAGGGATATTGCCTTGATGAAGCATTGATGAATCAGATCACAAGCAACCTCAGCACTGGAGATTCCCTCAAAAGGAAGCACGAAGGAGAAAGTAGCAGAAGCCTTGAAAAGATTAAATTGCACAGAAAGTCTCATTCAAAGGAAAGGATCACTTCTACGGCCATGGTGTTAGTTCCGGCTTCTCCAGCATCAAGTACTTCACCGACTGTTGCACCTCAGCAAGATACTGCCGTTCCTCCGTTGAATCTGGCAACATTCGTCTTTTCTCCTCAGCCACTCCATTCAACACCTCTTCTTGAAGAAACACTGAAGTTGCAGATGGCAGAATTTGAAAGAGCTTTGTCTTTAGACAATACAAAGGATGGTAGCCACGACACTGTAGCAGTTTCGGATGACGAGGAACCAGAGCACGAGATGGTGGTACACTCGGCAGCTTCTCATTCTACGAGAAGTAATTTCTTAGAATGGTTGGCTTCACAGTTGGTTCCAGAGGCTAGAGAGGAGATCAACTTGGGAGAACATGACTTGCAACTGCTCCTAAGTTTGGGTGGAAAAAACAGAAAACCTAAAGTTGCTAAGGTGACTTCAAGGTTGATTATTGAGGAGTCGGGGCAGAAGTTCGTTGAGATGTCAGTTCTAGCAGAAGGGAAGAAGAAGGATGAGCTCACGACAGAAGATATAACAGTGACCAGAGTACCCATAGGTCAAGCCACCACAGAAGGAGTGAAGCAAGACACACAGACATTGATAGATGCTTTATTCTTTAGGCTTGACAAAGAAAGGCGGAGAAACGTGAACTTCAAAAGCAGGTGTCTCAGTTGTGCGAGATTATTGCCAAAGTTGCCAAACCTTCCGCTCAGCCCATTTCAACACATAAGCAGGTGAGTGATCATTTGATGCAGGAAGTGGAAGATGCAAGTAACCAGGTTAAAACTATCAATGAATGGAAGAGTCTAATCATTCGCCAAGCTTCTATACAACTCGGAGAGGTACCAGCCCATCTAAAGTTTATGAAGGATGCATCGGTTCAGCTGAAGAAACTGGTGACAAGCACGATAGACATGAGCATAGTAGCTGAAAGTACCCTGAGTACTTTGGTCGAAATAAATAAACTGCCGAGGGAGGTGTTGATTGCGGAACGAAATGTGCCCAATGGATCAGTTGAGAAGGGGAAGCAACTTGAGTTTACAGTATCTTTCCACTTGGAGATCTTCAGAATCATGTTGAAAAGGATGCAGGCACTTGAGAGTATGGCATCATCTTTACTAGACAATGTCATTGCTTTCACCAATGAGGAAGTGGTCGGGAACGTTTCTTCATACACAAGGACCATTCCTAGCAAAGTGCCTGATTCCCTGGAGGGATCTCTTCTGATGGTGCAAGAGAGAATTGATGGAGCTGTTAGGCCTTTCACGATGGATTCCATCAGAAAGCTGGTAACGCTGCAATAAGATATTGAGAAGTTCGGGCCTAGCTTGGAGGATGTGGAAGCATGCATCGGGGTTTTGAACGAAGGCTTGCTACAATTCAGGATAGAAAAAGAAGTTGTGGCTAAAACAGATAGGAAATTGCTGAATTACATGTTCGACAAGTGTATTCAGTATCAAAACAAAAAGATGTAGATGTTACAGCTGGCGAATCTTTCTTCTTCTATTTTCAACGTTCCCGGATATAATTGTAAAACTTTAAAGTTGGTTTTGAAACCATTACTTTTAAGTTATGTGGAACTTTCTATAAGTAAAGTGACAGATGTGCATAAGTTTGACCATAGATCCGGATGCATGTCACTTGGAGAGGAATTAGAGGAAGATGATTGCCAGATGTTATCTTTACTTCTTGTTTATGTTCTAGTTCAGTTGAGTTTCCCATTTGTAATTTCCTTTATACATTCTATAAGTAGAGGAAGAAACTTCGGGTTAATGATCAAAATTTGTAAGCAACATTCTTGTGTTCCCGACTTTGTGCTGAAATCCCTGATAGCTATTTGAAGCAAAGGATAGAAATGAGCAGATTTCTGGAGAACTTTGTGTCACGGTGCATTTTGTTTCTAGCTTTTTGTCTTAGATCTACTTATAAACTTTGTGTTATTCTAGATCTAGATCTGAAAGCTGCCTTTGCTTATAATTTTGTGTGTTAATATCTATTGGTTATGTCTATGTGCATGCAATTAACTCTGTAATCTATTGATTGGGTTGCACATCTTCCTTCTTTCTTTCCTATGTTTATTTTATTTCTTTTTTCATTAGATAGTTTCCTTTCTTTAACAACTGCTTACTGCAAAACTATACAGCTATGGTTCATGAGCTGCATGGTTAAAGTAAAACCCCAAAATAGATACTAGCATATTTAATTGACAAATCTTATATGGGAGTCTCACCGGTAAATGAGAGAGATTTATCTCATTACTGCCTAGGTTTTCAGCTATGCAGAAATTCTAGCCAACAAATAACAACTGTTGTTCCAGTTTAGTGCCAAGGACAAGCAAGAGAAGAATAAACTAAAATAGAACTGCTGTTTTAAAGCATGTGCCAACAAAAGAAGAATAAAATAAAGTAAAACAACAGTCTATTCTTGGAAAAACAACAGTCTAGTTTGGATGCCAATAGTTTATGTAAGCAGTTTTTCATTATTGTAAAAAAATCAGACACACTTGGGCTGATCTGCTCTGGCATTTTCAGCCTTGTACTTGCACCTCTGGTTAAAAAGCTCCATTTTCACCCTCTCATACTGTTGTTTTCAGATTATTCATGGTGTTTGATAGGATATTGTGTTGCCTTAGTGTGGATTTCACTCCCTCTACCGCTGTTCTTTTCCTAAACCCTTGAATTTCTTATGCAAAATAGTCTAGAGTTGTACAAGTGTATGAATCTTTGATTTCTCTATGTGCAGAGTTATGTGCAAGTGTTAAACTTTTGGTGTATCACCCTATTTCCCGCAAGGAAATTTTTCGGGTGGACAAACTTGTGGATTCCTTGCCAACGCTTTGGGAATCTAAGTCCCTCTACTTAACCGGTGCAACTGCCGTATATGCATGCGCGTGAAAAGGTGGATTTCTGTGGTGGCCTTTCGGCCGGGGATCCAACAGGGGCACTCCACTGACCCTGTGGAAAATGCTTGCAGTTATCTGCAAGGGGGAAATTTGCTATGAAGGTGGGAAAGGGAGTGAGAAGAGAGGTAGGAGAACTAATGTTGCAGGTAGAAAATCAGATTCCTGCACGCACTAGTTAGAAATTTCAACACATGCATTCATGAGAAGAAACAACTCTGCAAATGGCAACAAGATGAGATAAGATTGCGAACTCAAAGTTTCTAAAATATCCTCATCAAAGAGGCTACAAAATCCTTCTTCTTGTATTGATGCTTAAACAGAAGTTGTACATAATGTGGGAATGGAAGAAATTTGAGAATGGAGGAAATTAGAAGAAAATGGCTATCTCCTTTGCTTTCTCTAACTACAATGCACTCGTGAGTTTACAAGATCACTTGTGAACCCATTACAATGGTGTGAAGAAGCCATTAAATATCTTATAAGAAACGGTTACAACTTCTTCTTTGTTAGCAAGAAACGGTTTACAATTTCTTTTCAATCATTCGCGTCCGTTCAGATTCTTGATTCGCGAAGAAACGCCAATGGCAGAAAAAACCAGACTTTTCATAATGTAGCCGTTACACTTGTTTTGTAACTTTGAATTTGAACCGTTCATCTTGCCTTTGAAACTTTAAACCAGAGCCATCCACGTGGGAGAAATTTACTGGAGCGGGCGTGGAGGATGCCTTTTGCATTTTGTGACTTTATAGAGATTTGGCATTTTGGAACATTTTGGCCCACTCACCCGCTTTTGATATGGTCATGACACGTGGCCTCACTTGATTGGAGGCAGAGTCGCGGTCCACTGTTATAATTTTACCTTTTTTCAATGTGGGCTCAAAAACACAAATTGCTGCGGCCTGCCTCCCCGCTTTGACTTTCCATGCGGGCTGCATTTGACTTTTTCCTTAGCATGATGGGGTTGCGGGTCACTTTATGACTTTTATTTTTACAAAAAGGCTCAAAACCTCAAATTCTTTCTCCCCCTTGACTTTAGCATGCGGGCTCAAGATTTGACTTTTTCCTTTGTGCTTGGTGGGGCTGCGGGTCACTTTTTAACTTTAAGCCCCTTTAATGAAAAAGGCTCAAATTCTCAAATCTCCCCGACAATCCGCCTCCCCGCTTTGACTCTCCAATGGCGGGCTCAACATTTGACTTTTTCCCTTATAGCATGATTGGGGCTGCGGGTCACTTTATGACTTTTTGCCTTTTTTACAAAAAGACTCAAATTCTCAAAACGCCGTGATGGCCCTCTTCCAATTAGATATGTCCATGTACCCGTGGATAATGTAGCCAAAATTTGTCAGGGAAGAAAACGCCCATCATTCACGACTGTGGAAAAAATGCAGAGAAGAAGAAAACTCCACCATTTTGCCCCTGATTTTCAAATTTCTTTCGCGAACCAAGGGATTGAAAACAATACAAGGTTCGATGATCCATGGCCATAGAAAGATTGACAATTTCATTCAAATGAGGACAACAATAGAATTTTCACGCGTCTAGACGGGGAAACAGAAAATTTATCAAACCACGCAGACTGGAGAGTTTAAACAACTTCAAAGCATGAATTTCTCTATCTTTTCAGACTTCCAACTTTACTTGAACACTTCTGGAGGGTGTGAGCTCAAAATTTTGAATTTGACTTAGAAAATGAGGGGGGGATTTTGAGGGCGACAACAGCTGGCTCTAGCTTGGGGACATGACATGGACTGAGCATAGTGAAGACATGACATGGGAATCCAGAATCTCAATCTCTAGACCCTGTAATTTGTTGACCAGTGCCTTATCCATTGGGCCTTGCAGAGTCATGTACAACTTCGAGAAAGAAAGATCAGAAGAAGGAAACACACAAGCACACAACAGGAAGGAAACACACGACATGCAATAGAAGGGGAAACAAAACCACACAACGGAAAGGGAAACACACCTAGCAATCACCTATGGTACAAGGCGGGGGGACAACCCGCTTTCACTGATGATACAATTTCAAGTATTGCCTGCTCCGAGGCAATTCCAGCGGCGTTCCATCCAAATATGAGAGAAGAAAAGTGTTCTCGCCGCAAGCTTCACGAATCTGGAATGGGCTGAGCCATAATGAATCAAACTTTCCATGGCTGCCTTTTGGTTCTCTTCTCTTGTCCCATAGCAGGATGAAGTCTCCAACTTTGAATTCTCTTGCCTTGGCCTTCTTATCAAAAATCTTCTTTACTTTCAATTGGTGCTCCTTAATGCGATCCACCACTTGGAGTCTATTTTCTTCCAGCTTCTCAAGAAAGAGGATCCTCTTGTCAATGGAATCCTTGTACTGACCATCTTCTATTGCCTGTAGCAGCTTGAGAGCTGGCATCTCGATTGTGAGAGGAATTTCTGCTTCGACTCCATACAGTAGTTGGAATGGTGACATACCTATTGCCTTCTTGGGAGTGATCCTATCCGCCCACAATGCGTCGTACAACCTTTTGTGCCAATTCCTTTGATTCTCATTTACAAGCTTGCAGACAATGGTCACAATGTTCTTGTTGCTTGATTCGGCCTGTCTGTTTCCTTGTGGATAGTAGTCAGAAGAATGAGCTAGGGAGATTCCGTAGCTATAGAAAAACTCGGTCAGCTCTCTTGAAGAGAAATAGGTAGCATTATCTGCTACAATCTTCTGTGGCACTCCGAAACGGACTATGATATTCTCCTTGATGAAGTTGCATACTGTTTCAGTGTTGGCTTGTTTGGCCGGAATGGCTTCCACCCATTTGGTGAAGTAGTTTGTTGCTGTGAGTACATAGGTGTGCCCCACGCTTGAGTGAGGGTTTAGAACACCAATGAAGTCCAGCCCCCACTGTTGAAATGGTTCTTCAATAACCACAGGCCTGAGTGGTAATGCAGCGAGTTGTGGTCTTCCAACGAACTGTTGGCATGCTTTGCATTTAGAAACCCAATCTCGAGTGTCTGCAAAGATGGTGGGCCAATAATACCTTCCTTGGAGGATCTTGTGTGTAGTGACCATTGCTGAAAAATGTCCACCACATGCTTGGTCATGGTATGCTTTAAGCAACTTTTCTTGTTGCTCTTTATCTATGCACCTGAGGAAACAACCATCCAGGCCTCTTTTGTAAAGCGCATGATTCCAGATTACAAATTTAGCTGCCTTCAGCTTGAGTGTTCTCCTTTGCTTGTAATCAAGATGGGGAGGGCATTCTCCATAAGTCAGGTAATAGGCAATATCAGCATACCACTCATCAGTAGTGGTGACAAAGAGAACCTGTGGGTTGTCTTCTGAACAAGTTGAGCAAGCACAGTTTTCTTCACCATGTTGAACTTTGAGTGTTTCATCTTCAGCAATCAACTTGCACAAGCCATTTCCCCTTACCAGATTGGAGGGTCGAATCTCCAAGTCATATTCTTGAGTCTTTGCAATCCAATTTCCTCTTTTAGCTCTGGGATCCTGCTGTGTCAAGATGGACTTGATTGCACTGCCGGGGACCATCACCACCGTATGGGAATTGAGGATGTAAAACCTGAAGTTTTTTACAGCCTTGACCACTGCATAGGCATGCTTCTCCAATTGGCTGTATTTTAGCTCATGCTTTTTCAAAGGACAACTCATGAAAGCAATAGGTGCTTCCATGCCTTCATCATTTTTCTGAACGAGAATGGCAGAGAGTGTATGTTCTGATGCATAACAATACATGATGAATTCTTTGTTAAAATTTGGAGATACAAGAGTCGGAGCCTTGGCAATGGATTTCTTGATCTCTTCGAATGTTGCCTTCCCTTCATTGTTCCATTTGAAGTTTTCTTGTGGTTTCATCATGGAAGTGATGTGCTTTGTCAACTCAGCAAACTCAGGCACAAAATGACGAAGAAAGTTCACCTTTCCGAAGAATGAATGAACTCCTTTCTTGCTTGTGGGCAGGGCTAATGCTTGAATGGATCTAATCCTCTCAGGATCAATGTGTGCTCCATGTTTGTTCACAATGTGCCCCAATAACTTGCCTTCTGTGACTCCAAAAATGCACTTTTTTGGATTTAGTGATATGCCATGTTTCCTACACCTTGCAAGTACCTGTTCCAAGTGATAGATATGATCTCCCCTCTTCTTTGAAAATACTGTGAGATCATCAAGATATATGACAATGCAATGCTTCAGATCTTTGAAGGCCAAATCCATCGCCCTTTGGAATGTAGCTCCTGCATTGATTAGGCCAAAAGGCATTCTGCTGTAGGCAAAAGTGCCCCAAGGTGTTGTAAAGGTTGTCTTGGTGCGGTCCTCCTCTGCCACTTTGATTTGATTATATCCTGAGAATCCATCAAGTAATGAAAGCATTTCAGATCCAGTGACTGCTTGTAGGATATGGTCCATGATAGGAAGAGGATAATTGTCCTTTAGTGATGCCTGGTTCAGGTTGCGAAAATCTACACATATCCTTATTTCACCATTCTTCTTCTGCACTGGCACAATGTTAGCCACCCACGTTGAATGGTGGATGGGAAAGATGATCCTTGCATTAAGCATCTTCGTTACCTCCTCCTTGATGGTATCAACAATCTTTGGGTTGTACGGCCTTTGTTTCTACCTGAAGGGCTTAACACCCTGCTTCAAAGGAATTGAGTGATGCATTTCCTTTGGCTGGAAGGATTTGAGTTCATCATAAGAGTAGGCCAAGACATCTGAGTATTTATTGATTAATGTAACAAACCCTCTTTTTAATTCAGGTGAGTAACATTTTCCAATATTGACCATCCTTGGCTCCTTCGGGGTACCAATGTTTTCTTTATCAAAATCAGCTGGGCACCGAGAAGATTGGTTTTCTTTATCTTGAATGAATCTTTCATGTTTGTCAAAGAGGTCTTCTAAAGAGACTAGGCCTTTGGGAATTTTGTTCCCTTTCAATTTGATTACTCCCTCATCATCAATCCCTTCAATTCCTTCTTTCTCTTCTTTGGGGACTGCTTCTCGGTGTGGATTTTCACCTCCTTCGAAGAAGAGATTATTGAAATTATCCCTTTGCTCTAAAAAGGCTAGAATTTGGTTATCATCATTGAAGACTTGCCAATGATTTGCATTGTCTGGTACACTAGGCCTGAATACCATTTCAATGGTCACTTTGTCTTTACCAAAAGAAGGATGAGGTGTCACTAGGGAAGCTGACACTGCAAGAGAATCAGCCTTTTCATTATGTTCCCTTGGAATAGCTTCAATGGAAAATGCATCAAAAGATTCAATGCAGTCCCACACTCTGTTTCTGTAATGCCGGAGTCTTGGATTCTTCACCTGATATTGTTGGCGGACCTGCTTTACTACAACCTTGCATCACCTCAGCATCTCAGTTTCTTGATTCCCATGTCCTCTGCTGCACTCATGCCTAAGAGTAGTGCTTCATACTCTGCAGTGTTATTTGTATTATCAAATTGCAGCTTGTAGGCAAATGGGTACAACTCATTGGAAGGAGAGTACAATACTACACCAGCTCCCGAGCCCACACTGGAATGACTACCATCAAATTCCATTGTCCAAATTTGATCTTCCTCTTCCTCCATGAGAAGTGGCAAGTTCTCCTCTTTTTTTGATGTGAGGAAGTAGTTTCCTAGCCCACAATCTTGAAAGAGAATGTTTGCTTTCGGATCATCAGACTTTCGTACTGTGAACTTCATCTTTCTTACTGGTAGCAACTTCTTCATCTCACCTTTTACTGGGATAGTTGCAGATGACCAATCCATTTTTATCTCTCCACCCAGGTCTCTGCAGAAACTCCTACTCAATAGCATACCAAAGGATGTTGGGATGTCTGCTACCAGTATGGTTAGGAGCACCTTCTTGTCTGGAAAATCAGCTAGTGCTACCTGTGCATCTTTGATTCTTCCTACCAATGGCACTTGTTTGGATTCCATTGAGTAGCAGGTGCCATTTACCCGGGTCAAGGTGAGGCCTAGAGCATTTGCAACTTTGGCTGGCATCACATTGTCTGAGGCTCTGGAATCTATGATACAATTATTTAGCTGGAAGCCTTTAATGAGGAGTGACAGGTAGAAAGGTTCAACCCTGTTGGTTTTGGAGGCACTGAGGGCTAGCATGTTTTGGGAAGGTGGTGTGGATGGTGTGGGCAGTAAGCCTTTAGAATTAGGACTCGAGGATACAGGGTTACCACCACGAACTGTATTAATGAACTTGTCAAACTGGGCAGGGTGTGTTTGTAGGTATTCTATTTCTGAGAGCTGGACTTTGGTTTTGCTTGCATGTTCCACAAAGTCAAATGGGGTTATGGTGAGTGAGGAAGAGGTTCCAGAAATGGAGGAAGATTTACATGGTAGAGGCTTTGCTACTTTGGGTGTTGAATTCTCCTTTTCGGGTGTAGCAATTGGCTTGGAAGGGGGTGAGGGTGTAGCTTTTGATTGAACCTTAGATGTTTTTGCAGGAACAACATTTAAAGGAGAATTGTTCTTAGCAACTTTTGAGCTGGGAGAAGAATTAGATGACTTACTTGGCATAGTAGCATGATCCCTGACAACCAGTGAGTCTGGTTTTTCTTTGGCCGACTCCATAGAAGGTGGTAATGGTGATCCTCTGCTGATGATTTTATTTTGTGTGACCTCTGGAGGAGAATCTTCTTTATTCTTCTTATCCTTTACCACAACCGTTGAGGATGAAGCACCTTTCCTGGATTGTGCACGAGTGAAAACAACACATGAGAAACTTGGAGCTTCTTCATCATCCTCATCTTCATCATCAACGTACTCAATTAGGCCATTGTGCATATCAACTTCCTCGACCTCAAGATAGTTTTCATAGTCTTCCATATTTTCTTCTTCAGTTTCATCAATTTCTGCTTCCTCCTCTGGTTCTTTGGTGTCACAGATGGCATTGACTGGTGGTGCTTCAAGAGCAAGCCGATGAGGAGGTGGAGCAATCCTTGGCCTATCTGGAGGGTTTGGTTTCCTTGAAGCATTCTGCATTGTGATCTGAGATAGCTGCTTCTTCAAGGCAACCAAGTCATTTGCCATTTTTTGGAACATTGGATATGTGGTGACAGAGTTTGAATTCTGACCCTTTTGCTTTCCATTTGGGCCTTTCACTTTACCAGACAAGATTAGATCATCATCAGTTTCTATTGCATGGTCTTGAGCTTCCCTCAATGTTCTTGGTTGGGTTCTTCTAAGGAAGAAACCTACTTCTGATGGCAAGGCGCTGATGAAGAATCTCTTCAAATTATTTTCAGAAGGCACCACATCTTCAGGGATTCTTCTTATCACTCTATTATATCTTGCTACAAAGTCCCTCATTGACTCGGAGGTTTCTTTCTTCATTTGTACCAATTGGACCAAAAGATCCTGACAATCTTTTGTGCTCTTGAACCTGTGTTCGAATGCACTTCTTATATCTTCCCAACAGGTGACAGACCTCAGGGGTAGCATGTAGAACCATTCGACAGCCTTTTCTTGAAGTGACTCCACAAAGAGTCAGACTGACACATCTTCGTCCTCAACACCCAACACACCGCAAGCAGTGATAAATGCTGCTACATGCTCTTCAGGGAGTTGAGAACCATCCCCTCTGAATTTTGGGAAGTTTTTTCTCGAGCCTCTCGGTAGCTCATGGAGTGGTTGAGCAAGAGCCAGTGGACCGGTGTTTCCTCCCCATGGTACATTAGGCCTACGGGCCTCACGATCACGTTCATGTTCACGATCATGATCCCCCATTCTATTTCTGTTTCTATCTTCCAACCTTGCTAAGGCTGTGGCTTCTGCTGCTGCTCTTTCATCTACCTTGGCTTGAAGTCTCTCGATTTCTTTGAGTTGAGCTCTTATTTCTTCGTCGGCTCTTGCTTCTCTTTCTCTAGCTTCTTCTTCGGTCTCTACATCGGTGAAATCTTCAAGGTTCTCATTGATGTATGGAAATTCACCGTCCAAAGGATTGGCAACACTCAGGTTCCCAACGTGACTGGTTTCTTGAGAAGGAGGCCTCTGGATTCTGAGTAGCTCTTGTCTCCTTTGAAGTTCCTCAAAAATGGGATCAGTTTTTCCTCCTTGTCTCTGTTGTTGGGTGTATCTTCTATCCGCCAGCTTGAAAATCTATGCTCTTCTTTGCGGTGCTAGAATTTGTCTTTGCCTCTCCAATTCAGCAGCGCGTTCTTCTTCAAGGTCCAGAATTCTCATGGCAATGAAGTAGTGATTGGCACTTTGTCTATTATGCCAGATAGCTTCCCTCAAATCTGAAGCAACGTCTTCTTGGATGTGGAAGAGAAATTCGGGTCTTTCAACAGGAGGGTTTCCCGGAATAGCCATGATTTGAATCCATGTGGCTCATATAGCCATTCAAATTCTAGAAATTTTTCTCTTTTTTGAATTTTGAATTTTTCTGACCTTGCGGTCGCATTCAGGTGCAGATGCTGCTAAATCTGCCCCACAGTGGGCACCAAAAACTGTTGGCGAGGAAATTTTTTGGGTGGAAAAACTTGTGGATTCCTTGCCAATGCTCTGGGAATCTAAGTCCCTCTACTTAACCAGTGTAGCTGCCGTATATGCATGTACGTGAAAAGGTGGATTTTTGTGGTGGCCTTTCGGCCGGGGATCCAACAGGGGCACTCCACTGACCCTATGGAAAATGCTTGCAGTTATCTGCAAGGGGGAATTTTCTATGAAGGTGGGAAAGGGAGTGAGAAAAGAGGTAGGAGAACTAATGTTGCAGGTAGAAAATCAGATTCCTGCACGCACTAGTTAGAAATTTCAACACATGCATTCATGAGAAGAAACAACTCTGCAAATGGCAACAAGATGAGATAAGATTGTGAACTCAAAGTTTCTAAAATCTCCTCATCAAAGAGGCTACAAAATCCTTCTTCTTGTATTGATGCTTAAACAAAAGTTGTACATAATGAGGGAATGGAAGAAATTTGAGAATGGAGGAAATTAGAAGAAAATGGCTATCTCCTTTGCTTTCTCTAAGTACAATGCACTCCTGAGTTTACAAGATCAATTGCCAGCCCTGTACAATGGCATGAAGAAGCCATTAAATATCTTCAAGAAACAGTTACAACTTCTTCTTTGTTAGCAAGAAACGGTTACAACTTCTCAGTCATTCGCGTCCGTTCAGATTCTTGATTCGCGAAGAAACGCCAATGGCGGAAAAAACCAGACTTTTCATAATGTAGCCGTTACACTCGTTTTGTAACTTTGAATTTGAACCGTTCATCTTGCCTTTGAAACTTTAAACCAGAGCCATCCACGTGGGAGAAATCTACTGGAGCAGGTGCAGAGGATGCCTTTTGCATTTTGTGCCTTTTAGAGAAATGGCATTTTGGAACATTTTGGCCCACTCACCCACTTTTGATATGGTCATGACACGTGGCCTCACTTGATTGGAGACAGAGTCGCGGGCCACTTTTATAATTTTACCTTTTTTCAATGTGGGCTCAAAAACACAAATTGCTCTGCCGGCCCGCCCACCTGCTTTGACCTTCGATGCGGGCTTAATATTTGACTTTCTCCCTTATAGCATGGTCGGGGCTGCGGGTCACTTTTTAACCTTAAGCCCCTTTAATGAAAAAGGCTCAAATTCTCAAATCTCCCCGATGATTAGCCTCCCCGCTTTGACTTGTTTGAACGGCGGGCTCAACATTTGACTTTTTCCCTTGTAGCATGGTCAGGGCTGCGGGTCACTTTATGACTTTTCGCCTTTTTACAAAAAAGACTCAAATTCTCAAAACGCCCTGATGGCCCGCTTCCAATTAGATATGTCCACATACCCATGGATAATGGAGCCAAAATTTGACGGGGAAGAAAATGCCCATCATTCCCGACTGTGGAAAAAATGCAGAGAAGAAGAAAACTCCACCATTTTGTGCCCGATTTTCAAATTTCTTTCACGAACCAAGGGATTGAAAACAATACAAGGTTCGACAATCCATGGCCATAGAAAGATTTGACAATTTCATTCAAATGAGGACGACAATAGAATTTTCATGCGTCCAGAAGGGGAAACAGAAAATTTATCAAACCACGCAAACTGGAGAGTTTAGACAACTTCAAAGCATGAATTTCTCTATCTTTTCAGGCTTCCAACTTTACTTGAACACTTCTGGAGGGTGTGAGCTCAAAATCTTCAAATTTGACTTAGAAAATGAGGGGCGATTTTGACGGCGACAACACACTGCTAACTAACCCAATGTGACCAATGAAAGATGCACCTAATTGTTTCTAATTCATCCTAGCTCCCGACAATGTCCCTAAGAACATCGCTTCGGGGAAGCCAATGCGCCAATGATGCCTGCAAAGGACAATAGACATTAAAGTGAAAAATTAGGTGTAGTTGGATGTACTTTCGAGTCCAACTGGATAAAGATCTGTCTAGAAACTAGAGTCAATGCAAAATCTGGAAACTAGAGTCAATTCAAAATTTGAAAACCAAATCTAATAAGATACAATATATTATATACTTCGAACAAGACTAATGAAAAGGGATATCCTATAATCAGTTGTAAGTGCAATGAATAGGCAATACATGGATTAAGCATAAGCTCCCAAACCCAAATAATAAAGGGAAGTAATCTATTTCACTTTTCATTGTTTATAACTTAAGTGCCATTATACCTAGCATCTCCATCTAATAGAAAAACTTGAAAATTGGAGATTTTCCTTGATTTCTATTAGAACAATATTTTTTCTTCAATACTTTACTTGCTTTTGTATAAAATATATTATATCTTAAGAAAATTACTAAAATATTTGGCACTATTATCTCTGAACTTAAGAAACGAAGGATTCAAGGATGGACTCAAAATGCAAAGAAAATTCACGAGGCTTATTTTTGGATGGATTCATGGGATGGCCAGCCTCCTTTAATCCATAAATTTCCTCATTTATATAATGTTATGGAAGCAATGCATCAAAAAGGATGGACAAAAGTCATGCATTATGCTAGACAAGCATCTCTACCTTGGGAAATGGGCAGATGTTAGATACTAACTCATGAATGGCCTATCTCTTTTGGGAAGCAAGATCACGCTTTGATTAACCAAATATTGAAAAAGTACTCTCTTTCCTCATCTAATGAACCAGATCTAATAGGATGGGGGAATAATTCAGCGGGAGAATATATAGTTCATTCAGGATATGAGGCGTTAACTAAAAGCATCTCTCACCCTCTCTAAGCTATGTTTAAGCAGATATGGCAACCAACAATATGGCCTAAGGTTAGTTTTTTTATTTGGCTCTTGGCCCATGACAAAATTCTCACAGGAGACAGACTTATGGAGAGAGGTTTCTATGGTCCATTTAGATGTACACTATGTTGGAATGATGAGGAGACTAAACATCATCTTTTCTTCCACTTTCCATGGGTCATACCTTTATGGCAATCTCTTGCTAATATGTTTCGCATACATTACTATGGATTTCACTCTTTTGAGCAATTGATGAAAGATTGGCAAGAAGGTATCCCGAAAGGACAAAATTTACTCCTAGCTCTATGGACATGTATTTCTTTGTTAATTTGGAATGTATGGAAGGGAAGGAATAAAAGAATTTTCAAGCAAGAGATTACAGAGAAGGGATTTGTATGGCAAAAGACTATAATCAATATGGTCGAAACTATCAAGCAAAAAGTTTCCCTTCCCTCTACTCTTACTCGGGAATGGGTTAATATATGTAAGGTACTATCTTTACAGTCTACTAGTTCCACTCTACCTATCTTTAAAATGAAAAAGAGAGAAGAAAAACAACAAACACGGGTTCCTCCTCCTATGGAGTTTGGTAAATTGAATACAGATGGGGCTTCCAGGGGAAATCCAGGAAAGGCTGTGATGCGGGGTATTGGAAGAACTCATGATGGGAAAGTTGCTTTTATGTATGTTGAAAATCTGGGAACCACAACTAATAATATTGATGAGGTCAGAGCTGTTTATAGGGGTCTGCAAGAAGCTATTAAGTGTGGGTGGACTCAGGTGCAGGTGGAATCTGACTCCAAGCTCATTGTTAGGATGTTGACCATTACTGAGAAACAAAGGAGATCAAACTGGAAGATTGGCAAATTGCAACAGAAATAAGTAAAATCAAAGGTCTGTAAGAAAAGTTTTAGACTATGCAAATCAGTCATATTCCTAGACAGAGAAATCAAGTGGCAGATGCATTGGCAAATTGGGCTCTGGACAATCATGATATAAGTTGTTATGGTGATCCTCCTCTTTGGTGGCCTCAACGAGATCAGGAAGATATGAGAGTTATTTTAAAATTAGACCATCCTTAATGATTTCTGATATGTTTGGTTTCCTTTATAATGCTCAGGATTGGACTAATAGTTTCCAAGCTTGGCAAACTTTCTCAATAATTCTAAGATGAAGAAATCCTAAAGCAAATTGTTAGAGAAATCAGAGAGTTTGTGGATATCGTTGAGGCCACAAGAAATTAGGAATTAGCTACTTATGATAGGTATTAAATGTATTTAATATCTATTTGTAATATACATTAACTAAGGATCGGTTATAAACTACCGTAAATAATATTTTAACTTTATTTTACTTCATATAATGATGGACACACACCTATTAAAATGTGCCTTCTGGTTTCCCTTCATTCTCTCGTATCTTCTAACATTGATATCAAATCCATTGGTGTTTGAGGTGGTCATACTTTGAGGAAGGCCTAGAATAGGGTACGAACTGCTATAAAGAGAAGAGGCGGTTAAAGGTTTGAGGAAGCTCTAGAGTAGGGCATTGTTGGGTTTTAAAATGATCCTTTTAACAACCACAATCAGGGGACAACAAGTCCCTCCTCTTTAATGGGAGAGGTTCCCTTATTGAAAGTAAGCAGCAAACTTATATACAAATGTACAACTTTCAAAGCGTGGAGTCTTGTTACTTTGAAAAGTTTTATGCCCAAAGATCATCAATAAGAAAGGATGGAAGAATTAACGAGATGAGGAAGGAAGAACATAACAATACCTTCAGGTAATATAGATGGCAGAGTATCACCTTATACGTATTGAACCAGGGAGATGCAGAATAGAATCATTCACTTTCATAACCAGTATAATTCCAAAGACACAAAGTTTTAGAAATCATATAAACAAGAACACAAAGTTTCTTATCATAAAAGATGGATGATTCCCAAGTTTTAGACACAGAAAGAAGAAATAGAGGAAGAAAGGGGAAAATTTTTGTATTGATTACTTCGAATCTATTACTTTACAGAGTACCAGGATCCAACCTGAACAACAACATGGAGAAGCCATTAAATAGTTTCCAAGAATGGTTACATTCGGTTACAAAAATGATGAAAACTGATTCGAGAAACTGATGTCTGAGTCTCTCCAATGCCTCAGTTGTTTCCATGTCTGGGAGAAAAACTAGACGTATTGAATCACAGCCATTCAATCTACCCTTACAAAATTTGAATGTGAGCCGTCCACGTGGGAGAGATTTAAAATGAAGCGGGCCTGAGGACGCCTTTTGCATTTTTGTGCCCTTTGGAGAAATGGCACTTTGGAACATTTTGGCCTGCCCACTCACTTTTGATATGGTCTTGACACGTGGCCTTACTTGAGTGGAGACAGAGTCACGGGTTACTTTTATAATTTTACCTCTTTTCAATGCGGGCTCAAAAACACAAATTGCTCCACCGGCCCACCCACCTACTTTGACGTTCGATGCGGGCTTAATATTTGACTTTTTCCCTTGGCGTGGGTGGGGCTACGGATCACTTTTTAACTTTAAGCCCCTTTATTGAAAATGAGGCTCAAATTCTCAAATCACCCTGACGGCCCAGCTTCCCTGCCTTGACTTTCTATTTGGGCTTAATATTTGACTTTCTCCCTTTTGTTTGGCAGGGCCGTATATCTGACCCTGGACACGTGGAGAGCTGGCACTCATTTGGAACCTGCCTTTGGATTTTTCCTTTGAAGTTGCGCCAGGCTGACACGTGGAGAGCTCCACCGGTTCTTTTATACTTAGCCGATTCGGGCCTACTTCCCACTTGACTTATGTTGACCTCTAGACATGTGGAGAGCTGGCACTCATTTGAGTTTCCACTTTGGATACGCCTCCTGAAATTGTGTCGAGCTGACGCATGGCTCCTTCTGCCGGTCCTAGACTTTTCAACGACCAACTCTGTTTCTCCTTTGACTCTAACCACGTGGTGAGCTGGTGCTCATTTAAAGATTGGTCCTTTAGTTTCACTTTGAAATTGCGCCGTTGAGGCACGTGGAGGCTTCCACCGACCCGCTCATACTTAGTCAATTTAAACAATCGGATATGTCTCTTTTTTGACTTGGGACACATGGAGGAATGGTGCAAGTTTGAGAATTGCCCCTGGCTTCGACCCTTGAAGTTGCACCGATGAGGCACGTGGCGCCGTCCGCTGAACCTTCCATACTTAGCCAATTTGGGCTTGTTTTGTCTTCATTTTGGACCTGGGACACATGGAAAGCCTGCGCTTATTTGAGGACTGTCCATTTGGCCCTGCCCTTGGAGTTGTGCCGTTTGGATGTGTGGAGGCTTCCGCTACCCTCTTGAAACATGGCCATGCCACATCCAATCAGAGATATCCATGTACTACCCATGGATGTTGGGGCAAAACATTAACGGGGAAGATATGCCTGTCATTCCCGACTGTGTGAAAAATAAAAGAAGGGGAAAAACTCCACCATTACACCCAAATTTCTAATTGTTCTCCATGGAATGGAAAACTGCAAACAATACTAGGCTCGAATGCGATCCATTACTCCAAGGTACTGACTCAAAATTTTTGAAACTTGACTTCAAAAAGAGGGGAATTTTGAGGATGACAACATCTGGCTCTTTCTGGGGATGACTTGACAGAGGAACGAGGCAAGATCAAGAACCATAGAAAAACTCTGGGAAAGCAGACCAGTGCCTTATCCATTGGGTAAATAGAGTCAAAGGAAAACCAACACATAGAAGACAAAACACGAAAAGAAAACAAACCAAAAAAGGAAAGACAGAAACAAAACACAAAGGAACGACCCAAAACCAAAACATTGTACAAAATATACAGAAGGACCACCTAGTCACCTAGGACTTGAACAACTTCAGATACTACCCACTATAAGGAAGTGGGAGAGGAGAACCATCCAGATAATCCAAATAGAATGAATTTTCTCTAGCAAAATGCCTGATTTTAAAAGGACCAAGCCAAAGGGAGTCAAACTTACCATGGCTTCCTCGAGGTTCATGCCTTTTGTCCCATAGCAGAACAATGTCTTCTACTTGAAAGTCTTTGGGTCTGGCTTTCTTGTCAAACAAAGATTTCACCTTTAGTTGATGAGCTGATATCCTATCAAAAACCTGCAACCTATCTTCATCCAACTTCTGGAGATACATGATCCTCTTGTCCAAGGAACTGGAAAAACTTGAATCTTCAATAGCCTTCATTAAGTGCAAGGCTGGTAATTCCACTGTCACTGGTAACTGAGCTTCAACACCATACACCACTTGAAAAGGAGACATCCCAATTTCTCTTTTGGGTGTAATTCTATCTGCCCAGAGAGCATCATAGAGTTTCTTGTGCCAATTCCTCTGAGAGTCATTGACAAGCTTCCAAACGATGGTTACCAGATTCTTGTTTGTTGATTCTGCTTGTCCATTCCCTTGGGGGTAGTAGTCTGAAGAGTGAGCAAGGGAAATTCCATAACCATAACAGAAATCCATCATCTCAGAAGAAGAAAAATTTGAAGCATTATCAGTCACAATCTTGTTTGGTACCCCAAACCTTATCAATATGTTCTCCTTAATGAAATTACACACTACCTCAGAAGTAGTGCTTTTGACTGGAATGGCCTCTACCCACTTAGTGAAGTAGTCTGTAGCAGTCATCACATGAGTATGCCCAGCACTGGAGGGTGGGTTAAGAGTTCCACGGAAACCCAATCCCCACTGTTGAAAGGGCTCATCAATCACTACTGGTTTTAGTGGCAAAACATCCAACTTAGGTCTCCCAACAAAAGTCTGACAGGCTTCACATTTACCTACTCATTTGGATGCATCTCTGAACAGCGTAGGCCAATAGTACCCAGCACGAAGAATTTTGTGAGCAATGATAGCAAAAGAGAAGTGGCCTCCACAAGCCTGATCATGAAAAGCTGAGAACAACTTCTTCTGTTGCTCTTTGTTTACACACTTCAAGAATCTTCCATCTATGCCTCGCTTGAACAAAGCATTCTCCCATAGTACATACTGTGCAGACCTTAGCTTAATAGCCCTCTTCTCCTTGGCATTCAAGTGAGATGGACACTCTCCATAGGTAAGAAAATGTGTGATATCAACATACCATTCATCTGTTGAACTGAGGAAGAGGACAACAGGAACATCAACTGCTTCTTTGGACAATGTTGCATCAACTCCTTCAGCAATAAGTTCACACAAGCCTTTACCCTGGACTAGCTTAGTTGGCTTGATATCTAGGTCATATTCCTAGACCTTTGCTACCCAATTGCCTCTCTTAGTTCCAAACTCATGTTGTGTAAGAATGGATTTGATGGTTGTATCAGGAACAAGCACAACAGAGTGAGAATTAAGAATATAAAAATGAAATTGCTTGACAGCTTTGACCACTGCAAAAGCATGTTTCTCCATCATAGTATATTTCAACTCATGAGCTTTTAGAACATAGCTCATGAAGGCAATAGGAAGCTCATGATCCTCAGAATTCTTCTGAGTCAGCACAACAACCAGGGTAAACTCTGTAGCATAGCAATAGATGATAAAGTCCTTATTGAAATCAGGACATGCCAAGATGGGGGTCTTAGCAATGGCTTGCTTGATACCTTCAAATGCCTCCTTACCCTCAGAAGACCAACCAAAGTTTTTCTTTCCTTTCATCATGTGAGAAATGCTCATAGTCAATTCTACAAAATCAGGAATGAATCTCCTCAGGAAATTAATCTTACCAAAGAAAGAGTGAACACCCTTTTTACTTGTGGGAAGAGGAATCTGCTGGATTGCTTGAACTCTTTCTGGATCTATCTTGATTCCCTCTTTGGAGACAATGTGCCCCAACAACTTTCCTTCAGTGACACAAAAGACAAACTTATTTGGATTAAGAGAGACTCCATGCTCTCTGCACTTCTGGAGGACTGCTTCAAGATGCTGAAAGTGATCTTCCCTTGTTTTGGAGAAAACAGTCAAATCATCAAGGTACACAACCACACACTTTCCCTTCAAACTACCAAAATCCAAGTCCATTTCCCTCTGAAAGGTGGCACCAACATTGATAAGACCAAAAGGCATTCTCTTGTAAGCAAAGGTGCCCCAAGGAGTAGTGAAAGTAGTTTTGTGTTGATCTGGGGTACTGACCTCCACTTGATTGTATCCAGAGAATCCATCCAGCATAGACAACATCTCAGAGCCTGTGACAACTTGCAAAACCTGATCCATCATGGGAAGAGGATAGTTGTCCTTCAGAGAGGCCTGATTCAAATTCCTGAAATCCACACAGATGTGAATCTCACCATTCTTCTTCTTGATAGGCACAATGTTGGCAATCCACGTTGAATGGTGTATAGGAAAGATGATCTTTTCCTTTAGCAACTTCTGAATCTCCTAAAAATAGTGCCAGCAACCTTGGGATTGTATTGCCTTTGTTTCTGCTTGAACGGTTTGATCCCAGGTTTCAGAGGGATAAAATATTGCATCTCCTTTGGCTGAAAAGCCTTGAGGTCATCATACGAATAAGTAAGGACATCAGCATATATTTTTAGCAAATTTACTGCCTTCTTCTTTTCCTCTTGAGTGCAGCATTTCCCAATGTTCACCATCTTGGGTTCATCAAGACTCCCAATATTCACTTTTTCACATTCAGCAGACTGCCGAGCTCCTTGGGAAGTTTTAGACTTAATGTACCTATCATGCTTATCAAACAGGTCTTCCAAACTCACCAGCCCTTTAGGGATCTTGTTACCTTTCAATTTGATGCAGCCATCTTGATCCGTCTCTTCCTTGATATCCCCTTCATTGGAAGATACACACTCTCTAGGCAAGGTCTCACTTCCTTCAAAATACAGCTGGTCAAAATTATCCCTAAGCTCCAAGAAAGAGAGCAAATGTTGATCATCATTGAAAACCTGCCAGTTATTTGCATTATCTGGTACGCTGGGCCTATGAATCATTTCAATGGTAAACTTCTCCTGAGAGAAATCTGGATGAGGAATCAACAAAGATCCGGAGACAGCTAGAGAATCAGCTCTAGTGTTCCTTTCTCTTGGCACAACTTCAATGGAGAAAGCATCAAGAAACTTGATGGAATCCCAGACAAGATTCCTATAATGTTTCAATCTCCTATTCTTGACTTGAAAAATATCTCTGACCTGTTTCACAATAAGCTCTGCATCACCACGAGCACAAAGATTCTTCACTCCCATTTCTTTTGCCATGCTCAATCCTAGTATGAGTGCCTCATATTCAGCTGTATTGTTTGTATTTTCAAAACAGAGCTTGAAAGAGAAAGGATGAATGTTCCCTTCTGGAGATGTCAACACCACTCCAGCTCCAGAACCAGCTGAAGAGTAGCTTCCATCAAACTCCAGAGTCCAAATGCCATTGGGGTCATGAATAACTCCCTTAGGAAGCCTTGCCTCATCTTGTGACATGATCATGTAGTTACCATGCCCTGCATCCTCATAGAGTATATGTGCTTTTGGGTCATCAGTATTTTGCACAATGTACTCAGTCTACTTCTCAGGTAGCAGCTTCTTCATTTTTCCATTGACCGGGATCAAAGCATGCGACCAGTCCATTTGAATTTCACCTCCTACCTCCTTACAAAAATTTCTACTCAGCAACATCCCATATGAGGGAGGAATATCAGCTACCAAAATGGTGGCTAAGACCCTTTTCTCTAGAAAAGCAGCAAAAGCTACTTGTGCATCTTTAATTCTACCAACCAGAGGTACTTTCCTACTTTCCATGGAATAACAGGAACCAAAGGCATGTGTTAGGGTCAGACCCAGAGCATGAGCTACCTTTGCAGGCATTACATTATCTGATGCTCCTGAGTCTATAACACAATTACTGAGTTTATGGCCAGCTATGAGAAGAGTCACATAAAATGGTTCAATTTTCTCATTAGGGGAAGTGACTGCAGCCACAAGGCTTGATTGAGGTGAGGAAGAGGGGGTGGGCAAAAGGCCTTTAGAAGTACTGGATGAGACTTTGGATTTGGAATTTACAAAGTTTACCATTTTAGCAAAAGCTTTTGGATGAGTCTGGTAAAACTCTGCTTCTGAAATTTGGATTTTAGTCTTTTTTAGGTGATCAATAATATCAAAAGATCCAGAGGTAGATGGGGCATCATTGCTAGGAACTTGAGAGACTCTTGATCTATCAGTTTTGGAATTTGAAGGAGAAGGAGTTTTGGAAATAGAAGTAGAAGAAGAAGGATTAACATTACTCACCTTTTGTGTGGAGGCAGTGGGAATAGGAGCTCCTCTTCTTGCAATCATTGGAATAGTTGTAGGAAGCTCCTTGGACTTCTTGGCAAGCTGCACCACTTTCTCTTTTTTTTTTTTTTGCTCCCGAGTCATAACAGCATATGACTCACTATTCATATCAGCCACTCTCTCATCATATTCATCTTCATCATCCATACCTTCAGTGGTGAGGAAATGAACTTGAGACCCACCAAGCTCTTCCAGTTCTTCAACTTCTTCTTCTGGTTCTTCATAGAGTTCATTACACTCCTCATCATCAGGTTTTTCAACTTCATAGGTGGCATTGACCAGAACCTTGATGGGTCTGAGAGGAAGGCAGGCGGTTCCTGGCCTGAAAATTCTTCCTTGGAGCATCTTGGTAAGGGGAATGCTGAGCCAATTGTTCCTTGAGAGCAATAAGATTATTTGCAAGCTTCTGTACTAATTGATCAGAACTGGCTCCAGGGGAAGAGGAAGAGGAAGAAGCTTTAGATTTGGAGGATTCTCTTTTCAGTTTACCAGACATGATCAAATCATCCTCAACACTGATAGCCAAACGCTGATCAACATCCAAAGTTGCAAGGTTAGCTCTCCTTAGTGCATAACTCACTTCAGGAAACTGGGCATTGAGGAAGAAACACTTTTGGATTTGATCCACTGAACGAGTGTTTAGTGGAATTTTATTAATTAGCTTGTTGAATTTAGCCACAAACTCCCTCATGGACTCAAATGGCTCCTTCTTGATATGAGAAATTTGTGCTAACAGAGCATGGACATCTTCAGCAGGTTTGAAACGCTGCTCAAACTGAGTCGTCATGGTATTCCAATTAGTGATAGACCCAACAGGAAGATGGTAGAACCAATCAGCAGCATTGTCCTGCAATGTCTCCACAAAAAGCATGACAGAGACATCCTCATGTTCAACTCCAAGAATCCCACATGCAATAATGAAGGCTGTAATGTGTTCATCTGGATGAACCTTCCCATCACCCTGGAACTTGGGAAATTTTTTCCTGTTACCCCTAGGTAACTCATGCAATGGCTGAGGAAGAGCAAGAGGCCCAACCTATTGTCCCCAAGGCACAGGAACTGCCATTTTTGGAAAAATTGACTGAAGGGGAACTAAAACACCAGCGAGAATCAAAGCACGAAGATTAGGACTGAGATGTTCCTGAGGAACGCTATCCTTGGAGTTTCTGTCTTTAGTAGGAGGTGTGTTTGTAGAATGAGTCCCTCTGTTCCTTCTTGCTGGAAGAGAGAAATTTTGTTGCTCCAAAAGTTGAAAATGGGAATCCTCAACCCTGAGAGCTTTCCTCCCACGTGTATACCATAGAGTTGCCATACCAACAATGATCTTGAAGTTGTTCTTTTAGAAAGGGATCCATTTGAAACGAAATCCCTAGTAGAGTCGCAAAAAACTGTTGGGTTTTAAAATGATCCTTTTAACAACCACAGTCAGGGGACAGCAAGTCCCTCCTCTTTAATGGGAGAGGTTCCCTTATTGAAAGCAAGTAGCAAATTTATATACAAATGTACAACTTTCAAAGCTTGGAGTCTTGTTACTTTGAAACGTTTTATGCCTGGTGTCCCCAGATTTCACCATGAAATCTGGGACTACCCATTTGAAAAAATTTCGTTCTTTCTAAAATAACGGGTCATTTTGTGTTTTTATTGCCAGAAGATGTTTGTATTGCATCAAGATATTCCCAGTAAATCATGAGAGCCAATTTCGACAAATACCCAGATGCCAAAAATCGTTTTATCCCTTCGTCAGGTTTTTTCTGCGGGAAAGTTTTATTTAATTATTTAAAGCTCCGTTTGAAGTAAATTGCGCTCCGGTTTAGCCCTGTTGAAGTTTTGCATGTCAATATTCACATATACCAGTAGGGTTTTCACTAGGAATGGATCCTGGGCTTTGTCTATGACTTCTGGCAACGTTTTTCGTTTTTATTATTTTTTGCGTGTTTTTCTCTGTGAAATTCCCCTAGGTCAATTCCTTCGCTAGTACAGTCTATTTTCTTGCCTGGAGTATCTAGAGATCATCTACGGCCGCCATGCCAGAAGGAATCAAACTTCAGGAAGTCAACTTCTCTTTAAAAAGATGAAGTCATGCACAAAAAAGCCTCTTCTGGGCAAGTCACATTTTTGGAAATGGATGGATTTAAGCTGCAGTGGGATTTTTGGTTGCAGCAGGCAAGTGTGAATTTTGTACTTGCCTTGCAGGGTACTTTTTCCCATGAAGGCAAAGTCACTTAAGTTACAATGGGAAAATTAGAAGCAGCAGGCAGGCGGTAATTTCTTACCTGCCTTGTAGGGTGAAAATTCCCGTTATAAAATAAAGAAAAATCACTTAAGGCATTGATGGGAATTTCTTACTTGCCTTGCAAGGTAAAAATTTCCATTATGGAAGTCAAACAACTTAAGTGGATGATGGGATTTTCGGAGCTGCAGTGCAAGGTGAATAATCCCATTAAAAACTGGCTTTTAAACAAAGAAATCAGCCATGCTGAAAAATACGACCCCTTTTGGAAATTAAAGAATGATTTTAATTGCATTAATTAATAGTTCTTATTTCTAATTTTGGCGTTCAAGAGTGAGGAAGAGTCAATGCATGAGGAGAAGTCAAAGAAGATTGGAGATGAGGGCTAAAAATAAATTAAATAAATTTATTTAATGACAGCCATGAGCATGCAAATTTGGGCACCCAAGTTGAAGGAATAAGCATGATTATTTATTAATTAATTGTCAGGAATAGGAGAGGCAATTATTAATTATAGAATGCTGAAGGTTATATAGGCATGGGCTGCCATAATGATAGAATAGTTAATTCTTTTATCAAAGGATTGCAGCTCGGACAAATTTGGTGCCCAAAGGAAGAGGACTTTTGCTCAAAAAAGTGTTTTTCACTGTCGGAAAGCTTCAAAGTTTGACGCCTAGGATTGGAAGAGCTTGTTTTATGCCTGTGTAATTATTTGTATGTTGGTACAGGTGCCCAGGCGAAGTTGAAAATATTTATGCTTGCTTTGCATGCAAGCAAAACCTCAAATTTTAGGGCAGCAGGCTCTATATGCAGATTTTTATGATGAAAATCAAGTGTTCATGTTCCAGTTGCCGTATTTGTCTGAATTAATTGTGTAATATCCCCTCGTGGGATATTAATGATTTATTATTAATTACTTGCAAAACCAAATAACTTAGAAGATAAACCCTCCTAGGTTTACCTCAACTAACCCTAGTGTCAGCTTCAATACAACCCAAATAGGGTTGGAGTGAGCCAAGGTGGGGGTTTAGATGTGCAATCCATTCGGTATTTATACTCCTCTATCCAATATACTTTGCAGAAGTAAAATAATAAATAATACTGCTGAAAATTAATTGAAACTTTGAAAATCCATAACTTCCAAAATACTAACTCTTTTGAATTGAAACCAAGTGCAGTAGAAAGGGAAAATTATGAGCTTCTATTCACAATAAATATCAGATCTTTTCATGCACTAGAAACCCCTCAAAACAGCCCCCGAAATCCTAAACCCAGTCGCTAGGGTTAGGGTAAATTCTGCAACATAATTCCAACACTTTTTCCTTCACTTTAAGAGTCAATAAATGCAATTCCAGATCTGTAATTAATAAATCTAAAACAACAGATTTATAATTACTTCAAAATCCCTTCCAAACACTCTTAGCACATGCCCAAACAAGTCGACTTCATTAAGTAAAAACCAACAATATATAATAAAAGATATTCATCATAAATCACACTCCAAACCCTCAAAGCAAACTTATATCTTCTCCTAAAAATGGCGCCTTATATATAAAGAAAGAGTGAAAAAACTTATTACTTCAAGCTTATATAGGCACACACACTTCACAAATGGTGGTGTTAATAAACACTTTTTGTTTTGATCATAAGTGGGCATACATCCCTTCTTCAAGCATGAAAATAAGTTTTATAAACAGTCAATGTGCCAAAAAAGGAGTAACCACATCTTTTATACCTTTTTCTTGCACATCCTCCAAAGTTCTTCTCCATCTTTGGCGCCATCATTTAGAAGGAAATCTTATTTAAAAATGTGCCTAAAAGTCACCAACAACCAATATTAAATGCATAGGATTTTAAAAAGATGCTCATATGGGTCAACCCATGCTCAGGAATAATCACTTTGTCTCAAATATTAATTATTAAATGTTTCTAGGAAAATGTGACTTGCCTAGTCACTTGATTTACCTTTAAAAAAAGTATTTAATATCTCAAGGTGAAGTCGAACTTCCTATTTTATTTTGATTTGCACAATTTAAAATTTTTTATTTTAAAATTACATGTGCAAATCGATTTTATCTTCTTTTAATTTTTTATAAAAATGGGGGAAATTACAAATTGTAGGTATTCATTACAGGTGCTTATATAAGAGAAAGGGAGCTTAAATCAATGTTAGATACATTGAATATATCTTCTGAATTTGAAGAAAATCCCCAGATCTGCACCAATTGTAAAGAATTCAGGCCGAATAAAAAGAAAAATAGTTTCTCAGACAAAGATTGCTCCAGCCATGGCAAAGTGGGATGAACGAGAAGGATCAACAGAATCATGCATAGCTTCTAGATTTGCTGAAGTCAATGATACAGACATAGGCCATGCACCTATCACAGATTTAATTGTCAGATTTGCACAAATCGATCCAATTGCAAAGGCTTCCGGCAAAAAATTCATCCTCTTGTTTCTAACGCAGCTCGTGTAGAAGTCAGTGCATAGAGAATTCCTTCCAGGATCTTGTGCATGTGCTCCTAATCTTCCAGTTGAAGCCTTCATTGAATTTGCATTCATCCGGAATGCTTTCCAGAATTTTTAATTGCTCATATGTAATTAAAAATAAAAATGATGAGTTATTTACAACAAACATTGCACTGATGCATGTACCAGAGAAGAACTACAAAAGCTTCAAGGATAAGAAGGAAGACATGTCAGTGGCAACACCCATAAGCAAAATCATAGTCAGCTGCTTCTAGATCCAGTTTGGTAAGAATCACAGGCAAAAGAATCAACTGCATGCAAAATATGAAAAAAGAACAAGACTGCAGCTTTCCTCTTTCTTCTTTTTTCTCTTATTTTTTTCGACAAAGTAATTGAGCGATCAATTAAATTATAAACCTTAAGTGATTGGTTTAAAAGCCATTACTTGAAGAAGTTAACTATTTGGAAATAGGTGGTAGACATGTAAAATAGAAGGTTCTATCTTCAGTTGCAAATCATGCATGTCATGTAAAGAGGAATTCTAGGAAGGAGATTGCCAGTTGTTTCTTTTACAACTTCCACATGTGTCAGTTCATTAAAAGCTTCCTATTTGTAATTTCCCCTCTACATGCTATAAGTAGAGGAAGAACCTACGGGTTAAAGAGCAGAATTGGTAAGCAACATTCTTGTGTTCCAGACTTTGTGCTGAAACCCCTGATAACATATTTCCGGAGAACTTTGTGTCAACGGTGCATTTTGTTTCTAACTTTCTGTCTTAGATCTATTCATAAACTTTGCGTTATTCTAGATCTAGATCTGAAAGTTCCCTTTGCTTATAATTCTGTTTGCTAATATCTATCTGTTCTGTCTATGTGCATGCAATCAACTCTGTAATCTATTGATTGGGTTGCACATCTTCCCTCTTTCTTTCCTGTGTTTTTATTATTTTCTTTTTCATTAGATATTTCCTTTCTTTAACAGTTGCTTACTTGCTGCAAAACTATACAACTATGGTTCATGAGCTGCATGGTTAAAGTAATACCCACAAATACATACTATCATACTAGCATATTTAATTGACAAATCTTACACGGGAGTCTCACCGGTAAATGAGGGAGATTTATCTCATGACTGCCTAGGTTTTCAGCTATTCAGAAAATCTAGCCAGCAATGCTCAAAGATCATTAATACGAAAGGATGGAAGAATTAAGGAGATGAGGAAGGAAGAACATAACAATACCTTTAGGTAATATAGATGGCAAAGTATCACCTTATACGTATTGAACCAGGGAGATGCAGAATAGAATCATTCGCTTTCATAACCAGTATAATTTCAAAGACACAAAGTTCCAGAAAACATATAAACAAGAACACAAAGTTTCTTATCACAAAAGATGGATGATTCCCAAGATTCAGACACGGAAAGCAGAAAAGAAGAGGAAGAAAGGGGAAAACTTCTGCATTGATTACTTCGAATCTATTACTTTACAGAGTACCAGGATCCAACCCGAACAACAGCATGGAGAAGTCGTTAAATAGTTTCCAAGAACGGTTACATTCGGTTACAAAAATGATAAAAATTGATTCGCGAAATCGATGTCTGAGTTTCTCCACTGTCTCGGCCGTTTCCATGTTTGGTAGCAAAACCAGACGCATTGAATCACAGCCGTGCACCTTGCCTTTGCAAACTTTAAATTCGAACTATCCACGTGGGAGAGATTTAAAATGAAGTAGGCCTGCGGATGCCTTTTGCATTTTTTTGCTCTTTGGAGAAATGGCACTTTGGAACATTTTGGCCCGCCCATCTGCTTTTGATATGGTCTTGACACGTAGCCTTACTTGAGTGGAGACAGATTCACGGTTCACTTTAATAATTTTATCTCTTTTCAATGCGGGCTCAAAAACACAAATTGCTCCGCTGGCCCGCCTCCCCGCTTTGACCTTTGATGCGGACTTAATATTTGACTTTTTACTAGGCATGGGCAGGGCTGGTCACTTTTTACCTTTAAGATCCTTTAATAAAAACAAGGCTCAAATTCTCAAATCGCCCCGACAGCCCGATTCCCCGCCTTCGCTTTCTATTCGGGCTTAATATTTGACTTTCTCCCTTTTGTTTGGTTGGCCGTATATCTGACCCTGGACACGTGGAGAGCTGACACTCATTTGGAACATGCCTTTGGATTTTGCCTTCGAAGTTGCGCCAAGCTGATACGTGGAGAGCTCCGCCGGTTCTTTACTCTTAGTTGATTTGGGCTTACTTCCCACTTGACTTATGTTGACCTCTAGACACGTGGAGAGCTGGCGCTCATTTGAGTTTCCGCTTTGGATACGCCTCCTGAAATTGCGTCGAGCTGACGCGTGGCTCCTTCCGCCGATCTTGGACTTTTTAATGGCCAACTTTGTTTCTCCTTTGACTCTGACCACGTGGCGATTTGGTGCTCATTTGGAAACCGGCCTTTTGGTTTCACTTCTAAAATTGTTCCGTTGAGGCACGTGGCGGCTTCCAGCGACCTACTCATACTTAGTCAATTTAAGCAATCGACTCTGTCTCTTTTTGGACCTGGGACACATGGAAGAATGGTGCAAGTTTGAGAACTGCCCCTGGCTTCGACCCTTGAAATTGCGTCGATGAGGCACATGGCACCGTCCGCTGAACCTTCCATACTTAGCCAATTTGGGCCTGTTTTGTCTCCATTTTGGACCTGAGACACATGGAAAGCCTGCGCTTATTTGAGGACTATCCCTTTGGCCCTGCCCTTGGAGTTGCGCCGTTTGGATGCATGGAGGCTTCCGCTATCGCTTGAAACATGGCCATGCCACATCCAATCAGAGATACCCACGTACTACCCATGGATACTGGGGCAAAAATTAACGAGGAAGATACTGCGGGAAGAAATAAAAAGAAGAGGAAAAACTCCACTAGTACTCCTGAATTTCTAATTGTTCTCCATGGAATGGAAAACTGCAAATAATACTAGGCTCGACGCGATCCATTACTCCAAGGTATCGACTCAAAATTTTCGAAACTTGACTTCAAAAAGAGGGGAATTTTGAGTGTGACAACAGGTACAAATAGCGAGATTTGAAGAGGTCTGAATTTAGGGAAAATGGAAAGCAACAGAAGTGTTTGAAGCCCAGATCCAATGATGTCAAGAGGTGGATAGAAGCAGTCAAAGATTCGGAATGCTTGTACTAGGGCACATCCACTATCATGCAAGACTAGAGCCGCAAAAAAGAGAAAATAAAAGTTGGCAAAGAATGCATGAGAGGCATTGGAGATCACTAGCAGATCAAAGAAAACATTTGTGGTCAGAAGTCTACGAAGAGGAACAAGAATGCAATCAAAAACATGAAGTTTATTGAAGATCGTCAGGACCAGAAGACTCAATGTGCAAGCTAGGGCACAACAAAGTAATTTACAGTAGTCGACCTTGTAGAGAGGAAGAAAACAGAAGGAAAATGTGTTGAGTTGTAAAATCTAGAATGCAAATAGAGAAATGCGAATTACAATCATCTAAATGAAAAACGTGAGCAATGCAGTTCTTTGAAGGGCGTGAGAGATGATGTTACAATCATCTGAAGGAAAAATGTGTGCTGATATAGTTGGCTGAAGAAAAAAACGCGAGTTCCAGTAATCTAAAGGACTTTGAAATTTGATTGAGAGATTTGTCAGAGTTTAGAGCACATAGATCACAGTCGAACAGCAGTCAGGATGTGAAAGAAGTCAAGTATAACTGCTTAAACTCAGGAATTTGGAATATAGACTGTATTCCCTTTTTTTGTTGCATAGTTTTGCGGGTTATAAGAAAAACATTCTGAATCTAAACTCTGCATTTTTTTCTATTGAATTTTGGGTCACGAAAAAAGTATTTTTGACAAATGGTCAATATTTAGAATCTTGTTCTACCAAAGGCGTAGAAAATTGACTGGTCAAAATTACAATGTCTGGAATCAAAAAATTATGACAATCGCAAAGTATCAGGACTAGATAAAATCATTCTTGGCACTAAAGGAAGGCCTGATGCAAACTTTACAGATTATGACAAGCAGCATAAAGAGGCCTTGTTGTTGCTAAAGTTGTATGTGTCCAATTATTTGATTGTCAAGGTCGGCAACACCATTGAGGCAAGTGTGTTATGGACTAGTATGAAGAACAAGTATTTGACTTCAGAGAAAAGCCAGGTTTTATGCTTGAAGAATTTTTTGTTTTCAGCAAAGATGCATGAGGGTGGGTCCCTCTTAGAACACCTCTAGATGAAAGATCTCGAAGACCAGCTTGGTTCCATCAACAAAAAGGTGGATGATGACAACATGGTTTCTCTTGTTTAGAACAGTTTGACACCGTCATATGAGTCCTTTGTGGAAGATTTACATTTAATGGTTGAAAGTCTGACTCCGACTTTTAATTAAGTTCCTATTTGCTACAAAAGGAATGCGAACATAGTCAAGCAAGTGAGTCTAGTTCTGAACATGCAGAGATGGCATTTGTTGCTTAATCGAAGTGAAAGTGGAAATGAATTCATGATGAATCATCTTCCAAATATTATGTGATTTGCCATTACTGTATTAAGGTTGGGAACATCAAAAAGGATTATCAGATGCTATTGTATGATCTTTCCCAACACAACACAAACATGGCAGCAGTTGTAGATGAACGGAATTCTGAGGACTAGTATGTTCTCTATGCTCTCATGGCATCATGCTCAAATGACAGTGCTATAACAATTGTTGGATCATTGACTTTGTCGCACCAAGACATTGTTTGTGTTGAAGGGAATGGTATGTAACATTTACTGCAAATACAAGCTGTTCTGATTCAGTTGTATTAGTTGATGGGGGATTACTTGCAGTAGAAGGGAAAAAATATAGTCATATGGTTCTCAACAATGCTCAAAAACTCTTCGTAAGTAATGCTAGGTGTGTTTCTAGCGTGCATGAAAAATACCTTTTATGTTTATCACTTAACAGAAAATCCCAAAATTTCTGTAAATTTCTCTGGGCAGAAGTGTATTGTATCGAATGTCAAACAGAACAGGTAATTGCCCCGGGCATTGGACAAGATGGCCAATATAGGCTTGTTGTTTCTGCCACAGTCAACTTAATAGCACGCATGGAGGGAGACTCCACCATTTAGGATGTGTTGGAGGATGAAATTCCTCATAGGCTTGTTGACCCTACTTCAGTCAACTTACATGCACTCGTTGTGAAGGGAATATCCACTATGCAAAAAGTGCAAGAGGATGCAATGCCTTACAAAATGTTCAGGAGGCTGAAATGCCTCGTCAGGATGGACTTCCCTACTCAGATGCACGGTTAATTGTCAAAGGAGACTCTACTATCCAGAATGCGTTGGAGGCGTATGGTGAGATGGTAGGACACGCCACTCAATCACAAGAACTGGCTCGAAGCTTAGTAGAGCATCGACACTTTGCTCATCTTGTTGCAAATGGCTTTTCACAACATGGGGGAAAAGATGAGCAATAGGAAGGAATAGATGAGACGGAGATGATTATTTCTCCTACTACTACACAGCGGGTTGTTTCTCCTCCTACTGCAAAAATGGCTATTTCACCTACTGTGGAGTTGGTTTTACTCCTACTGTGAATACTGAAAGATGGTCGCATTTCAATTGCTTCTCTCCAAAAAATTCAATGAGGAAGTCTACATAGTGCTGCCTGAAGATTTTTGGGGACCTGGATGTGTTTATTTGGATTGTAGATTCATTGAGCCCATGTACGGACTAAAGCATGCTCCACGAACCCAGTACATTCTCTTTGATCAACATCTCCAAAATATTAATTTCAAAACTATGAAGGTCGGGCCGAAATTATCAGCAAATGATGATCCTTCATTAGTCAATGAGTCACTCTACAGAGAACTGGTGGACAGCCTTATAATCCTATCTCCACACAACCAAATCTTTTTTTTTATTGTGACCTATCCATTTCGCTTTTTGTTGACACCAAAGCTTCTGCAATGGACAACAGCAAAATGTCAGAGAAGTACAGGTTTCATATTATTATATAAAGAGCAGCCTGTAGATTTAATGACTAAACCTCTTGGTCCCATGTTATATGTAAAGTTTCAGGACAAACTTGGAGTTGTCTCCGGTTTTGTCATTACAGGAGGGCATTAAATGTATTTAATATATATTTGTAATACGTTAGTTACACATTAACTAATTATCGGTTATAAACAACTGTAACTATAACTCCCTTCTACTTAATATTTGTAATACGTTAGTTACACATATCATAGTGTGCCTCCTGGTTTCTAATCATTCTCTCATATCTTCTAACAACAGCATTTAAGTTAAGGTCGACTTATCAAATCCTATTCAGCATGCGATCAAGGTTTTCCCAGCCATTGGCATATAGAGACAGGATTTGGAATATGAATATCTCCCTGTCAAATGCTTCAAGTGCAGGAAGATTGGGTACAAAGCAAGGGGTTTTGGAAAGTATGACACAGTCATGAAGTACTCCCAACTGCCAATAGTACAGGAAAAGGGCAAACAGAAGAAAAACATATAAGTTTGGAAACCAAAGATCACTTCAGAGGTCCAAAAGAAGGATTTAAGATCAAGAAACCATGACAAATTCTTTGTTAACCACCATTCAGAAGAGAATAAGAAGACACAAGATATCTCTGACATCGGAATCACTGGATATCTCCAACCAAGCTGTTTGTCCCCTAACAAAAATCAATGGGTCAATTCCTAGAGATGAAGTAGAACCTGTACTTTGAGAGGCTAAAGAGGATAGGAGAATGATGGGTAAGGAAGATACGGGATCAAAAGCAATTCTGGAAGATTGGACAGAAATAATAGAGACAATTCCAAGGAAGTCAAATCACTAATCAAGGAAGCCATAGAAGAAGGAAGAACAGCATGTAAGGAAGATATGGGATTGGCATATGTTAAGGAACTTCAGTCAATCATAGCAAAGGATGCTCAAAAATTTACCAAACAACACTCAGAAAAAATTAGGAAGAAGTCAGAATCAGGTGAAAAACTACTCATAGCCAAGAGAAAACAACAAAGGCACACTAGTAAACTAGTCACAACCCCAGGACAAGGGTGAAACCAGATTCAAGAACCCAGAATGTGAGGGTAAGGAAACCTAATGCATACAAAAGAGAGCAGGAGACCCAATTAGGCCTGGAAAGTGGGCATCAAAAATCCTTCGTAGACTTCATCAGGGGTGAAAGGGAAAAGTGTTCTGCCTAGGGGCCATGGGAAGTTGGAATGTCAGAGGCTCGAATGCCTTTGACAAGAGTTGCTTAGATAAGCAGCTTATAGGAGAAAATAGGCCAAATATCCTATTACGTCAAAAAACTAAAATTAGTGCTCAAGGGTTTAACAAAACAGCTAGTAGTATTTGGAACAAAGGGGCCTGGGTAGAAAACAGTTCAAAAGGAAGTGCAAGTATTTAATTGTAATGTGGAATCCAAATCCTTTAAAGGAACAGTCATAATTCAAAATCCAAACTGCATAAATATTCAGTTCATGGATCTCAAGGAGGACACGGATTTTATCTTATCAAATGTATATGGACTCAATATAGATGAAGAGGAGAGACTTGGAGATATTAGACGCACATAGAAGGGGATGTAAAGGCAGGAAATGAACAGTACAAGGGGACTTCAATGTTATTCTTAGATCCATTGAAAATTAGGGAGGCGCGATGATTTTTTCTCAAAGCAATATTGACTTCAATTCCTTTTGTGTCAAGTGTGCTCTAATAGACATTGAGTCAAAAATTTGTCTGTTCACTTGGACAAACAAGCATCAATCAAGGCAACCAAGCAAACATGAAGAGGCTTGACAGATTTCTTATCAGCCATGAGTGATTACGGAAAAGACTATATAGCTATCAGAGGTATCCCATTTCCCAGGGTTGGATCGTTGGCCAATCACCCTACTAGTGGAAAGAGACAAGAACCCAAACGGGATCCCTTTCAAAATGGAATTTATGTGGTTCCAAGATCCCACTTTTGAAAAAACAAAATTGGTGGAAGACAAAGGCGAAAGATTCATTCAGTCTAGCCAAGAAATAAAAAATTGTCAAAATACAAGTAAAGATATGGAATAAAAAGCAATTCAGGGACATCTTCCATGAGAAAACAACTAAGAACCCAAGAATAGATCAAGGAAAGATTGCAGAAGCACATGTAACTCCGGATCTCGTGATACAAGAAAAATCTTAATGGTAGAATTCCAGCAGGCTTTAAGAATGGAAGAAACCTATTCAAGGCAGAAGTCAAGAGTCAAGTGGCTCAAAGATGGAGACAAAACACGAAATTCTTTCATCTTTCTACAATGGTGAGAAGGAATGTGAACAAGAAAGAAAAGACTGCCACGCCATCATGGGAAGTTATCTGAAATAACTCTAGTATAAAAGAGGAAGTTGAAACCTTTTTCAAAGAGCTCTTATCATCAAAAGAGAACCATTCGACTATTCATGAGGATTCCTGCAAAACATTCCAAAGTTGATCACACCACAAGTCAAGATAATGAAAGGCTTGTCACCTGAAGTTGCACCCGTGCTGAAACTGAAAGGATCAACACCTTAGTGAAACATGGGATGATCTCTCAATGTGGGACTTGACTGCATATATGTCCAATATATTCTCCACACGTAAAGCTCTTACCCAAGTATCTGTAATGCCCCCTTTTCCATGCTAGTCACTATGAAGGCCTTGGGCCCATTCCACCTTCTGTGGGCTTCAAGGAAGGAAAGCAACGGAGGTGAACATTGCCATGATTGTATTTTCCTTATTTATTTGATTACTAATTATGGCTTGGAGTGATTCGATTAGGTGATACGTGAATGACAAAACAAAAAAGAACTTCTATCTTCTCCTTCATTAACGTCGGTCTTCATGAGAGCTACAATGGAGATAAAGAAATACTCTTTCCCTTTTTATGAGGCCAGTCTTCTTAAGTGAAGATTAAAAGTGCACTTCCCCCTTCATTAAGAGGTCAGTCATGAAGATTGATCTTCTAATTCATCCTTGGTGCCAAAGAAGGGTACTTAAGGAGGTTCAAATGGAGGAAGAGGGGGATCATTATCATTCGTCATTTTGACATTTACTTGGATTTGGAGCTAGTATAGCTTCTCTTCTTGCCATTGAAGGACGAAACCCCTTCCTTGGTTACCTATTGAGGCCAAAAGCCTTCAATAGGATCACACTAGGGGACGGAAACCCTCTTGTGTGAATTGGTGGCTTCATTTGGGAGTCACAAGAGGACTTCATTGGCAGATTTATGGAAAAAAAAGGTGTTTATCCATGCATAGGGCACTTCTACTCCAGCTAGGGCACTTTCAAGGGTGTTGGCATCCTTCCTCCACTTGATCTACCCACGTGGGAATTTCAGGATCACTTTTGGAGGGGTTTTCATGGTTGGAAAATTGTGATTTCAGTTTTATGTGATAACTGGTATCTCCGAGATCATTTTGAGCATTTGTTTGTGTTAAAAATCTAAGTATTGATGGAGTTATGAATTTTCGAAGTTTCAGTTGTGTTTGCACTTGAATTAAAATTATAAAATATATATTTGCTCCAGATTTCATCTTGCTGGACTTACAAAGTGTTTGGGATATTTCTATATTGATTTTCATTCTATATTGCATGAGAATATTGTCTCGAAAATGCCATACAGTTTGCTGCCCTAGGAAATAGAAAATCAGGTTCATCACTAGGGCTAAGTGGTGATATTGTTGGCTGCCATATGAATTCCTTTGCTGTCATAAATATTCAGATTTTCAGTTTGTTCCTCTAAGGTTAAAGTGATTGACCGGTGGCTGTAATAAAAATCAGAAGTTGTCATTTGGGTTTGAGCCAAAACCCTTATTTTCAGTTTCATTCCTAGAATGAGGCATTACAATATCCTTTACATCTTCCTCTTTGTGTTTGATTCTAATTTTGAGAAGTGCTAGTTTCTCCTTCATGAGTATGCTTCCCTCTACCATTGCTTGTGTCCTCTTCCTCTACCTCTAGATGTGTTTTTTTGCCTCCTAGACAACAATTTTTCCCCCTTCAATGCAATTGATGGGCCTCTTCCACTAAATGCAACTAGAACATTCCAAACTTATCTTGAATCGAGGTACAAAGTCCATTTACATACCTTGATATCTTCTCTTGATTATATTCCACTTGACCAACTCTAATGGTGAGCTTGTAGAACTCTTTGGTGTAGTCCTTCACACTCATCCCTTTGTCTCAAATTCTGCAATTTCTTGAATAAACCCAACAAATAATCAGAAGGTTAGAACTTACCTTTCAACTTTGCAACTGTTTTGTCGCAACTCTTAATAATGTCTTTACCTCTTTCCTCCCTTTACAACTACACATGATCCCACCACAAGGATGTTGTGATGTCTCCTTCTCGATATTAATCCTATGAATACCCTTAGCCCAATTCTCTTCCCAGGGGCTTAAGCGGTGTGAAAAAGGGGAGAAAGGTGGTGACTTTCATTTTAAGTTGCTAAAGTCATTTCTTATGTTTATTTTATAAAGCAAATTATAATAATGTCACTTAAAGTGATTAAGAGGAAAAAGGTAAAAGTCAATGAAGAAATAGAAGTGGCAAATCATAAAAAAATATTAAATATAAAGTGGGGCGACCCATATGGGTGTTTCCCTTGGGGTTTGTGACAGGAAAAAAGGATAAATAGAGGTGTGGGGAGCCATAGGAAGCATCTTTTGCCAATCTATTCTCTCATTGCATGTTAAGCTAATTTGCTTGCATAAAATCTTCTAAGGACGAAAACTCTCAAGGAGAAGAGCTTTGGGGACGAAAACCTCCAAAGTTTGAAGGTTGGGGAACGAAAAATCCTCAACTTTGTGATTTGAATCCACCCAGGGTTTACCATTGTGCGACACTTCAGATCTATAGTTAGTGGAAGGTTATAATTCAGATCTAGGACACTGTTTAGGCTATTTTCACTCTATATCAGCTAGGGATTCGATACAGATTTGAATTTGTGAGTTTGTGAAGTTTGGATCAGCTAAACTTGTAATGTGCTTTTTTTTAGGACAAGTTAGGTTTCAACATAAATCTGATCACGCACAACTGAAAAATAATTAATATTCAAACCCCAACTGCTGCAATTTTCCAAAATTCATATCTTTGGCTAGAGAAATCCAAATGAGATGAAATTTTGGATCTTGGGCCACAAAAATATGAAGAATAATATTCCAAAATCAGTTTTTGCACAGATGACATAAAACCCTAATTTTTCCCTAAAAAATAGGTCGCCCAACACATTTAGGGCATCAAATCAACCCCAAAAATTATGAAATTAGTTTCTCCTTATTCCTCCTAATTTCTACAATAAAAACCAATGCTAAACTGATCCCATTCGAACCTTTTTCAAATCTGATTTTTTATAACAGTAGATAATAAATAAAATTGCACTTAAAACAACTGAAACTTAAAAAATTAATAACTTCTTCAATACTTGGTATTTTTGTATGAAATAAAATGAAAAATATAAGTATAAATGAAGGGATTTCCAATGAACTACAAAACTGAATTTTTTGATCACCAAAACCCACTCAAAACTGCCCTCGAAATATGCCTCCAAGTCGTTAGGGTTAGAATAAATGCTATAAATTAATTCCAGCTCATACAACCCTTCCAAAACACTCAAACAATCAGCCCTTGATTTGAAATAATTGATTAGACACAACAATAAATAGATCTAGCATAAACAACCTCAAAACATGATAGATCAAACCCCAAGCCAAGTTGATTTGCTTCTAATAAATTGCAGCAATAATAATAGTCACAAAGTACCTCAAAACATTCACCCACGTACATATTTATGCTTCAAATAATTTCACCACACCCTAGAGCATGTCGCAAATGCTAGAATGGAGGAAATATTGCATAAATTCACTCAACACAAGAGAGCACAATGGGGAGAACAATAGAGTCTTTAATATTCTTCAATCATGGATCCAAATGTGAGAGAGAGAGAGCAATGCAAGAACTAAGGCATTCATCCCATGGGCATACATCCCATTACTCCAAGCATGGAGTGAAATCAAAATGATCAATCGACATAACCCCACTAGAGGAAATGTGACCTCCTTTTATAGTGTTAAGGGGTGCAATGTCCAATGACCAACCTTTCCCTTTTGAAGGAAAAACATAAACTCTCATTAAAACATTTAATAAACTAAGACCATGTGCACTTTATTATTTTTAATTAAATAATAAAAACAACTAACCTATGTGCACATTAAACTAACTAAAGAGACTCCCACTTGTAGCGCTAGGCATGCCAAGGGGTTACAATGCAAATAAAAAAGATGAACCCATATATTAGTAATGCCTCGGAAAAGGGGACATTACAAAACCCTTATTATTTTTAAGCCATTTTACAACTGGAACAGTTCTAGGCACTTTTTGGCCAAAAGAGACCACCTAGGAGAGCGGTGTGACCCCTTTTGGAAGGGTATTTCACTGTTGTTCGGTTTGTGGGTGATTGAATACTTTTGCATGATTTAAAGGCAATATCGACATCATTTTCCACCCCTTTTTGGGTACAATTATGATAATAATCACTGCTGTTATTTTCTACACTGTTTCAGCCCTTGATTTATTTTTGTAAATTCATACAAGTGTAGAAAAATTCAGGTTTCAAGTGTAAGTTGTTCTTAGTCCCCAAATCACCATTTTTGGCCTTGTGGGTATCTTGGAATGTGATTATTAGCATCATTAAAAGATATTCTCAGTTTTTTGTTCATTATTATTTGGTGGCCTCGCGGACGTTAAAATATCTTCTTCTTCTTCTTTGTATTGACAGTTTGACATCAGTTTAGAATTCAATTTTTGTGGAGTTTTCAGTTTATATAATTCAGATTTAAAAAGAGGGATATTATAGATGCATGTCCCTTCAACTTGGTACAAGCAAACTTAACCCTATTGGGGTCCTCTGTTGACTCAAAGTCCAAGTATATCTTCAACTCTCTAATTTGGTAGTTCACCACTTTAGATTGATACGCTTCGACACACCTAGCACGAGATCATGAGATGACCTATAACATATTTGGGTTTTTATTGAAAAGAGTGCCTCCAAGGCATGTTTTGAAAAGATGGATCGCTCCATGAGGCTATCTAGAGTCTGTATGCAAGTTTTTAGATGGCATGAAGCACTCTAGTGTGTTTTAGAGCTAAATCATGAATTTCATAATGCATATCAGGTTTTTAGATGTTGCACCAATGAATAAGAGTATGACAACTTAGAAGGGTATTATGATGATAAAAAAAGTACCACAAACCTTCTGAGGTGACTCAAGAATACTGCAACTCAGTCCACCACTAACGACCTGAAACACTGCTTATTGCTACTCATCACTGCTTTTGTTTTAGGTTAATGCAAGCTTACTCATGAACCTAGAGGCCTCAAAGCCCCAATGTTGATGACCTCTTTCTTCTAGCCCATCTAGATGACTGACAACACTAAGTGTCCTTTGGACATCGATACTTCACACATCATAACTGATAGATCAGTTAGCCAGTGCTTCTCTCAGCACATCATTACTTCTCAGGCTACTTAGATCTCCAAGTCTGCTATCTCTTGACATCGTGGCTTCACTCCTTCCCGTCGGCGTGGCTTGGCCCCCCTCCAGCGACACGAATCTACTATTTGCTAGCTGTCACCCATACCACAGGGGAAAATGGATATTATGAGCTTCTTTCCTACTATGGGAATTACAACGGCCTTGGATGTTAGGAGTGATTCTAGAGGAAGTATCTTATGTCCTCTTAGGATCCCCTAACATGGCTCCTTCAACCTATTATACTCCTTGACTAACATTATAAGAGCTTTCACAGTGATTGATAATGGCTCAAGTGACTCCTCCACTTCAGGCGCAAACAAAAACATTTGATGAGATTTTCCTCCTTTCTTATTTGACACATGCTTTTGGGGCTCTTTTTTTCCCTCCATGGTTATTTGTATCGGTTTCTGACGAGCCCAAAAAAATGGCCCATTATATACAAAATATGCATTCCTTTTTCCTTGCATAAATGACATACAAGTAGATCTGAGTGTAGTTTTTGAACTTATGGTTTATTTAGAATGAAATTGAGAGTATTTATCATGGTTGTTTCTTTAGACTTTATTGTTATCTCTTTGTTAGCTATTTTTAATGATTATTGGAAAAAAGATGCCAATTTGTGTATATGCAATCCATACTAAGCTAAAAAGGATTCTGACCATGAAGAGTACACATATAAGAACAATTATGGAGAAGATTCAGAGCTTTGGAGTTCCATACAATACTTGCTCGGGAAATGTTCAGTAGTTCTATGAGCGGCTCTCTAGTACAAGTTTGGAGAAAAGTGAAAAAAGTTATCCATATTCAGATTCCTCTCAAAAAATTATGCAAGTTCAAAAAAAGAATCATCTTGATTCGAGTTCATTTGCAAAAGTTATAGCCGTTTTAGTCTGGCTCCAGAGTCTATCAGTCTAGCTCTGGAGTCTATCAGTCTAGCTTCGGAGTCTATCACTCTAGCTTAGGAAATAACCACTCTAGCTCCGGAAATGGCTCCAGAAGTTTACAGAAAAGTCAAATGGAAAATTTGAGAGAGGTTTTTGGTCATAACAATGAGTTGAACAAAAACCTCCTTCAATTTTTCTACCATTTGGAAGAAAACTGACTTTTAACGGGTGGCAGTCTAGAAATGTCAGGTTAACACCAAAAGTTGCATAAGTAGAGAAAGAAAAGTCAAAAGGAAAATCTGAGAGGTTTTTGGTTATAATAATGATTTGAACAAAATTCTTCTTCAGTTTTCCTACAACATTCATCATTTGCAATAAAAATGGAATTTAGTAGAGTTAGAGTCACAAAGTCAACTCTTAAAGTATATAACAACTCCAGAAGGTTAGAATCAACTCCAAAGTCCTTCCGAGTCCAACATATGAGGACAAGAAGATTGAAGAACTATTTTTGGAAACCATTTAGAAATGTTTATTCATAGTATTTCCAAAAAAAATTATTTCCATAAGTGTTTTATTATTTGTAAAATAAGGAAAAATCAATATTCATTTTGATTCTTGACAATAAAATAAGAGATTTAGATTGTTAGTTTGAGTCAGATAATCTCTCTCCATATTTTGTGGAGATTGATGCTTTATGGATCGATTGAAATTTTATTTGATAAGATTTGATTAATATGTATGCCTTAAAATAAGGAGTGGGTTGGAAGCATGAAATTATAAATGCAACTTCCAACACCAAAGAATGTAATCTCCATTATTTTGATCTATTCATTTTGAGGTTCTGTTCCATCCAATTTGTAAATAAGTGTAGATTAAAATCCTCTTTTGAGGAATGAGCTCGCCACTAATTCCAAGGAAGATGGATATATGTGTTTATGTTTGTTTGTTCGTTCTGTAATTATAGTTTTGTTGTCTTTTTCTTTATACTATGTAATTATTCTTTTGGTGTACAATTTGTTGTGAACCTGCAGGTGTTTTCTGTGTTTATCCTTTCTTTTCAATTCGGCAATTTCTTTTCCTGCAAGTCTGTTTTAATTTCATGCAAGTGTGTTTTTAATTTCATGCAAGTGTATTTACATTTCTACAAGTGTGACATTTAAATTCTTGCAAGTGTGTTACAATTCCTGCAAGCGTGTTTTAATTCTTGCAAGCATGCTTTTTAATTCCTATAAGAGTGGATCTGGTAGAAGGGACCGTTTTTCACAGATCTCTTTCTCCTATTGCATATTGCCTTTGGACACCAACCCTAGATTGATATAATTTAATGAAGAGGATTGACGACCCTCATCAATTTCTTTGCCACTTGTGTTAGTGGCACATGGCTCTATTTTGTCTATTGTACTTTTTTTTCAATCGTTCGCTTCTAGGATTGTTCCTAGAACTTTACAACTTCCTATTGCTAATTGTTGTATCCTCGAGTCCCATTGACCTACTTTTGGTCATCTATGGACATTAATATAATTTCTTTCTTTCATTCTGCATCAGTGTTGGAAGATAATTCTGTTGTGGTTCAACTTGTGAAATTGCCATATCTTCAGACCCTTTCTCTAAAATCTGTTTACCATGTGACCCTGTTGATTCCCTCAATTGTGTTGGAGTACAGCCTCCAAGCCTTCCTCAATTCCATCCAAATGTGGCAATTTGATCATAGTGCTAGCAGTCGCCATAGTGAATGTATATTCACTTATTTCTGGATTTTCAACCTTTCCAATTCCTCTCTTTATTACTAGTTTTCTTTCTTAGACACAGCCGATGATTTTTCCCAATTTTTTGCATCCAACTTCAAACCTGCAGTTTACTGTACATATGCATTTTTGAGTTAGCAGCAGTATGTAATGACACATTCTGTTGCTCCATTGATTCTTGTTGATTTCACTTTTTGTTCAGTTCTTGAGACAACTGACTCAACTGCAATTTTGCCTGCAACAATTAATCATTATCTCTGTTAAAATTTCTTATTTTTCAACCCTTTCTCCAGCAATATCTTCTATATTGATATTTGTGATACTGTCTGGGTCCAAGTATGCAAGTAATAATCGGCCGTGATTAAGGCCTTATCATTACAAACAAGTTTTTGCATCATTGGCACATTAGTAATGAAAGCCGCCATATTTGTAGGCATAGGTGCTAATTTGTTTTGAAAATCATCAAAAAAAAATTGCAAGCTCTATGTAATGCAATCTAACATCTCCCTCAAGATTTTTACAGCACCCAATCTACCAGTATCAACTACATGCTGAAGCCTCATCACATAATTAGCCGCTTCCTCAGTAACGTGATAAGTGCATTCACATCGGCTTAAATTGCGGGTACTTTTATCCAGTGAACCTAACTTAATTGCCAACATCATACGAATATCCCATCCTTACATCTGCAGTTGTACCTAAGTTTGGAATTTTTACCTCTAAATCTTCTCCCTCTTCCTCGTAAGACTCATCAAGTTTAGTAGCATTCATTTTTGAGGGTCCTCCCACCTCTATGTCATCATCTGTTGATTTAGATTGTTGCACACAACCTACTCTATTCAATATTCAATGTTTGTTTTGGCACATTTGCAGGTTTTGGCTCTTTGAGCATGTCATAGCTTATGGATTAAAAGATTTTACGAATCAATCCTTAATGCAAGCTAATCCTTTATTTGATATGTAAAGGTTCCATTACAATGACCTAAAATCTTGACATTTTACCCCATTTGATGTTGAGAGATTTCTCAACCTAAAACCGGAAAGAATCAAACATTAAATCCATAACACTCAAGTCCTTCCCAAGCAGGTTTTTTTTGTGAAAACCACCTTCAATGTTATTTGTTACTAGAATTTTCCAAGAGCAATACCAGATATTGATTTACCAATCCATTTAGTAGCTAGGGCGACACTCTGAAATCTCAAATCTTTCAACCCTAGGCATCCTAAGGATCTTTGTCTAATGTGTATATTTGAGCAGCTGAGTTGATGTCATGTCTTTTCTTAGATCCTTTCTCATCAGACCATAAGAAATCAGTAACCAACTGGTCGAATTGAGAAGTAGAGAACATACAACAAGAGGCATCCTAGATGGTGGACATTAGAAGAAGAAAGAGCTTTTTGACACACCAAAAACCTACCTGCAAGGGAAAGAGGAAGGGGGAAGGAATCCCACAATGTATTGAATATCTTACATGGTGGCACGCTTGGAAGGACTGGCCCTTCAATGCTTTGGATACCTTACATGGTAGTATGCCACCTTAAAGCCGACTGTTAGCCACCCTTTGAGGATGAGATTAATTCAAAACAGTCATGCATGATCAATTCTATTGCCTCAGTTATATGGAAGAGCTCATGAAAGTGTGGTTGCATCCTTGTGTAGCTGTTAATCAATTTGTTAAACGACATATATAAAACTTCAATAAAATGCTCATTATTTACAACATAATGATATATTACTGAATTACACTGCTCGCAGAAACGGAATTGCATAAAGATACAACCATCAGGGCCAACCATACGTAACCAAAAAGTAATGAAGAGACTACTTAAGTTGACATGTTGGCTAGATTTTCTGCACAGCTGAAAACCTAGGTAGTCATGAGATAAATCTCCCTCATTTACCGGTGAGGCTCCCGTGTATGATTTTTATCAATTATGGATATGAGTAATTGTTTGTGGGTTTTACTTTAATTGCAAAGCTCATGAGCCATAGCTAGGCAATTCTGCAGCAAGTAAGCAGCTGTAAAGAAATATTTGCAGAAGAGGAAAATAATTGAATCCGGGAAGAAAGAAGAGAAGATGTGCAATCCAACCAATAGTTCGCAGAGTTGATCTCATGCACATAGATAAAACAAATAGATCTCACATGCAAAATTTAAAGAAAAGGAATGTTTCAAATCTAGATATGATAACACAGTTTATGGAAAGATCTACACAAAAGTAAGAAACAAATGCACCGTTGACACAAAGTTCTCCGGAAATTTTCCTCTTTTCAATTCCTTAGCTTTAAGAAAGATATCAATGGTTTCAACTCAAAGTCTGGAACACAAGAATGCTGATAACAAATTCTGATCCCCTAATCCGTAGGTTCTTCCTCCATTTATAGTGTATGGAGAGGAAATTACAAATAGGAAACTACGACTAAACTAGAATATGTGGAAGTTGTAATGGAAACAATTGACAATCTTTCTCCTAGAATTCCTCTCTAAGTGACATGCATCTGAAGATTAAGTCAAAGTTGTGCACATCTGCCACTTATCTTAAAGAACCTTTCCGAATAACTTAAAGTAATGGCTTTTAAACCAATAACTTTAATCTTGAAATTTCATCATGGAACATAAGAAAAAAAAAAGAAAGAAGAGAAGAAAGCAGATATGCCAGTTGTAACACCCTACGCTTTCTTTTTGTTCTGATATTGAATATACTTGTCGAACATATAATTCAGCATTTTCCCATCTACTGCCAGCATCCTGCATGCTAATTGCAATCACCGCTGTTCATGCCAGAATCTTCAAGCAATAATTAATGAATTGTGCATCCAACCTGATTATTGTCTTTCGTGCAGCATCTTGGATTGCTCTGGAAAGAGGATGATAAAACCTTGCACACTTCATAACAAATTCAGGCAATTGAGCTGTGACCGGAATGCTGAAGCTTGAATAATCCTGCTACTTTTAATTGCCCGCATAAGAGATGATCTTCTAGCTTTGGATTCCGTCAATTAAATCAGTGATGGGTTCAGAGCCTATGTCTGTATCATTGATTTCAGCAAATCTGGAAGCAATGCATGATTCCGCTGACCCTTCCCTTTCATCATGCTTCATCATGCCTAGAACAATCTTTGTCTGAGCTCTTTTTCTTTTAATTTTGCCAGATTCCTTTGTAATTGGATCAATTTGTGCAAATCCGGCAATTTCTTTTGATTCAAAAGATATATTCAATGTATCTGACATTGATTTGGACTTCCTTTCACTAATGTGAGCACCTGCAATTAATTCAAACAAAGATGAAGTCCATGGCATGAATACTTGATTTTTATCACCAAAATCTGCATATAAAACCCGATGCCCTAAAATTTGAGACTTTGCTTGCAAGCAAAGCAAGCAAAAATATTATTTAATTCACTTGGGCACTTATACCAACATGCAGACACTTAGAATAACAAAAATCAGGCTATTCCAACCCTAGGCGTAAAAACTGGAAGCTTCCCGGCAATGGAAAATACTCTTTAATGCAAAATCCTCCTTCCCTTGGCGCTAAAATTTGTCTGGGCTGCAAACTTCATTAAAAAGAATTAATTGCTTCTCCTGTATGGCGTCCCATGCTTATATAGCCATCTGCATGCTAATTTTAATAATTGCCTTCCCAATTTTTGGCAATTTAATTAATTAAAAGTCATGCTTCTTCTTCCAATTTGGGCGCCCAAGTCTGCATGCTTCTGATTGTTTTTTAATGAATTTATTTTATTTATTTTTAGCATGCATCCTTGACTTCTCTTTAGCTCATCCTCTTGCCTTGACTTTCCTTCTATTTATGGCGCCAAATTTAGCTAGAAATGTCATTAATAAATATCTTTCAATACATGTATTAATGCTAAGGTGGGTCGCACTTTTTGGCAAGGGAAGTTGCTAAAAATAGGAAGTCAAAATAATGGGAATTTCCACCCTGCAATGCAGCTCCAAAAATCCCATCTTCCACTTAAGTGATTTGACTTTCATAATGAAAATTTTCACCCTGCAATGCAGGTAAGAAATTCCCGCCTGCCTGCCACTGCCAAAATTCCCATTAGCAACTTAAATCCTTCATTCTAAAAAGTGTGACTTGCATGGAAATTAGCCTTCTTCTCAAAAATGCGACTTGCATGGGTGAATTAACTTCTTTGATGGGAAATGTCACCTTGCTAGGTAGGCAAGAAATTCTCGTCGGTGCTTTAAGTGATTTTTCTTTCATAATGGGAATTTTCACCCTGCTACACAGGTAGGAAATTCCCACTTGCTTGTCACTTCTAAAATTCCCATTGGCAGCTTAAGTGATTTTGACTTGATGGGAAAAAGTAACCTGCTAGGCAGGCAAGAAATTCCTGCCTGCCTGCCACTGCCAAAATTCCTACCGGCAGCTTAGATCTATTATTCCAAAAAGTGCGACTTGCCTAGGAGAGGCTTTTTCTGCTTAAATTCTTCTTTTTTGGTCAGAAGTCAGCACTTCGTGATTAATTTCTTCCATTGCTAAGGCCATAGATGACTTCCAGATGTTCCAGGCAATTAAACAGGCTATATAGAACAAAGAACAGATCAAGGGGAATTTAACAGACAGACCGTAGAGAAAACCAAAAACAAATGCAAAAAGAAATAAATAAAAATAAAAAACGCTCCCAGAAGTTGCAGACAATTGCTCTGAATTCATTCATGGTGAAAACCCTATTGAGATGTGAGAATATTGGCATGAAAAACTTCAACAAGGTTCAACTTCAGCACAATTCACATTAAACTGAACTTTATTTATTTAATAAATAATTAAATAAAATTCCCGTAGACAAAACCCGACGGAGGGATAAAATGAGTTTTAGCATCTGGGTATTTGTCAAAATTGGCTCATATGATTCACTGGGAATATCATAATGTAATAGAGACAACTTCAAGCAATAAAAACACAAAAACACCTGTTACTTAAAAAGATCAATTTTTTTTAAAAGGGGTAGTCCCAGATTTCAGAGTGAAATCTGGGGACACCACGACAATACAAGGATTAATGAGAAAACCAATCTAATGGTGAATCATTTGTTCTATTTATAACACTGATTACAGTGCTTGAATGATGACATAGCTAATTGCATTGATCAAGCTTGAAGTCACAGTTATTGATGAAGTTGAAGTTTAAAGGACTGTTTTCACACTTTTAGTGGGTGACGATGCTCCTTGCCATCATCTCTTTGGAGCAAAAATTATAGTTTGCGTCGAAGATTGTGCTTTCATGTGTTGTATATTATGTTGTACTTTATATGCATAACATTTGATGTTGAGTTTAGCATCTAGTCATATTTGTAACTGTTGTACATAACATTTGATCTTGCTTCAGGAACTGGTAGGGGCTGAAGCTTGTCCAAAAAGGCATGCAGCCTATGCTAAGATCTCCACTAAAGTCACAAAGAGGGCCCTGACTAGCATTTTCCCATAATTACACCTCAAGCTATTCCAGTCAGCCCTACTTGGTAGGCTATGAAGGAAACTGAGGAGAATAATAGTCCATCCTCAAGGAGTTTCCGTTAGGGCTCTTATGATCACGTGTTATTGTGCCATTCTTGCATGGTTTTTTTTGGCATGTTAATGCAACAACGAAAACATGTTGGTGTAAATATTCTATATAATTACGCTGATACGTGTCCTACTATGGCATCTTGGGGTGGCGGTGGTGGGTGGATTGTAATCTGCGAGTTATTAAACAATCAATTTATGACCTTAAATTTGACGTCCATTTAACCATTGTAAGGCAATTTCTACCTTAAATTGTTGTCCATACGATCATCCCTTAGAAGTTTTTTCTTTTTGCTTGGAGAAGTCAATCGATTTTTTTAAAGATCTTGGTCATATGGTGGACTTTGGAGTCCTTTTTCGTCGGGAATATATTATTTTGAGCCCGACTCAATGATGCAACTAGATGGACGCCATTTTTTTCAAGTCCATGGGAAATTTGTAGAGAAGGTAATTGTTGTTGCAGACTCACAGCACCCCTGGATGCAGATCAGGGTTCTAGGTTGATCACTCTAGCATCCAGTGTGATTGCACAACATGGAATCCTTTCTCCAAGTGTGGGACTTGTAAAGATGAGAAAAGATTCTCCAGAGAAGGCTGGTTCCTATTCCTCTGTTCAGATGCATACAAAAAATGCAGAGGGTTTACTAAAACCTAATCTAACTTGCCAAGGAGATAGGGTAGGAAAATGCATAGAATAAAACCTAAACTACAAAGGTGATGCACCGAGGAATGTTAGACACTTGTTTTGAAAATTTAACACAGACCACATAGATGCAATACAAACACCATGCACAGGTAACCAAACTACAATAAGAGATCAAAATGACAGCAATGAATACATGAGAGGGTTGAGAATCAATCACAAACATATATATTATTGCTCAAGAGTCGATACAGTACATTGCAGTGGCCAAGAGGCAAAAAGACTGGCATTACAACCCATATGGGAGGTTTGAAAGCTCCACAAATTCTCTTGCAAGCGAGGGAAGAAGGGAGGATGCAAAACAAAAATGTCTGACCGTTAAAAAGGCTCCTCTTTACAATATATATGAAGAAATGAGGGGGAAGAGAGAGGAAATCTAGAATCTGCCCCAACCACTTCTTGGTAGCATTTAAAATCATCTCATTATGGCAGAAGCGGCGGATCCTAGCAAAACGGCGGGCTGTCTAACAGGAGCGGCGAGCTGTCTGCTGCATTAAAGTTGGTTGTTGAAGCATTACTTCTGTCTATCACCACGCGTCAGAGACGTTTTCTTAATTTTCTCCCTCCAAACTGCACCAAAATGCAAGATTGATCCCAGAATCATGTAGAGAATTTCAACAGCTTTCCGTTGATATAAAGATTGTGCAAATCCGAGCTCTGGATCGAAAGATATGAAGGTCCGAAGATTTAGGGCACAAAACAGGAAAGAACAGGTTTTTAAATCTTTTCCTGCGCTCTGTCATGTGGACGACACGTGGCAGGCCCTGATTCGCTGAGTAATTCTCTCTCTCCACCTTTTTGCGGGCTTTCCTTTGAAATTTCCTTGTGGGCCCTTAAACTTGGACACGTGGCACTATTTCATTGGTTCGGATCAGTGCTCGAAAACTCGCCCTTTGACTTCTGGACTTTTCTCTTTGTGACACGTGTCATGATTTGGTTGGTCCGCGGGTCTGCCGGCTTTTCGCGCCTTTCGCGTCCATTTGTCCCAAATGTCCCAGTGCCGTCTGGGACAAAAACTTCCGATCCGCCCGAAATGAGCCTCCTTGTCCCTCATTCGGCCGATGACATGTGGCGTTGCCTGATTGGCTTTCGGCTCCTTCGGCTATCCGCGTCCCACGCGTCCCTTTGTCCCACTTGTCCTTGTGCTGAAATTTCCCGTTTCGGCTGAACTGGCCGGTTCGCGTCCTTCGCGGCCATTTGTCCGAGATGTCCCTTTTCTGTTTGGGCCGCTTGGAGGCTTTTCGGCCGATCCGCGCCTTCAGCGTATAATTGTTCCAACTGTCCCAAAGGCGGCCTTGAGCAGGACTTAGCCAATTTTACGATTTTCTCCTGAATCAATCTACTTGCTTGGAACTAAAAACTCTGATGCATGTTATCAAATTAACTCTGGGGGGTGAAATTTGGATAACAATTTGGCGACTTTTCGGGGTCACCTGCCTGCTAGGTAGAAGATCAGTGGCCTTTTAGCGATCCATTGGGCATGGAGTCATAAGCAATAACCTGAAATGAGCCTGATGCTGCAACTCCCTCTTTACAAGAGCATGCTGAACTGTAAAAACTCAACCTAGGAGCAACAAAGCCTGTGCCAAAGCACTTAGGGAAACTGAAACCTAACTACAACAAGACAATGTGCAAAGCACTTGGAGGAATGAAAATCTAATCTAATATTTACAGAGGTAGTGAACTTCCCTCTAGAAGCAATGCTTGAGATAGATTCCATTTACTGGAATCTGCAGTTCTTCACCATCCAATGAGGCCAATTGGAAAGCATTGCTGCTCTTGCACTTCGTGACCATGTATGGGCCACTCCAAATGGCATCAAATTTTGAATGTCTTCCCGGTTTTGCTCTGTCCACATCCCATTTCAACACTAGATCTCCAACTTGAAAAGATCTATCTTTGGCCTTCCTATCAAAGGTCTTCTTGATCAAAGCTTGATCCTTTTCCATTGCTTGGGATGCCTGATTTCTGATCTCTTGCAGCTCCATCAACTCTGCATACCTCACCTCCATGGGCTCAAATTCAAGTAACTCCAGCTGCTTCATGAGTTCCAATGTTGGCAACTCAAGTGACATGGGCAAGATTGCCTCTCTTCCATAGACAAGCCTGAATGGAGAGTTACCTGTGGATCTTTTGGGAGTGATCCTATCAGCCCATAAGGCTGATTTCAGCTTGGTATGCCAAGACCTTTGATTCTCATCAAGAGTTCTCCTAATGATCCTCAACAAGTTCTTGTTTGTAGACTCGGCCTGGCCATTACCCTGAGGGTAATAGTTCGATGAAGTGCTTAGGTAAATACCATTCTTGACAGCCCACTCAGTCACCTTAGATCCAATGAATGCCAATGCATTATCAGAGATTATTGTAGCAGGTACACCAAATCTGGTTGTTATTCCCTCATAAAAGTCTAAGATGCTAAACTCATTTGCCTCTTTGAGTGCTACTGCTTCTGTCCATTTGGTGAAGTAGTCTGTGGCTGTCAAAATCCATTTATGCCCTTGGCTTGAATTGGGATTAATGACTCCAATGAAGTCCAAACCCCATTGCATGAATGGCTGGTCAACTGAGATTGGATGCAATGGAAGGGCAGCAAAACTTCTCTTTTCCTGTGAAGAATGCACAATTCTTACACCTCTTGATCCATGCGTAGCAATCGCTGAAGATTTTAGGCCAATAATAACCAGCCTTCATGATTTTTAGAGCTGTCACTCTTGGCGCAAAATGGCCACCAGCTGGTCCACCATGAAACTCTTCCAATACCCTTTGAATCTGACCTGTGCTAATGCATCTCAGCAGCACTCCATTTACATCTTTCTTGAACAAAACTCCATCAACAATGGCATACGGGACAACCTGTAATCTGAAGTGTCTCCTTTGGGTCTTGTTCATCTCTGGGGGGCACTGGCTTGTACCTAGGAAGTGCATAATACCTTGGGTCCAGCAAGGAATGGGGGAAGCATTGTCTTCTTCATGATTGCCCGCTTGGCTCATGGCTGTCCTGGACTGTCAAAACAACCTCTTCTTCGTTGCATACTTCCTTTTGCTTCCCTAAAACCAGCTGCTCACATAGTCCCTTCCCTCTTACCAGCTTGGTGATCTTGATCTAAATGTCATACTCCATGACACGGGTGATCCAACCTGCCCTTTTCTCATTCAAATCCTTGTTGAGGAGGAAGTCCTTAACTCCAGCATGTGAGACCAGCAACTGGACCTTGTTGTTTGAGACTAAATGCTTGAATTTCTTCAAGCTTCTGATTACTGCAAGTACATGCTTTTCAATAAAAGAGTACCTCACCTCGCAGTCATCTAGGCTCTGGCTAAAAAAGGCAATCGGCTACTCATCATTATCTTTGTTCTACTGTACCAGAATGGCAGAAATAGTGTCATCACCTCCAAATGCATAGAGGATGAAATCCTTGGAGAAGTCTGGGTTGATGAGAGTTGGTGCTTGAGAGATAGCTTCTTTGATTGCTTCAAAACTCTCCTTGCCTTCTGCTGTCCACTTAACAGCCATGCTCTTCTTTAACATTTTGGTGATGGGCTTGACAAGGGCTGCAAAATCTGGGATAAACCTGCGGACAAAATTGATCCTTCCCAAGAAACTTTGAAGAGCCTTCTTGTGACTTGGTAATGGCAGTGCTCTTATGGCTTCAACCCTCTCTGGATCAATTGCCAGTCCCTCTTTCGAGACAACATGGCCAAGGAGCTTTCCTTCATGTGCAAGAAAGATGCACTTCTTGGGGTTTAAAGATACTCCGAACTTTCTACACCTCTGAAACACTTGCCTGAGGTGAAAGAGATGGTCTGCTGCATTCTTTGAGAAGACAGTGATATCATCTAGATATATCAGCACTATCTTGTTGATCAAGCCTTTGAATGCCATGTCCATTGCCCTTTGAAAGGTAGCACCAGCGTTGGACAGCCCAAATGGCATCTTCTTGTAAGCATATGTGCCCCATTTAGTTGTGAAGGCTGTCTTGAATTGGTCTTCTTCTTTCACCATCACCTGATTATACCCTGAGTAGCCATCTAGGAGAGAGAATCTCTCTGAACCGGATACTACTTGCAATATTTGTTCCATTGAAGGAAGCAGGTAATGATCTTTGAGAGATGCTCTATTGAGGTCTCGGAAGTCCACACACAACCTGATTTCTCCGCTTTTCTTCCTGACCGGAACCAAGTTAGCAACCCAGCTTGAGTGCTTGATCGGGAATATAATGCTTGCCTCTATTAGCTTATTTAGCTCTTTCTTCATTAGAGGCTCAATGTGAGGGTTAACAGGTCTCTGCTTCTGCCTGATGGGCTTAGCATTTGCATCCAATTCTATGGTATGTTGTGCCAAATTCGGATTGAATCCTCTCAAGTCTTCATAGCTCCAAGCGAAGACATCTGGAAATTCTTGACAAAGCTGTATGAAATCTGATTTCTCCTGCTCAGTGGCCACTTTACCAATTTGAAGTGTTTTGCCTTCCCCAACCGGAATTGGCTTTGAATCTTCCCTCTTGACCTGTATGTTAGCCTTTTCTTTACGGAACTGGTCGTTAGGGTTGAAGATAGACTCCAACGTTACTAAACCCTTGGGAAGCTTGTTTGTCCGCAGCTGCACTACTTGATCCCCATACTGCTGCTCTAGTCTGTCCTGATTCCTAGCTGAGAATTCAGCCTCTTCTTGTAAAAAATTGACGATCTGTTGATCGTTTTCAAACACCTGCCAGCTGGTGTTATTATCTGGAACTGCTGGCCTCACAATCACATGGATATGTGGCTGTGTTTTTTCCCTTTTGATGTTGTCAACCACATCAAATGTTGCTCTAACTGCTGCGAGCCTATCCGCGGCTTCATTTTTCTTCCTGGGTATGGACACAATGTTGAAAGCTTCGAAATCCTCAATGAGGTCCCATACCCTATTCTTGTAGCTCCTCAGCAAGTCGTTCTTTGTAGCATGTTGTCCTCTAACTTGGTTGACGATTAGCTCGCTATCCCCGAACACCTGCAAGTTATTTATCCCTTTTTTCCTAGCCCAATGAAGTCCATGAATCAAGGCCTCATATTCAGCTGTGTTGTTTGAACAAGAAAACTGGAAACGAAAAGCTGAATAATATTTGATGCCTTGAGGTGAAACAAGCATGGCTCCACCTCCTGCACCTTGCCTACTCCTTGATCCGTCAAAAAACAGCTGCCATACCTCATTGTCATCATTATGGCTTGGCTTGGTGATGCTAGGAACAGGTTGATTTTCTTCGTGTATACAATAGACTCCCAGCTCAGATTCTTCTACTTCTTGATAGGGATCAAAAGCATGTATCTTGTTTGCCCATTCATCAAGAGTTAGGTCTGAGATACTTCCAACCTTGGTGTCAGCCTCATCAGTACTAGGGTGATCTTCTTGATCAAATGCTGAGCAATTGGCATTAATCTGACTTGGAGTGTAAGGCTCAATATGGAAGTTTGCAATAGGTTCAGACCTAATTGTAGCCTTAGTTCCATACCTTGTTCTAAACAGCATGTGAGACCAATCAGCAGACAAATACCCCCCAATCTTGGTTGTGAAGTCCCTTGACAAGCAAAGGGCAAAGAGTGGTGGAAGGTCTATGATTGATATATCTTGTAAGACAACAACATTTGGACATGCATGCAAGGTAAGACTCAAGTTTTTAATCACTCCAACTGTTGCTATTGTTGTCCCATCCAATTGCACTACCCCTTTAGATATTACTTCATATTGGAGACCCAGCTGATCAGCTATTTGCTTGGGCATCACTGAGCTACTTGCCCCGGAATCAATCATGCAATTATGTACTAGTTTATCCCCAATGATTAATGAAACATAGAAAGGAGGGGGCTTCAACATTTTACCTTGTTGCCCTCCATGGCCTCCTTCAAGCTGGGCAGCATTTGTAAGCACTTTGTCTTGCATCTGAACCTGCTGATTTGAAGTTGTCCAATCCTTCATGGCAGCTTGCAGCAGATCTCTTTGTCCTGGGATGGATAGGGATTCCCACATTGATATATTGACGTTAGTCTTCTTCATCTGTTCAATGATACTGAACGGGGATGAAGTATCCTTTTGTTGTCCCTTGGTTTGTACACTTACTCCTTGTACGTGGGCAGCAACAGCTGGCATTTGAGTTGGCCTAGGGGCTGTTCTTGGCTGCCCTTGTGTATTTGAAACTAGACTCTGCTTGCCAATCATTTGTGGAGCCGTGGAAGGTTGTGGATTGGCTAGGGCTAATGGCTGTTCTTCACCCAAATTTCTCCTCTTTGACCTTGTGTTGGCTGCGACACCTTGAGAAACTGCTTGATTCATGCCACAGAAATCTTCTGCTTGCCAGTTCACCAACGTGGTGTCATTTGGGGCTGATTGCTGTTGGAATGTTTTTTGTTGTTGACTGTTTCCTTGATAGCCCTCGCCCTCCACACCAGTAGTTGTCACCATCAGTGCTTGATTGAGAGCACCATTGAAACACATGGATTGGTTATGAGGCTCGTTGCATGGAAAGCACCAGTCATATTCCTGAGCAATGTTGTTCTGTGTTGGCACTAATGCCTTAGAGGCAGATATAGCATTTGGATTATAGGGCTGGAATGGTCTATTAGCGGGAGGCCTTGTTTGATTCACATTTGCAACTGGATTAGGTGGTCTTTGTGGTTGGTATGGCTGCCTATTAGGCTGAGCTTGAGGTTGATAGGAAGGTCTGAAACCTTGGGCTTGTTGCCTCTTAATAGTAACCAGCTCATTTCCCAAATTTTGCAACTGTTTCATGACCTCTTGGAGTTCATTTGAAGCACTTGGAGATGAAGTGGAAGCTTCATTTGAACTCTGATTTCTAGGAGTGGGAACAGGAGCCAAAGTGGGTGCTTGACTAGTGCTTGGATTTTCTAAGTTTGGATACAAGGGCATGGGAGGCCTAGGAGCCAGTTTACCAGCTTGAATAAGACAGTTTTCGGCTCTAATGGCAATGCTATAAGCCATAGGGATTGTTGTGCCTCCCATGGACTGAATTAACATAGAAATATTAGAATTCAAAGCTTTAAGGTAATATAGAAAAGCACCTTCTGCTGTTGGCCTGACTGCCACTGGAATCCTATCCCAAGACCTTTGAAATCTGAAGTTGAAGTCAGTCAGCTGCTCGTTGGGGGCTCTCTTGATAGTTGTCAGCTGCTCCAAAAGAGACAAGTTGTCTCCCTTCTCTCCAAATTGCTCGTGAAGTGCAATACACAGCTGATTCCAGTTTGTGATAGAACCAGCTCCAAGGCTCCTAAACCATTGTAATGCTTTACCCTTGAAGGAAGATGCCAGTAACTTGACAGCCACTTGCATTTCATTGATTTCATGGATTGCACAAAGGTTAGCAATATCTTTAACATGATCACCTGGAGTAGTCTGATTTTCTCCGGTGAAGTAGGGAATGTTCTTCAAGGCTGCAATAGGAACTGGATGTTGTGCATTGAGAGCAAGTGGGCTGCTGCCTGTGAAGTTGACGTAGGGATTGTTCTGAGCCATTCTAATCGGTCTTAAAACCCTTGTATACTGAATGAAAGGCCTGTCAGGTGGAGGAGTTGAGAGAGTTCTGTTTGGTGGAGATGGAGACCTTTGAATCCTTCTTCCTCTTTGCCTTCTTCTTGGAGATAACTGCAGGTATTCAAACAACACTTCTTCTTCTCCAACTCTTGACCTTGTGGTGATTCTTCTCATGAGTTTTCAGGCCTGCACTGCTGAAACCAGTTGATTCTTCCCCTTGGAGTCGCCAGATATGCAAATAATAGCTCTTATAAGCAAGAAAACTGCAGCAGATGCATATCAACTTTGCTGCAATAAAAATGAGACCTCTAGTGTCCCACCGGGCGTGCCAAAACTGTTGTTGCAGACTCACAGCACCCCTGGATGCAGATCAGGCTTCTAGGTTGATGTTCTAGCATCCAGTGTGATTGCACAACATGGAATCCTTTCTCCAAGTGTGGGACTTGTAAAGATGAGAAAAGATTCTCCAGAGAAGGCTGGTTCCTATTCCTCTGTTCAGATGCACAACAAAAAATGCAGAGGGTTTACTAAAACCTAATCTAACTTGCCAAGGAGACAGGGTAAGAAAATGCATAGAATAAAACCTAAACTACAAAGGTGATGCACCGAGGAATGTTAGACACTTGTTTTGAAAATTTAACACAGACCACATAGATGCAATACAAACACCATGCACAAGTAACCAAACTGCAATAAGAGATCAAAATGACAGCAATGAATACATGAGAGGGTTGAGAATCAATCACAAACACATATATTATTGCTCAAGAGTCGATACAGTACATTGCAGTGGCCAAGAGGCAAAAAGACTGGCATTACAACCCATATGGGAGGTTTGAAAGCTCCACAAATTCTCTTGCAAGCGAGGGAAGAAGGGAGGATGCAAAACAAAAATGTCCGACCGTTAAAGGAGGCTCCTCTTTACAATATATATGAAGAAATGAGGGGGAAGAGAGAGGAAATCCAGAATCTGCCCCAACCACTTCTTGGTAGCATTTAAAATCATCTCATTATGCAGAAGCGGCGGATCCTGGCAAAACGGCGGGCTGTCTAACAGGAGCGGCGAGCTGTCTGCTGCATTAAAGTTGGTTGTTGAAGCATTACTTTTGTCTATCACCACGCGTCAGAGACGTTTTCTTAATTTTCTCCCTCCAAACTGCACCAAAATGTGAGATTGATCCCAGAATCATGTAGAGAATTTCAACAGCTTTCCGTTGATATAAAGAACGTGCAAATCCGAGCTCTGGATCGAAAGATATGAAGGTCTGAAGATTTAGGGCACAAAACAGGCAAGAACAGGTTTTAAAATCTTTTCCCGCGCTCTGCCATCTGGACGACACGTGGCAGGCCCTGATTCGTTGAGTAATTCTCTCTCTCCACCTTTCTGCGGGCTTTCCTTTGAAATTTCCTTGTGGGCCCTTAAACTTGGACACGTGGCACTATTTCATTGGTTCGGATCAGTGCTCGAAAACTCGCCCTTTGACTTCTGGACTTTTCTCTTTATGACACGTGTCATGATTTGGTTGGTCCGCGGGTCTGCCGGCTTTTCGCGCCTTTCGCGTCCATTTGTCCCAAATGTCCCAGTGCCGTCTGGGACAAAAACTTCCGATCCGCCCGAAATGAGCCTCCTTGTCCCTCATTCGGCCAATGACATGTGGCATTGCCTAATTGGCTTTTGGCTCCTTCGGCTATCCGCGTCCCACGCGTCCCTTTGTCCCACTTGTCCTTGTGCTGAAATTTCCCGTTTCGACCAAACCGGCCGGTTCGCGTCCTTCGCGTCCATTTGTCCCAGATGTCCCTTTTCTGTTTGGGCCACCTGGAGGCTTTTCGGCCGATCCGCGCCTTCAGCATATAATTGTTCCAACTATCCCAAAGGCGGCCTTGAGCAGGACTTAGCCAATTTTATGATTTTCTCCTGAATCAATCTACTTGCTTGGAACTAAAAACTCTGATGCATGTTATCAAATTAACTCTAGGGGGTGAAATTTGGATAATAGTAATGGAGTCGTTAATCAATCTGTTATGTGAAAAATCCCAGATAAGGGCCTTGAAATTGATATCTCTCAGCATTTTTCAGATAGATGTATTTAATATATTTGTACTTGTAGATATACATACCTTTTCTTAGACATGGAAAGATAATAGTACTTATGAGGAAAAGTGAATTTGAAAATATGTTGGATCTACTTTTTTGTATGGGGAAGGGTACAAGCGACTGCTTTAAACTTCAAAACTTTTCAGGTCTCCTCATTTTAGAGTAAAAATCACTTCATCCTTTGATGATTACAGATCTCCCGTATTTTATTATTTCTGGAATCTGTACACTGTAATTCTTTTGATCAATACAATGTTTAACTTTTATCAAATAATATTAGAGTAAAGTCCCATTATGTACACATTGTATATATGTTCATATGGAAAAATAGCAAGAGAGCTTATTTGTGGTGTCTCTAAGTCTTCTTGAATCAAACAAGAGTAATGAAACATCATGGATAGCATCTTCAATGCAATGCAGCCCTCCAAATAAACTTGATCTTCCTCAGATGCATCACGCAATCTGCCATCATCAAATAACAAATGGTAGTCGACCCTCAATAAATGGATCTTATACTAGAGTGTAAGCACAAGACAATAGTGCCGTCCATGGACTACCGAGATAGATCAGTGGGAATCAAAAGTACATTCAAGAATAATGATAGAAACATAGAGGCACATAACTCATATTCTGCATAACAAAAGGAAGTTGTATGGAGGGTAAAACCATAATCGAGACTAAGCAAGAAGTCACCGACATTAAATATTTATTGATACAATCTTTGCATTGGTCAACATATATAGACAAGAGTTAATTCCCAAGTTGGGAGAGACTAACCATTATTATCATTTGAGGGAGAGTTGTCTACAACTATATAATCACCAAGAAGGGATCCAAGCGTGGCCTTTGGTGAAGGGCTCAAGCTAGTGGAGTGATCCCTAGAGGCCTAAAAGAAAAGACATTCTGCTAGTATCTAAGGCCAAAGATCTTCTAAAAGCTAGGTAGCGACTAGGGTACAAGTATAGATACGCGTATGGGGACCTGGTATAACGATTTGTTTTTGAGGCTTTGGTACAACTTTGGGTATGGCTATACAAAAAATATATAAAACATTAAAAATATATCTAAATAAGAAAAATCAACCATATGGTATGCATAGAGTAAACAAAATAACCACAACATATTGATAATTCAATGCTGAATGTCACGATATTCAATGGTTGAACTTAGAACAAGTACATTGTGCAAATATTACAATGTATATACAAAAAACAACACAGATTAGCATATTCATTATATTCATAATCATAATGCTATACATTGTATTCAGCGAGAGCATCATTGGAACCATTATGTGCTTAATTAGGACCACATGGATAGTCAAAAGGCAATTGAAAATCTGAAGGTGAGAGAGCAAATGTGCAATGAGAGATACATACACAATGTGAGGTAAATGTGTTGTTACTTAAAAAGAGTTTGGGGGTGTCTTTTAGGGTTAGAATTTGTATTTTATATTTTTAAAAGTCATTTTGACTTTTTTGACCAAGAAAATAAAAAAACGTTTTCTACCTTTTTTCCTGTGGGTTTGTCCCAAAAACGTCCACGGTATATGAAACATACCCAAGTACATCGAAAACCGTTCTGCTTACTGGGGCTTTATCCTTACTGTCTTCCAACGCGTACCTGTTTTAGGTATGTGCCGTGTATGTTTTGGAGCCCTTCAGGGGTGCACCTGGCTTCCTATCTAGAAGGGAGGAATCACTATTCTAGTCACGAGCTCTAGATTGGCTATAAAGAGGGCCAACTATGTTGGTCATGCTATGTAATGTCCCTTTTTAGGGGGACTCAGGAAATGACCAAAAGCTGAGATGTAACTCACAAATCAGATTATGGAACTGCTGATATAACCCTGCAAATCTGCAAATTAAACCCTTCCTAGGGCAATGACTTTCCTAGAGGAGTTAAACCCCTCAAAGGTGAGTCAAACCTTGCTAATGCCCTTCAAATCTTATGCCAAAATTATTAATAAACCCTCAACAAACACAATCAACTGTTAGAGATCAGAATTGAGCGTGAAAATAATTAATTATGGAATCCTTAACCAGTGAACATCATCAAGCTTTGAAAAATAGTAGAACACCTCCAAAATTCACAAAACTCTAGATCTTGGCCTTAGAAAATATGGAGACCAAGATAGTAAATCCAGATTTTGTTACACAAAAATAGATATTATTATTATTAGTGTGAGCATTAGAGAGTGTTTATTAGTTGTCTACTAAACAACTCAGAGTGATTTGTGGGATTGTGTGTGAGTTGTCTCCGATAAGCTTTGACTCCTAAATATTAGGATCAAGCTATTGTATAAGAGAACATTGATTATTGAATAATTGTGATCCGGGTTATTTTTCATATATGTTTTGTCTCTTGTGTCTTTAGTTCTCTAAATATTTGTTTATTAGATCTGGTTAATCTTCATCATCTGGTATTAGAGCAAAAGAAATGTCATAAGTGGTAAACTCAAAATGGACAAGGCCAATGTAGTTGTTAAAGAGTCAGAATATGAAGAATAATCAACACCAAAAGAACCTGACTACAATTCCGATGACTTTATATTCTAAATAAAGATCTCGGAGGCTGGAGGCAAAGGAGGAGGAAAACTGCATCTCTCTTTAGTCACCAACAAAGAGAATGCTGCATTGTATTGGTGATCTTTTTATTTTCAGTTGTGTTTCATTCTGCAAATAAACTTGTTAAAACAAGTACATGATTGTATCACCTGCATTAGTTAGGATGTGATGGGGGTTAAGTAGATATTGACATAAAATGACATGGTTTTTGGTAAACCAACAAAACCAATTGGTTGTAAGTAAACCATGGACAAACCTTCATTGGTTTTATGGTAACCATGGACAAAAACCATTTCTTAGGTTTGTGAATCCTTGGAAAATCACACAGTCATTGTTAGATGCAGTATAGGATGATGCCTTTCCCATGTTCACACTAAGGGGGTGATTGTTAGGAAAAATAGATATTATTATTATTAGCGTGAGCATTAGAGAGTGTTTATTAGTTGTCTACTAAACAACTTAGAGTGATTTGTGGGATTGTGTGTGAGTTGTCTCCGATAAGTTTTGACTCCTAAATATTAGGATCAAGCTATTGTATAAGAGAACACTGATTATTGAATAATTGTGATTTGGGTTATTTTTCATATATGTTTTGTCTCTTGTGTCTTTAGTTCTCTGAATATTTGTTTATTAGATTTGGTTAATCTTCATCAGATTTGCCAAATTAGCATCACACATACCAAATAATCACTCCTAAGTGGGTCTCTGCACTCCAAACAAATACATCATTGGACTAAAGAGACCAATCATGCAAGAAAATGATAATTTATTGCCTTTCAAATCAACTTGCATGCATAAAAGCTTATGGAAGGGTTTTTCGTCCTCCACAAGTCCTCAACCAAGGGTTTCCGTCCTTGGAAAAGGTCCTTAATCAAGGTGTTTCGTCCTTGAGAAAGGTAGATAAGGTGCTTCACAAGAAAACCTTAGCCAAGATATGAATATTCACCAAAACATGATTCAATAATGCCCAAGCGACCTCCTTAAATAGCCACAAGGAGTTCTTTACAACATAAAAATGATAACCGAGCCCTTAAGGCAAGTGCTTTTAAATATTCAAATGGTATTTGGAGCCTACATGCTCATAATACCTTTATTACCTAGTTACTTAAGTTCCTTTATTGGAGTGTTAGGCTTCCCAATAGGATACACGATAATAAATAAAACAACTACCTAAACAACAATAAAAATATAATTCAGATCTTCCCCTGCTTTCCTTCTTAGGCCCACATGGAGAAGAATGGGTTAAGGTATTCAAAAATCAGCCTTCAAAAAGGGACATGACATTCTACTAGACATACACTCTTTAATATTCCTTAACTAGTTTTTTTAAAGTTTTGTTTACAATTACTAATAATATATAAACCCGGTGGAGTAACTGGGAAAATCTGATTACACTACACTAATAGATGCAAGATTGTTTTTTCATAACATCTCACAGGCATCATGATGTTTTCTCTTCCTTCACCATTTATTCAGAGCTCAAATATTAATGTATTTTTATGGTCCTGAATTTCCTCTCTGCTTAGAATATCAGTAAATGCAGAATGATAATATACTAACATCTTTTTTTCCTTTTTCTGCAGGCCAGTCAAAGTGTTTTTCGATGTTTCATGTTCCCATGACCTAAGCTTTTATCTGTGACGAGTTCTCAGTTTTGTAGTTGCTTTGTATATAATATAACATGCAGAACAGTTGGCTGTTTTTTTCTAATCTGGGTCTTCATGGAGGATATCCATTTATTTCTGCAGCAGAGTCATACCCAACATTTAGTTATAGCAGTGAGAGGTGGTTGGGACTTAGCTTATTCTTGAACAATATCCCTAATCATTCTGGTCAAATATATGTCCCTGGAAACTTATCTCCTGGAGTGGCTCTTGCACCTTTACCTCATATGACAGGTGGATTTTTTTTCTGGTTGATGAAAAGGAGGAATACTGACCCTGCTACTACTTTTACCAAGTCAGAGTGGTGGCAAGAATTGAATTATAGAAAATGGTATTGCTTCCATAAAAATTGTACTGCATTTGATATTGCTAAAGGAAATGTGCAAAACACACAAGCCATTCCCATATGCAAATCAGGTACACGTTCAGTTATTCTGGAAAGAGTTACCCCAATCATGTCGAGAAAGCAATGGACTGGATGTCAACACTATCCATCTTTTCCTGTATTCATGTTTGCCGCTGCATTTGTTCGTCTATTGAACAATTTGTAAGTGTAATTTTGATTGTTATTTAACACAAGCATGGGCCATGCATATCTTAAATCCAAGGTATTAGTAAGATATTGTGTAGTTAACACTGTACCTGAATGTGAAGGACTTTATATGTCGCATATGTTTATAGCAGACTAGCAACTTTTGTATTACTATGTGATGTCATAATTAGAATGTTGATTTTTCTTTATCATCTTGATTGAGGAGTTGAAGGTCTTCCAAATTATTGGCTATTCCGATCGACGATACAACAGAGAAAATAATGATGGAAAGACATGAATCTGTACAAAGTTATTGCATAGTTAAACGTATTGGAGAATGCAATATTCTACATCTAACAAAGAAGACAAACAGAAGTTTCAGGGATGTAGTTGAGCCCAGTACTGGCATAAGATTTCCAACAGATCTGCTCAGTTCTCAGTGTGGATGTGGAAATTCAAGTCCAACATCCCAGGTAAAATTTACATGCTCCATTCTCCTTATTCATATTTATATGTTTTATTCTAACATTTTAGTTGTGCATGCTGTCAATCAACTATTAAGTTTTTCAAGGCTTGCTCATAAATTGATATCAACCCAAACAAGATTTGGGACTCAAAACTAGAGATTAGTAGTAAACATACTAGTACGAGGCTATGAAGTCTCCTCAGAGTCAAATTTTGAGCATATTGTTTAGCCTCAATGAGATAATGATTATTTAACTCATAGGAGCAGATCATACTGTTAGTCCTGACTCTCCTGAGGATGTGGCATCTGTTCTGGCTTAACTGATGGGCATGTCACATGTCATGTGACTGCTAGCCAAAATAGTGATCACTTATCATGTAGAAGCAAACTATCTTGTAAGCTGACATTGTTAATTTTTCGGCGAAGTGATTGCATGTGAAGTATTTGGTGTTGGTATTATCTTTTAGTCATCCTCATTGTTTCCAGTGGATATTCTTTATGTCAGTGCACTGTCTGTAAATATGTCATTTGTTTGGGGTGCAATCATTTCCTTTTCTTGAAAGTGATTTTGCAACCAGTTATTTATTCTTTAAAGAGTTACCTTGGTGTTGCAGTGAGTTAGGGAGCAGTGTATTATACGAGAAGCAGTTTTGCAACCTAGAATTGGAACACTTTTTTCATAATCTTGGACAAATTAATGTTTGTGGCTCAGGTTCCAGGAACTACCAGGAACAAAGCTATTAATATATTAAGAGTAGGCTTGAAGGACTAGAGTAAGAGTGGATACGTAAAAAGTGAGCTCATGAGAAGAAAGAGTGTCATTGAGAGTTTATTGTTTACATTAAAGAGAAGAAGTGCTTGTATAGATTGATTGTTAAGACAGACCGTGGCTTGGTGCTCAGGGGGAATGTGAACTCATGGCAGAGATACAAAGAAAAAAATTAAGGTGCAATGTTGTTACTATGCAATGTCCCCTTTCAAAATAATTCAATAACTCATGCAATTTTATGATTTCCTACTCATTGACAATTTCCCAAATAGTTGGTGGACATAAACCGACACATTGTTTCTGATTTTGGTACTTAGGAACAACCATAACTATCACAAGAATTCATTTACATATTTATAAGAATTCATTGGCAAACATTGAACCACACATTGACATTTTCACAAACAATTGGCAAGTATAAAACCAATGCTGATTAACATTCATACATTCTTCATGATTGAATTACAAAACCAGAATTTATCAAAGCTGATATTAATATTGAAAACTCACAAATAGCCAGGTATCGTAGCATACTCGGTACGGAAACACTGTAAAAAGCCCTCAAATCTGCCAAATCTGCCCCTCAAACCCCTACGCCAACCTTGGAGAATGATGCCCTGGCTCTGATGATCTGAATATGCGCTCAAATGTGGCCTCTGAATGAAGTCACCCAATAGATGTTGAGGGTTTTTGTTCCCAAATCTAATTTCTGAAGAGGGTTTTTGTCTTCAATAGTGGAAGTATAAGCAAAATGCTCAAACTCACAATGTAGAGGGATGTGTGTAAAAAAGATACCAATGAACCCTTCCCTCACTTCCTTTTATAATATATTGTCTCCCTTTTCCAAGTGGGGCGCTCCATGGGATATTTGCACTTTTAATTTTTAAAGTGACTTTCTTATTTTCTATTTTAGCATTAAGTCACTTAAAATAGATAGCCCCCCCTTTTTAATAATAATAACATAAGTTGTCTTTATAATATTATTTTTTGGCTAACTTGGTCATATTATTACCTTATTTCCCTTTTCTCCACCCATTTAGCCTGCAAGAAATCAAGGAATAGGCCAATGGTCTTCTTTCTACATTAATTCCGAGAAGGGGACATTACATACTAGATAAAATTGTTTCCTATACCTTGATTATGTACATGGTTAGGAGACAATACCTGAAAGAATGGTGTTTATTAGTTTCATAAGCATGGGAGTATGCTCAGGTATCTCATTTTCTCTTTCGTTTTACAAAAATATTCTCAAGATATTTGAGATACTAAATTTGGGAGAAATTGCAGAGTACTTTCCGTTGACCTTTATGGAGTCCTCGATCAGTCATTTGATGGTGGTTGACAAACTGCCATGATAATTCAATTTTTTATTTTGATTCTCATTTTGTTTCCCATCACTCATAGAAATATATTTCAGTTGAAGGTACATTGTTTAGTAGTCTCTAGGGGTGGCATCTCAGCTAGTGGAACTGATAGAACTAGTGGGCAATGAAGTTTGAGATGTCACTGTATTGCAATTTTCATAGAATATCTAAACAACATGCTTTGCTTGATTGGAAAACTTGACTCCATTTCTATAACAGTTAAAGTTTAATTGTCTAAATGCCACCCTTCTTAACATTTCTAAAGGTAAGCTAGGCAATAGTGCATTGATTGTAGGAAAGACACTTCATGGTTGGTATTAAAAATGATCCATCCTACTGAAATCAGTTGTTAACTTCTCGAGGTGGTGTCCCTAGATTTCACTCTGAAATCTGAGACTACCCCATGTTAAAAAAATGCATACTTTTAAAATAATGGGCCATTTTGTGTTTTTATTGCTAGAAAATGTCTGTATTGTGTCAAGATATTACTAGAGAGTCATATAAGCCAATTTCACCAAACACCCAGATGCCCAAACTCATTATATTCTGTCGCTGGGGTTTGCCTGCGGGAAATTTTTATTTAATTATTTTAAGCCCCGTTTGAGGTAAATTGTGCTTCGGTTTAACCCCGTTGAGGTTTTACATGTCAATATTCTCATATACCAGTAGGGTTTCCACCAGGAATAAATACGAGGCTTTATTTGTGACTTTGTTATTTTTCTTGTTTTGTTTTCTGTGAAATTTCCCTAGGTCAATTCCTTTGCCGGTTTTAGTCTGTTTTCTTGCCAGGAGTATCAAGAAATCATCTATTGACGTCATGCTAGAAGGAATTTGCCACAGGAAGTCTGGTTCTCTCTAAAAAGACGAAGTCATGCACAAAAAAGGCCTCTTCTAGGCAAGTCACATTTTTGGGAAAGGAAGGTTTTAAGCTACAATGGGATTTTTGGTAGCAGCAGGCAGATGGGAATTTTGTAACTGCTTGGCAAGGTACTTTTTCCCATGAGAGCAAAGTCACTTAAGTCCTAATGGGAAAATTAGATGTAGCAGGCAGGCGGGAATTTCTTACCTGCCTTACAGGGTAAAAATTCCCATTATAAAAGAAAATCACTTAAAGCACCGTCGGGAATTTCTTGCCTGCCTTGTAGGGTAAAAATTCCCATGATGAAAGTCAAATCACTTAAGTGGAAGAAGAGATTTTTAGAGCTGCAGTGCAAGTTGAAAATTCCCATCAAAAATTGACTTCTTATTTTTAGAATTCACCCTTGCCAAAAAGTGCGACCCACCTTGGGTGAATAATCAATGCATTTAATAATATTTATTAATGTTTATTCACCCAATTTTGGTGCCATAAATAGAAGGAGAGTCAATGCATGAAGACAAGCCAAAGTGAACTGAATGTAACATGCTAAAATTAAATAAGTTTAATTTATTTAATGGCAGCCATGAGCATGCACAAAATAGGCGCCCAAATTGAAGAGAAAAACATGATTTTTAATTAATTAATTGCCGGAAACGAAGGGCAATTATTAATTATAGAATGATAAAGGTTATATAAGCATGGGCTGCCATATTAATGGAGTTATTAATTCTTTAGCAAGAAAGTGCAGCCTAGGCAATTTTGGCGCCCAAAGGAGGAATTTTGCTTAGAGGAAGGTGTTTTCACTGTCGGAAAGCTTCAAAGTTTGGCGCTTAGTTTTGAAGGAGCTTGATTTAAGTTTGATTAATTTTCTACATAGTATTACAGGTGCCCAAGTGAAGTTACAAATATTTATGCTTGCTTTGCATGTAAGCAAAGCCTCAAATTTTAGGACAGTGGGCTTTATATGCAGATTTTTATGATAAAAATCAAGTGGTCATGGTCCCGATTCCATCTTTGTCTGAATTAATTGCAGGTGCTTATATAATTGAAAGGGAGCTTAAGTCAATGTCCAATACATTGAACATATCCTCCGAATTTGAAGAAATCTCGAGATCTGCACCGATTATAAAGAATTCCGACCAAATAAAAAGAAAAAGAGTTGCTCAGACAAAGATTGCTCTGGCCATGGCGAAGCATGATGAAAGAAAAGGATCAACAAAATCATGCATAGCTTCCAGATTCAAATTCTGATCCAAATCCAGATCCAGATCCAGATCTAGATTCAGATCCAGATCCATAATTGCAGAGATTTCATCCTCGTGTAGAAGTCAGTGCGTGGAAAATTTCTCCCAGGATCTTGTGCATGTGCTCTCAATCTTCCAGTTGAAGTCTTCATTGAAGTTGCATTCATCCGGAGTGCTTTCTAGAATTTTTAATTGCTTATATGCAATTAAAAATAAAAAAGATGAGTTATTTATGGAAAACATTGCACTGATGCATGTACTGCGAAAGCTTCAAGGATAAGAGGGAAGACAAGGCAAAGGCAACACCCGTAAGCAAAATTCTAGATCCAGCCGCTTCCAGATCCAGTTGCTTCCAGATCCAGTTTGGTGAGAATCAAAGGCAAAAGAATCAGCTGTATGCAGAATATGAAAAAAGAACAAGACTGCAACTTTCCTCTTTCTTCTTCTTTCTCTTATTTACTCCGACAAAGTAATTGAGCGATCAATTAAATTATAAAACTTAAGTGATTGGTTGGTTTAAAAGCCATTACTTGGAGAAGTCAACTACTTGGAAATAGGTGGCAGACATGCAAAATAAAAGGTTCTATTTTCAGTTATAAATCATGCATGTCATGCAAAGAGGAATTCTAGGAGGGAGATTGCCAATTGTTTCATTTCCGACTTCCACATGTGCCAGTTCACTAAAAGCTTCCGACTTGTAATTGCCCCTCTACATTCTATAAGTAGAGGAAGAACCTATGGGTTAAGAGAAGAGAATTTGTAAGCAGCATTCTTGTGTTCCAGACTTTGTGCTGAAATCCCTGATAGCTATTTGAAGCAAAGGAATAGAAAGGAGCAGATTTCTGGAGAACTTTGTGTCGATGGTGCATTTTGCTTCTAGCTTTTTATCTCAGATCTACTTATAAACTTTGTGTTATTTTAAATCTAGATCTGAAAGTTGCCTTTGCTTATAATTATATGTGTGTTAATATCTATTGGTCCTGTCTATGTGCATGCAATCAACTCTGTAATCTATTGATTGGGTTGCACATCTTCCCTATTTCTTCCCTGTGTTTTATTATCTCCTTCTTCTTTAGATATTTTTTTTCTTTAACAGCTGCTTACTTGCTGCAAAGCTATACAACTATGGTTCATGAGCGGTATGGTTAAAGTGATACCCCCAAATAGATACTAGTATATTTAATTGACAAATCTTACATGGGAGCCTCACCGGTAAATGAGGGAGATTTATCTCATGACTGCCTAGGTTTTCAGCTATGCAAAAAATCTAGCCAACACGAGATATCTGAATATGCAAAGTGATCATCAAGTTTAGCCCCTGTTTTTCTTCAAGTCTCTGACTAGATAACAGCTGCTTGAATGTGAAACGCAAAGCTCTTAAAACAATGGTGGATATGCCATTATATTTTGTTTAAAATTTAGGTCGTTAGCTTTCATTAATTTTCAAATATCCTTCTTACGTAGCACTAACAAAAATTGTGGACCAAAATACTTGTTTGGGCTCAGATTTACCCTTAAAAGAAGCACATTTCCCATAAGAGATTTAAGAAATTCCATAAGAGATAACAATTCTTATTGTAAGATATGATTGGCTATAGAATGGTAATTTGAGAATCAGTCGTAGTTATGATTAGTGAAGCCATAGAGTGGGACAAGGAAGACAAGACAATAGACTAGCTAGCCAACTTAGAGCCCCTAAGGCACCTAAGAAGCTATTAAGAGGGCCCTTATCATCTAAGTGGGTCTTTTGATGATGTAATGGTGACTTAATAATGATGGTTAATTATAGTTAAGAGAAGGAAACGGCTATCATTACCTCTCCCTCCTACTCAAATTTTTAATGATTTGAATTTGTGTTTGACTCCGAGGACAAGTGTGCTAGAGAATATGGGTTGACATTGGCAAAAGAAGGGCTTAGAGTACATGGATTGACATATATTTGTGAGACAATGCTCATTAATAAAGGCAATGAGACAACAAACCTGGCATTATAGAATTCCTTTGCAGACTCAAGAACTAATGAGAGATGGTCAGGTATTTTAGAATCAATTTGCTGACTCAAGAAGGAATGAGTGATGGCCAGGTATTTTAGAATCAATTTGCTGACTTAAAGGAAGTAACAAGACATGATCATGCATTGTAGAATACAAGGTTACCAAATACGTTAGCATCTCTATGATTTTCTGTTTTTTGGTATGTTTGTCTCTCAACCTTTGTGAAAAAGAAAAAATTTGGTAGTTTTAAAATCCAAATTAAAAAACGGATCTAAAAAGTCTATGTAATTAAAAAAAAAAACAGATCTAAAAAAAATATGTATTTATTACTAATTTACAGAGTAACATGCCTAAATCATAAACTTCCAAGAGTTTATATTCAGCAGTGTAAGGGATTTTCATCTGCAGCAGTATTTGGAAGGTTTGCTGTTAATTGTTCAGCATAGAAGGGTTTTAGCAGCTCAGTAGTGCCTGGAAGATTAGCAACAGCCTAGCAGAGTTTTCAGCAGCTCAGCAGCGCCAGGAAGTTTAACGATTGCCTAGGAGTGTTTGGAAAGAGGTGAAAGAAGGCAGAGCTAAGGAGGTATCTTGCTGGTAAAAAATGTGAAGACAAAAATCCTCGAATACAACTGCTACATAAATTCTCTGCAGATTGTTTGACAGAATGCTCTGTGAAAAAATCCTCAAATACAGCTGCAATTCTTCGAACTTTTTGAAAAAATGCTCTGAAGACATTTCTTATTGCAAACTCGATAAATAAACTGCATCAACTCCTCATCCAAAGACCTCTAAGGTCAGTGTTACCAGTCAAGTTCAGTTTATGTTGTCTTGTATTTAACAATTGGTTTTTATTCATATGAATGCTTTTGATTTGTATGTTTATTTGATCAAAATGAAATTATTCAGGCTTTTGTTTTACTATGCAGCCAAATACACCCATTTCTCCAAAAACATATAAATTCCTATACAATGCTATCCATTTATATTCTTTATTAACATTGATATATCCACTCTTTGTTAACATTGACATTGAACTTCAACTAGCCAACATACATATAAAATATGTTAATGAAATTCGGTACCATAAAGATGAGTACAATGCTATATTCAGATAGTAAACACAAAAACACATACACTGTACAAAGCTGGAAATTATGAATGATTTGACTATTTACATGGGATTTCCAAAATTTTCCTCCAGTTTTCAAATATTATAAACAATTGTTATGAAATTACAGACATAAAATGTTCTTTCCATCATTTCAGATGATATGTGTGTGTGTTTTATGTCATATTTGTATCATAAATGTAATAATTTTACTTTTGTTGTATAATTGTTTTTCTTTTTTTAAATTATTGAAAATTATCATATTCTTTTAAATATGTAATTAATGTATAATTTTCCATATTTCTTTTATGGACTTTTTTTTTCCATATTTGAGATCCATTGTTTAATACTCTCCATATGAAACATGCTACCTTGGTAGAATCCCTTTGTAATCTTAAAGAAGTAATAAGATATGCACTAGAATTTATCATAAGTTGCATAGATTATTTTTTCCTTCTATAAATAGAAGATTGGCCTTGCATGATAGGATAGATAACATTGTCTGCAGGAAGTCCTGGATTGCTGACTGGGATTGCACATGCTATCCTGCATAGCAGAAAACTCTTCTTTGGATGACATGCTTAGATAGAGCTTGGAGTAGGGATAAATAGGGGGAGATGATATTCTTGTTCTAACAACTGTAAATCACTTAGCAATTTCTTCTATCACTTAGGTGTATGTTATATTTGTTTATGTTTGTTTCAAGCCCTGTATGTTTATATTTAGCTTGGTGATAGCTTTGATTATCCCTTGCAGTGTTGTACGCGATATGTATGGCAGTTCTCCTGAATTGTTTTTGATCATCTTGGATATTAGTATTATTTCCTTGGAAAATAATTTTTCCATTGGCTATTTGTATTTATACCGATTATATTAGATTGATCAGTATGTACTGTTTTGTTACTTTTCAGGTGCTTGTTGGGGTTGGTTCTCGAAGTACAATGATTGCTAAAGTTAAGCCTGTAAAAGTATATGCATTTGGTTTATGTAAGTACTTAATGCTAGAAAAATATTGTGAAGCACCCTCTCTTTTGCAATGCAAAGAACGTCTCCAATGTCATTCAAAATATTAACATTGTGCATTTTTCATTTTAGATGTTCATCTTGATTGTGTATGTAACAAGCTTCATCAGACATATTCTAATGTGCCACCTGAAGAATTGAGAAATCGACAAGACTTTTTTGAAGACCTATTGAAGTAAGTTGTTTTGTGTTGATAATAATTGCTTTCTAAGTACTCGAGTATCCCTTGAAGGTAGGAAATTTGAGATAGTATGACAATACTGAATTATGACATTTCAATCAAACCCATATCCTCTTTATAAAACTATTAATTTCTATACAATGCTATCCATTATATTCTTTATTAACATTGATATATCCCACTCTTGTTTAAACATTGACATTGAACTTCAACTAGCCAAATACATATAAAATATGTTAATCAAATTCGTTACCATAAAGATGAGTACAATCTATATTCAGATCGTAACACAAAAAACACATACACTGTACAAAGCTGGAAATATGAATGATTTGACTATTTACATGGGATTTCCAAATTTTCCTCCAGTTTTCAAATATTATAAACAAATTGTTATGAAATTACAGACTAAAATGTTCTTTCCATCATTTCAGATGAGAGTGTGTGTGTTTTATGTCATATTTGTATATAAATGTATAAATTTACTTTTGTGTATTAATTGTTTTCTTTTTTTAAATTATTGAAATATCCATATCTTTTTAAATATGTAATAATGTATAATTTCCATATTTCTTTTATGGACTTTTTTTTTCCATATTTGAGATCCATGTTTAATACTCTCCATATGAAACATGCTACCTTGGTAGAATCCCTTTGTAATCTTAAAGAAGTAATAAGATATGCACTAGAATTTATCATAAGTTGCATAGATTATTTTTTCCTTCTATAAATAGAAGATTGGCCTTGCATGATAGGATAGATAACATTGTCTGCAGGAAGTCCTGGATTGCTGACTGGGATTGCACATGCTATCCTGCATAGCAGAAAACTCTTCTTTGGATGACATGCTTAGATAGAGCTTGGAGTAGGGATAAATAGGGGGAGATGATATTCTTGTTCTAACAACTGTAAATCACTTAGCAATTTCTTCTATCACTTAGGTGTATGTTATATTTGTTTATGTTGTTTCAAGCCCTGTATGTTTATATTTAGCTTGGGTGATAGCTTTGATTATCCCTTGCAGTGTTGTACGCGATATGTATGGCAGTTCTCCTGAATTGTTTTTGATCATCTTGGATATTAGTATTATTTCCTTGGAAAATAATTTTTCCATTGGCTATTTGTATTTATACCGATTATATTAGATTGATCAGTATGTACTGTTTTGTTACTTTTCAGGTGCTTGTTGGGGTTGGTTCTCGAAGTACAATGATTGCTAAAGTTAAGCCTGTAAAAGTATATGCATTTGGTTTATGTAAGTACTTAATGCTAGAAAAATATTGTGAAGCACCCTCTCTTTTGCAATGCAAAGAACGTCTCCAATGTCATTCAAAATATTAACATTGTGCATTTTTCATTTTAGATGTTCATCTTGATTGTGTATGTAACAAGCTTCATCAGACATATTCTAATGTGCCACCTGAAGAATTGAGAAATCGACAAGACTTTTTTGAAGACCTATTGAAGTAAGTTGTTTGTGTTGATAATAATTGCTTTCTAAGTACTCGAGTATCCCTTGAAGGTAGGAAATTTGAGATAGTATGACAATACTGAATTATGACATTTCATCAAACCATATCCTCTTTATAAAACTATTATTTCTTTGTTATGCAGAGTACTATGTTATAGGTGGGAAAACATACATATACACACAATCTGATCTACAGGAATAACATATAAATATTGTAAGATCACAAACAAAATTTAAGAAATAGGAAATGGAATCTTGTCTATCAATCCAATAATGATGTAAAATACTCATGCCATCACACTCATATTTCACAAATGACCATGTAATGTCCCCTTTTTCAAATAAAAATTAATTAATAAAGATTGGTACCCTTTAATCCATTCTCCTTGGATTAAAGGGAAATTTGATTTGCGCATGTGGATTTAAAAATTAAAATATGTCTTTATTTGTGCAAATCAAAAATAAAAATAGAAGAAAGAAATCAATTTACCCTGGGCCAATTAATGATCATTGGGGGTAAATTAATTAATAAAGGCAAGTCACATTTTTAGAAAATGATTTATTTATTCTATGAGCTCATTTATTAATAGTTCTAGCATAGGTCGATTCTTTTTGGGCATCAAATATTATATTAAATTCTCCCGTGCATTTTATTTTCAAATATTACTTTGGGGAATTGACATTGGCTTTGGAGTTTGACTTTCAGACTATTTTCATTTAAAAACTCTCCTCTCTAGAAGATGGCGCCAAAAATGGAAAGGGAGCTTTAGAGATTGAGCAAGGAAAAACTATAAAAGAAGATGATGGGTACCCTTTTTCGCATGTTGACGGTTATTATAACTTATATTCATGTTTGAAGAGGGATGTATGCCCACTAATAATAAAAAATAAAAAATGTTCTTCAACACCACCTCTATGTGAAGTGTGTATACCCTTTGAGCTATAAAATTGATGAGTTATTGCTTAAATCTCTTGCCTATGTGAAGTCACCATTGTTGGGAGTGTTCTAAGTTTGATTTATGAGGGTTTGAGAGTGATTTATAGTGTGTGCAATTTTATTATAGGCTGCTAGTTTTTCCCTAAAGAAGTCAACTTGTTTGGAGCTTATTTTGGGTACATTTGGTGGTGTTTTAAGTGCTCAAGTGACTATTGTTAATTCCAGATTTTTAGTGAGCCTAAATCGATTGGTTGTGTGGTGTTTTGGTATAATTTCATGATGCTTTAATGGGGGTTTCAATCTGATCTATTTTTGCTTACCATTTGAAGCATATTGTGTCCATTTTAATGAAATTTTGGCTTACTTTCATTGCTGGAATTTATTTTAAGCAAATTGACTTACTTAGGCATTAATAATATTATTTTGAGAAGGTTTATTGGCAAGATTTGGATATGCAATTGTTCTAATTATCTCAGAATTTTACACTGATTTTCCAAGGGTTTGGAGGTGGTTTCAAGGCTGAAAAATATTTAATTATTTTTCCTTAACCCTAGCGACTGGTTTCTAGTTTTTGTGGGCAATTTTGAGTGGGTTTTCATGTTAAGAAAATTCAGTTTCTTAGTGCAGTGGAAAGGCATTGGTTTCTAGAATATTCTACAATTTATTTCATCCAAAAATTCCAAGTATTGTATGAGATATTAATTTTTAAAAATTTCAGCTGGTTTGGTGCATTTTTAATTCATTTACTATTGGTGCAACCAATATGGTTAAAGAAGTGACACCTCCGACTAGTTAGCCCATCTAAACCCATCACTTTGGCTCACTCCAACCCCATTTGGGTTGTATTGAAGCCAACACTGGGTTAGTTGAGGTGAACTTAGAAGGGTTTCTCTTTTAAGTTTGCTTCTTTGTGAGTAGTTTTGTGAATTTTAATCAATATCCCAGAAGGGGATATTACAGATCATGATATCCAATGCACAATACAATACATAGGAGTCTTAAAGTCCTAGGAAGATGGGTGCAATAGTTAGGAGCAACCCTCTTGGTGAAACTACCCATATAACAAAAATTAAATAAGCACTCCTAACACAACTCGTAATTATCGTACATCACAACACAATTACTCCCTAATTTATTCATTACAACTCTTTATTATAAAATATTGTCTACAACTATTCTCCAAATTAGACTAAGTCACCATCCTTCAAAATTACCCATGGGAGGATGAGACTCATTTGGAGAAGCAACACTCATCTAGAATAGAGGTAGCTCCATGATGGGTAGAAACGTTGGATCATCGTGCTTCAAAGTTTCTTTAGCACGTCTCAAGTGTAATGCTTTCGCTACTACTGCTTCGCGTTATTGAACTAATGTGAAACTTGGCCTCCCAATCCGCATCGTTCGCCTTCATTTGTTTCTCCTATTCTGCTTCTTTGTTTTTGTATTTGGTCAACTCTAACGCCAATAGGGAATCTTTCCTTGATGCCTCCTCAATCCTCTTGTTGGTTTTCTTTGTAGGCTCTCATGCACTATTCAATTCAAGATTCTTAAGATAGTCAACCATCTTCTTTTCCAAGTCTACCACCTTGTTGTTCAAACGTTGGTTTTTCACGATATGTACCAAACATGTATTGTTAAGAAAAAAACCTAAAATACAGAAATATGATGAAATGTAACCAGAAATGCACAACATGAGACATATGTTGGGCCAACATGCCTTAATGATTTGTATAATCATAAATAGAAATAGAAATACTCTTAAGGTAGGGTTGCACCATACAACATTCCTTAAGGAAGGAATCACTCCAAGATATCGTACATTATGAGATTCAAACCTGCTGCCCTACTCTACCTTCATCACTCAATATAAATGATCCACGATCCAAGACAATTTAAAATAATCGGCCACCTATGTATAACCACTCTAATAATAACGGGGGAGGGTAAACCCTATACACATTAGGCTGACTAATAACCAAATACAACTTTAGTTCACAAGTTTTCATTTTAACCCATTATAAAAGTTACCCATTGGGTCCATTCTATCTAAACATGTGTCGTGTGTGCCATAGGTCAGCTACTCCAGAACCCCACTTACATCATAACATCATGTCCTCGTATGTAACATTCCGTTGTATCATAACATGTATGTGTCATTAGCTTAGTGACTCATTCAAGGCATGTTACATTCTCAAGTTATCACACTCCAACTATTGTCTCTACTTCTCTGTGTTGCGAGCCATGATCAAGTTCCATCTAAAAATATGTTTCAGATAGGTCAATTGGGCAATAGTAGTTTGGAGGGACCTATCCTCTACCATCTCACGACATACTTAGCCACTCTAATAATGGTGCACGTCCTTTAGGCATCCCTCCACAAATATGAGGTCCTAATAATGGTGTACCATCTCATAGGTTGAGTAGTAGGAATGACATGAGAGTGAAGTGGTGTAGATGGTCATGGTCATGCCCCTATAGGTGCCAATGAAGCTTGAACCAAAATACTATTGTCAATTAAAGACATAAGGTTTTCTTAGTCCATAACATTAACAAAATAGCTTTTGGAGAAAATTTTCTAGCATGTTTTTACGCAATGGTTCGGATCACACTTTGTGATCCATCATTAGGATGATAGAGAAATTTTCTATCATCCCAATCTGAGTCAAAGGTTCGAGTTTGAGTTCATGTTCAACGAGGATATAGTTCGGTTCAAGTTCACTAATAGATTAAGTTCGGGAAAAAACATCTTTAAGTTCGAACAAAAGTAATTTTTTATCATTTTAATTTTCTAAAAAATGCATAATATGTTAGAGGAACAAAGTAGAGAGGAATTTCCACTCTTTGCTTTCACTTGATATATGTATATGTACACATTTATAAAATAGTGCAAAAGCATGTCAAAAAATTCCCATGTAAAAATAATGGATAAAATTAGAGTTCGTGTTCGATGAGGATAAAGTTTGGCAAAGTTTGAATATTTTCCATAAAATTTGGTGTACCTTGTGACATAGAACCTAATGATGGATCAAAAAGTGTGATCGAAAAAGTTGATAAAAAACATGTTACACAATTTTCTCCAAAAGCTCTTTTCTAAATCACTAGTGACAAATCAGACCATGGGGATGCGTGGGATTCGTTCCTCCTCCAAATGCTCATCACTTTTGTCTAAGCCATCGTATGCATCTCTTTCATCACAACTCTCCTCCTGGGAAGTCTCCTCACAAGTCCCCTCATCATTTTCCTCCTTAGAAGTCACTGCCCAAGGTTCTCTCTCTTGTAACTCAAAATCTTCTCTATGAGAAGGGTCCTAAGGTTCCTCTATATCTTAGACCAATTGTGGGGACACTTGCTTTAAAATCCTTCTTTTTAAGGATCACTTGCATTCCTCTTGTCATTGTCTCACCTCCTTCACTTCCTGGGTTAATTTTCTTGCACTTGAAGTGGAGTTACATCTATACCTAAGAATTCCTATATCAAAATTGAGGCTAGTCTTGCCTCCCTCAATAGTTTTGGGAACATTTGAGTGTTCCCCTCTTCTTTAGTAAATGGGGTCCATCTTTCCAAAGAGGCATCATAGTTTCAATAAGAGCATAGAATGTTATGTAGAACTCCTTGGAGCAATGAGTCAAGATGTCTTCTATCATCACAAAAACTTACTCAAACCAGTTGTAGAATTCTCTTTCATACACACACCTTTCATTTCTAGTTTACCCATATTGGAAGGTCGAAATACATTGCCCATCCAATTGGTCTTGGAGGTCTTGAATGCATCATCTTTTAAATGTATATTTTAGATGCCTTGACTCTTGTGCATTGGTTAGGCTTCCTCGAAGTTCTCATGATCTTCCTTTTTAGTATCCTCACCACCTTCCTCTTGGGTATCTCCTTGGACCTCGTTTGGGACATCGCCTTAACAAATATCTCGATGAAGTATTTCTATTTTGCTTTGGTTACTTTCTTGTTCTCCACCTTCACCCTAGTACATAGTAAAATTATAACACCATATGGAAGTATCTAGGCTTGAAGGACACCTCAACATTCTAATTTTCTACCAAAAAGTTAGTTCTTGTAGTTGGATTGAAATGTCTAAATTTTTCCCTTAAAACCACATTATGGAAGGAAACTTTTTCCAAATATAGGAATTTCAGCCACATGGATATTGGCTGCCTGCAACTTCTTTGCCATGATGTGCTTTCGGTTTTCCCTCACATCAGTGGTAAATGTAGTTCACTAATGAGGGATAGGAATCCATCTCCTCTATGTGTGTTTCTTCTTTTTCCTTCTCCTTTGGGTTGGCCTTCTTTGTTTGGCCTCTTATTCTTTGGTTGGGGCTGATTTCCTACATGCGGGTGTGTCGCATTCGTTTCTTTTCCTCCTAGGAATTGCAAATAATGACTCTTGCCATTGGTATGTGAACAACCCATTGAAGCATTGGTTTTAGGGGGTTTTCCTTTGTTGTGTGCAATGGTTGGCTTGAACTTCAACTTAGTCATTTTTGCTTCTTGAATTTCTTTTGAGTATCCTGAGTCCTCAATATAAACTTGATCCAAACGACATTTGGGTTCCTTTTCTTTCCCAAAAATCCCACGAGCACTCCTCTCCCAATGTCTCCAATTTTGATTCATACTTCACCAATGCCACGTCATCAACTTCTTCCTTAGCACCCCAACTTGTAGGTTCAATTGGAGTTTCAAATTTCTAATGTGGTGTCCCTGAGATTTCACCCTGAAATTTGGGACTACCCCCTTTTAAATTTTTTTGGTTCTTTTCAAGTAACGGGTCATTTTGAGTTTTTGCCTGCAGTTGTTTGCATTTCTCTAAGGTATCCCTAGAGAGTCATAAAAGCCAACTTCCCCAAGTACTCGCCTACTCAAACTTACTCTATCCCTTTGTTAGGTTTTGTCTGAGAGAATTTTATTTATTAAATAAATAAAATTCTTTTAAAAATAGATTGAACTAAAATTGGAGGATTTAAGTTATATAAAGCACTTCACCCCATCATTATTACCATAGAACATTCACTCAAGGGGAAGAATTTTTGCAGACCAGCTAATCGGAGAAAATTTTCGAGCAATTGCCCGCAACTTCTTTCAGGTTTTGTTTTTATTTATTTTTGTTTGTGTTTTGGTTTGTTTTCTCTGGCAATTCTTGTAGCCTATTCATTCTTCCTGCCAGACATTTTCCCGGGCCTAGTGTTTTGGAAAGCTATCCAGTATTTTTAATTACTAATCTGTCTAAAGGTGATCAGGGCTCATGATTCTTTTTGGAGATTACTAGAATTTGCTTGGTCCAAAAAGATGCAAAAATGGATTTTATGAAAATAAGAAAAATATTGCCATCAATGTGTAGAGCTCGAGAAAATATGCACTTTTAGAGAAAACAACACCTAAAACGGAGCCACAGAGTGAAAGTTATGGCACTTGCAAGTTTTTGCTGCTACATCTTCCAAGACCCTTTCCAAAAATGACAAATTTTATTCTGTACTTGTGCTTTCTTCACCGAAAATCCAAAAATGGAAATAAAATGATGTTGATGAGTTTTCTCGCAGCTTTAAAAGCAGAAGTTATCCAAGTTGCACTTTTTGGGAAGAGCAATTTCATAATACAAGTCGCACTTTTTGGGAAGAAGCTTTCTTCATGCTAGTCGTACTTTTTGGGAAAGATGACTTCTCCATGCAAGTGGGAATTTTGGTGCTGCCTGGAAGGTGGGAATTTGGAGCCTTCTTAGAAGGTTGTTTTTCCCTATTATTAAAGATAAATCACTTAAAGTACAAATGAGAATTTTGGGGCTTTCTAGTAGGGTAAAAATTCCCACCAAAGAAGTTTTATTCACCCATACAAGTCGCACTTTTGGAAAGAAGTTTTCTTCATGCAAATTGCACTTTTGGAAAGAAGCGTTCTTCCATGCAAGTCACATTTTTTGGAAGGATGATTTCTAGGTGCCAATGAGAATTTTTGTGCTAGCAAGGTGGGAATTTGGAGCCTTCCTAGAAGGTTGTTTTTTCCCATTATTAAAGATAAGTCACTTAAAGTACAAGATGGAAATTTTGGAGCTTGTTTGGAAGGGTAAAAATTCCCACTTCCTTGCCTTCTTATTTTTCACACATGACTTCCTAGCCAAAAAGTGCGACCGATTCTGGGATAGCTAAATGCCTAAAAGCTAAATTTGTTTCTTTTAATTGCCGGGAAGCATCTAATTTTGGCGCCTAGGGTTGAAAAGGCTTCCTTTTTATTATTCTGGCTATTTGCATGTTGATGTGAGTGCATATGAGGAATTAAATAATATTTTTAGCTTGCTTGGCAGTGCAAACAAAGTCTAAAAATAGAGGGCAGCATAGGCTTTATAATCAGATTTTGGTGAAGGAAATTAAGATATTCATGCCATGGATTCCATGTTTGTCTGAATTATTTGCAAGAATACTTCACTGGTGGTCATATTGGTGAAAAGAAGGAAAAGTCAATGTCAGATATATTGAATATATCTTCAGAATCAGAAAGAGAAATTGTAGGTTCTGCACAAATAGATCCAGCTCTCATATTTGCAAGGTCTTCTAGCAGAAATAAAAAAAGAAGATCTCAAACAAAGGTTGATTCAGGCATGATGAAGGGTGATGCGTTTTGTCTGAATTATTGATGGCAAACATTGGACTAGTGCACGTATTGGATAAGAACTGCAAAAGCTTCAAGGATAAGAGGGAAGACAGGTCAGAGGTAGCACCTGCAAGTAAATCTCAGTCAGCTGCTTCCAGATCTAATTTGGTGAGAGTCAAAGAAAATGATTCAACAACATATGGGAGAAAAAGGCATCTCAAATTCAAGGCAGAGATATTATTCAGATCATTCATTGCTAAAGTGAATGGAGCAAAAGTGCAATACAGGTTGGATCAGCATGCAAAGTATGGAAGAAGAACATGGCTGAGAGCATTGCAGCTTTCTTCTAATTTCTTCTCATCATTCTTCTTCTTTCTCTTATTTTCTCCAACAAAGCAATTGAGCAATCAATTAAAATTGTAAAACTTAGATAATTGGTTATAAAAGCCGTTACTTCAAGTTACTGGAAGAAGTCAATTATTTGGAAATAGGTTGCATACATGCAAAATAGAATGTTCTATTTTCAGTTATAAATCATGCATGTCATGCAAAGAGGAATTCCAAGAAGAATACTGTCAGCTGCTTCCCCTTTTCGTAGCTTCAACATGTGGCAATTCATTGAAAGCTTCTTATTTGTAATTGCCCTCTAGACATTATAAATAGATGAAGAGCCTACGGGTTAAAGGATCACAATTTGCTTAATCAACATTCTTGAGTTCCAGACTTTGTACTGTAGCCCTTGATGTTATTTTTGTGAAAGATGAGGAATTGAATAAAGACGTATTTCCGGAGAACTTTGTGTCCACGGTGCATTTGCTTCTTACTTCCATGTGGATTTTAAATAAACTTTGTGTTATCTGAGATTTAGATTAAAAGTTTTTCTTTTCCTTTACTTCTGAATATTGTGAGATCTACTTGTTTATTTAATCCATGTGTATGAAACCAACTCTGTAAACTATTGGTTGAATTACATATCTTCCTTTCTTCTTTCCCAAATTCCATTATTTCCCCCTTCTGAAAAATACTTCATAAACAACTGCTTACTTGCTGCAGAATTGCTTAGCTATGGTTCATGAGCTTTGTGATTATAGTAAAACCCCACAAATAGTTATTAGGATTCATACCCACTAAATTGATAGAACATCTTTCATGGGAGCCTCACCGGTAAATGAGGGAGATTTATCTCATGACTGCCTAGGTTTTTAGCTGTGTAGAAAATCTAGCCAACACTGTTACTTGCAAAAAAAGTTTTTTCACCTGCACAATGATTTGTACAAACCACATTCAAACCTTTTAAAAAGGACTCTTTGCAAAATGGGGAGTCAGATTGACCCCGACGATCACCCTGAGATGTGAACTTACGACTGAGGGCTGCACTACATCAATAGACATCCATAGCAGTATACTTGATGAGTGTCGTGTAGAAATTGTTCCCTAGGATGCAACTTGTGCAAGTTGCACTTGATAGCAAGGTTGTAGCTGAAATGTAGCAATGTAGTAGAATGTGTGGATGAAATAGAATGAACTTCCCCTTCCTATGCTATGGATGCAAAGTTGAGTGCAGCCCTTGGCCACATCCACTTGACATGTCATAAGTTCTATGATGGATGCCTTTAAGTGCTTTAGGTGCCTTTTGACAACTCAAGCTTAGGTGATGACTAGTAATGCATTAGTGCTTGGTCCTTTATTTTGAACACATAACTATGTATTTATATGATTCCCTTGGTCTGAATTTCGTAATTGACATCATCTGGAAGGCTTTGACCCATAAGTGAAAACAGATACCCAAAAGATAAAAGAAACCCAAAAGTGAGCGAGTAAAGTACAGAAAGGGTCTTGGGGCATGTACTACAAAGGGGATAGGAGCGCCTAGGTGCTGGTGTCTGGAAGCCATGAGAGGTAAACCAGTCCCCCACAATTCCGATTGGGTTGACATGGTGTGCCAAGACCAAGGATAGAAAACAAGAAAGAAAAGAGGCCAAAGATAGTCGTCAATTTCTAGTTTTCTTGCTATAAGGTAATCATATGAATGCTAGTATGCTTTTAGTGACCTAGAAATGTACACAAGTGCGTGATTCTGTCTACACATCCTAGGTCTTGCAAATGTTTCTTTCTATAAGCACCAGGTTGTGTGTTGACATTATTCAACTATCGAATCCATTTAGATGTCCTCTACTGAGTCTGCATATTATGTAACTCCTTTTTCATAAACCTTGCACTATAAAGAGGGCTCCTTGTAAGTCCACAAAATGTGCACATTGGTTTTACAGTAGCATACTATTCTTAGGGTGGTCACCACAACTCAAGTAGAACTCATGTGATGTAGGAGCATCATTTCTTAGTAAATAGTCAAATATTTGGTTTTCATAATGTGTTTTAGGTGTTTTAGGTCCTCTAAAAAGGTGTTTAGTCGTCGGTTTCATTGTCCATATTGGACCTCCTTAGTGCTATGTAATAAGGTAGATTTGGAGTTTCCCTCCAGTGGGTTATGCTGATTCAAATATTTGAATTTGCGTAGCATGTGTTTTGTGGTCTTAGCGATAGGATAGGTATGAATAAATGCTTATAAATGGCTGTCATGCAGTCATTAATAAACCTGAAGTCACGACTGTAATATCCCCTTTTGGGATATTAATTAAAATCAGACAATTATTACTTGCAAAAAGTAAACCTAGAAGAGTAATCCTTCTAGGTTCACCTCAACTAACCCAGTGTTGGCTTCAATACAACCCAAATGGGGTTGGAGTGAGCCAAGGTGATGGGTTTAGATGGGCTAACTAGTTGAAGATGACACTTCATTAACCATATTAAATTGTTGTAGTAGTAAGTTAATTAAACACACTAAAAAACCAGTTGAACTTCAAAATTCCATAACTTGATCAATACTTAATATTTTTTAGTGAAATAAAATGCATTTGAAAGCTAAAATTATGGCATTTCCAACCAGCTATTAAACAAAATTTTCTGAGCACCGGAAACCCCTCAAAACTACCCTTAAAATCAGAAAACCAGTCGCTACGGTTAGGGAAAATTAATTAAATATTTTCTAGCCTTGAAACCACCTTCAAACACCTGAAATATCACTTCTAAACATCTAAAATATTAATCTGAGCAATTGCAGATCAAAAACTTGTCAATAAACTCAACTCTCTCAAAATGATATTATCAATGCCCAAGTGAGTTGATTTGACTCAAATAATTTCCAGGAGTGAACGTGAGTCAAAATATCACTAAAAATAGCACAATATGCTTTGAATGACATGCAAAAACAGATCAGATTGAAACCCTCATTGAATCATTATGAAATCACACCAAAATACTCCATAACAAGTCGATTTGGGCTTACTAAAAATATGGAATTAACAGTAGGCACTTGAGCACTTAAAACAACTCCAAACATGCCTAAAGCACACTCCAAACAAGTCGACTTCTCCAAGGAAAAACCAACATGTAATAAGATTGCATTCACTATAAAACACTCTCAAAAACCCTCATAAACCAAGCTTGAACACTCAAAATATGACGACTTCACATAGATAAAATATTAATGCAAGAAACTCATCAATTCATAGCTCAAAAGGCATACACACTTCACATATAGGTGGTGTTGAAGAACACATTTAATTTTAGATCATTAGTGGGCACATCTATCTTCAAGCATGAAGATAAGTTTTCAAAAACCGTCAACATGCAAAAAAGGGTGCCCATCATTTCCTTTTATAGATTTGTCTTATGTAATCTCCAAAGCTCCCTTTCCTTTTTGGCGCCATCTTCTAGAGAGGAGAGTTTTTTAATTTAAAATTGGCCTGAAAGTCAAACTCTAATGCAATGTTAATTCCTCAAGGAAATATTTGAAATAAATGCTTGAAGAGGAATTAAATATAATTTAGAGAATATCAAAAAAGGATCGACCTTGCCTAGATAAATCGATTTATTTGAAAAATATTAATAAATGATCTCATAAATAAATCAATTTTTTCTTCTAAAAAATGCAACTTGCCTTTATTAATCAATTCATCCCCAAATGATAATTAATTGACCCATAATGAATCAATTTTACCCCTTTTTATTTTAATTTACACAAATAAATAAAAGGAGTAATTTTGACATTCATTAGCACAAATCAATTAATTATCCTTTAATCCAAAAGGTGTGGATTAAAGGTCTTCAACTTGCCTCAATTAATTATTGCTTAGAAAAGGGGACATTACAATTTATGCATTGTTTCTCTATTCTAAGCATTGGCGACTTGGTTTAGAGTGTTGGTGCATTTATTTGAGAGTTAATCTGCATTGTATGTGAAGGGTTTGAGGTACTTTTGTGACTGCTATTTTTGCTGCAATTTATTTAGCCATAACGACTAGGATTGGGGTTTATTCTATCATGTTTTGAGATCATTTGTGCTAGATCTATAATCTGCTATGTTTAATTGAATTATTTCAGAGCAAGGGTTGATGTTTTGAAGTGATTTGGAAGGGTAGAAAGAGCTGGAATTTATTTATATAATTTATTCTAACGCTAGCGACTTGGTTTCATATTTCGGGGGTTGTTTTGAGGGGGTTTTAATGTTCGGAAAATTCAAATCTATAGTGCAATAGAAAGCTCTTAATTTCTAGTTTATTATGTACTTTATTTCATCCAAAAATATGGAGCATTGAACGAGTTATGAATTTTAGAAGATTTCAGCTGTCTGCAAGCTATCTGGTTGTTATTAATTAATATTTATTTTAGAATTGCAGTTTGGGGTCAGTTTAATATTTGGATTTGGCTGTAGAAATTAGGAGGAATAAGGAGAAAGTAATTTCATAATTTTTGGAGTTGATTTGATGCCCTAAATGTGCTAGGCGACCTACTTTTTAGGGCAAAATTAGGGTTTCGTGTTGGCCGTGCGAAATCTAATTTTGGAATGTTATTCTTCATATTTTTGTGGCCCAAGATCCAAAGTTTCAGCTCATTTGGACATCTGTAGCCAAAGATATTAATTTTTGAAGTTTCAACAATTTTGGGTGCAATTTGAATTAATTAACTGCTGTTATAAATCAGATCTGGAAAATATTAGTTTACTAATTGGTTCTTCCCATCTAACCCATTACTTTGGCTTAGTTCCAACCCCATTTGGGTTCGTATTAATAGCTGACATTGGTGATATTTGAGGTCGAACTAAGATGATCTAATCCTTTCTAGAGCTTGATTTTGAGTTAATTAATTCTGCAGATTCTAAATAATATCCAAGAAAGGGGACATTACACCGATCTAGACATAAAGAGTCCCAATTGTGGCTCCCCCTGGACTTGGGTGAACCCAAGTACGCAAGGTCTTAAGTCCCCTAGGAACATCTACTAAAATATGATTGCCACCTCACTTCATTATGACTTAGTCTAGACATAATATTGCACAGTTACTAAAATTAATTCCATAAGCGCATCTAGATAATTTTCTTTGCTAATGGCACATTCATAATAATTATAGCACTATCCTCTAAGCTGCACTCATTATATGCTCCAAAATTTGCCCCGTTAGGTAGACAAAATAGGCTAAGGGTCTTCGCCATTTGCTACATTTTAAAAAGAGCTGACATTTCACCCTCCATTAATGGTTTTTTTTCTGCATCTTCGCAATGGCATCAACTACATTGTTGTCCTTGGATGCCTTACACAGCCATGTCTCTTCAACCTTTTGCTCAATCCTTCAAGTTTGTGCCCTAAGCTCTGATACCAATGTTAGAATATGTGAACAAAGACTTCAATGAAGTTTGGAACCCAAAAATGCACATATTGCCATGATTGTGTGCCTCATCATTTTGTCTATTGACCACCGAAATCCGTCCACAGCGAAATGTGCTGAGGTGGTTACAACTTACAGCCATACATTGGTTAATACATAAGTTTTTGTTAGGCTATATGTAAGCCTGTATAATATTATTTTCTTTAAAATAAAATCCCTTCATATTGGAGTTGATTCATAGTGATCTGTGTGCAAGCGCGCAACTAGGTGAAACCTCATTGTTGCGCAAGCTTGCACACTCTTCCTTGGGACTTTCTGTTCCTTAGCCTTGCGGTGTCTCGTGCCATGGACATGGACTAAGCACTAGAGCATAGTAACATACTAGATATTGCATGATACCTCATAATTAAATAGAAACTTGCAACATGTCCATTGATATTCCCCTATAATGCAACCGTGTGGTATCCAACGGTGCATGGTACATGGAAAGTCTGACAACGTGCATTATGCAGAGCTCCCTTCCCTGATTAAGATCTTCTTACATATAGGTTGGTCAACAAAGCAGATGCATCTAGTTAAGCTCACACATCGTCTTGGTACTAAACCATGCTGTATGCCAGGTGGCCATAATTTAAGTTACACTATTCTTACTAACCAAAGTGCCATGTTAAATCACTTGATCATGGACAGTTCTACATTATGGAAGCAAGAAACGTAACACAACGATTACAAAACAACACATATATCAGTTGGCCAGGAAAACGAACAATTTTGTAACTTCAGAATTCCTCTTAGTAGCTATTGCGATGTTGTAACTGCCTTCATTGTGAAGGAGTTTATCAACAAGGTTCCTTGCTATGCAAATTCTCTAAATTCATTATATGTCGTTTTTACACATATTAGGGCATGATTAGGGCATTTACACTTATTTTTATGAATTTAGATGAAATTAATCCTCAAATTTGCCTAGTTTTTTTTTATGCCCAGAGTCCGACCTTATAAATTCTCCAGCTACCTTAGATCTGATTTTTGTGGAGTTGAATCTAGGAAAACTATATATATGTATGCTTAGAGAGGGCATACACTTCACCCAAATACTTAGTATGCGTTTCACATGAAACAATGTACCAAATGAATGCTTTTGACATTTTTTATGTGGACAAACAGAGATGGATCTTAGAGGCAGTATTTATATAACATGAGAATGTACCCCCAAGTAGTTGTCACAAAACCCAGAACAGGTCGTTACCCTAATGTTAGTGCTATATTAGTAAATTCAATATGCTCATGTTACTACGCTGGTTACTTTTTCATGCAAATGACATATGCAAAATGTTCTGCCAGATCTATTAGGAATCCACATGAGTATTGGTGCAGATTTTATCTGTTGGCACGAAATCTGAGAATATTTCAACTGGCACAAATCCTAGTCGCTAGAAAATTAGCAATTTGTGAGGATGTAGCTCGAGAAGATTTGATGTTTATCTTGGATAATTTTTGGTATAATGTATAGCATTAGCAACAGTGATAACTCCGTCACAATAATGCAAATCCCGGAGTCTTCAGGTCAGATCTATGATATAGCTCCATATATATGATATATCATATATATATATATATAACTAGAAGCATACCGTACCTTGAAGCATTTTTAAAATTTCTCCAAGCATGGAGAGACGTAAACCATTTAATCCAACATACTGCAAAAGATGTCCATGCAACCTCCTTTAATAAGCATACTTGGCTGGCAATATGCAAAGGATTGACACTGATTCCCTGTTGCAGGGAAAACTAATAAAGCATCAGTAAAATGATTAAAAGCATTTACTTTCAACTGGTGCACTTTATTATGGAGTAGTTAAATAATCTGGGATGTATCTAACTGGTATGTCTCATACATTGTTAACCTAGATTAGAGACTCCCCCTTGGATTGCAAGGGATGCCAAGAGGCTAGAATGCAAACTATAAACACATTTTTGACTGATTATCCCCGATCTTTATCCTTGAACCCACGGGTCGAGATTCTTTTTTGAATGTCTATCAGTATCTTCATTTTCTAAAATGTCCAAGTAATATTTGGATATATATTTTTCTTAATTCCCAAGCATTGCATCTGCCCTCAAGCAATAGCAACCCCATGTTTGATCCATGACATCATTTTCCAAAGATGCACTATGATGGAGTGGTTCTTTCTTAGATGTCTATAATCAGTGATTGTCAGGTGGCGAAGAGTCTAGGATGAATTTGGTTATTATATAATCTTATTGTTAAGTCCAAGTGCAGATGGGTCAGATGGCAACTTCGTAATATATGGGGCAAGTAATGGTGTCTTGGCAGGTCATCAGACCGGGACTTACACAACGTGGATGAGGAATGCTGACCTTGGAAAGTTGCCTCTCTGTATTAACTGCCCCCATGAAGTGAATCTGACAACAATCTGTGGTCACATGTCTTACAATCCTGCATGGTATGGATATGCAAACACATTAGATATACTTGCATTAGTAATTGAGAAATGCTTTGTCAGTATCTATAATGCACTGAGTTGATGCAAGAGCACGAGCTAAGTCACATATTTTTGGTTGTTGCATGCAGGAAAATCCCAAATGTTGTTCTGGTTCTCCCAGATGGACACCTTTGCGTAGTCATGGATTTTCCTTTCACAGACATCAGGAAACTAAACTTGCCATAAAAGGTGATCTGCCGCAAATTATACCATGCATATTTCACTCTAATCATATTATCAGCATGTAGTGGATACTTCATTAATTTAGCACGGATTTTATTTGCATCTGTAGAAGTCATAAGGGGGCTGGATGATAGTTATGTGAACAATGAATATGCCATAGGACAACAACTATCATGATTCAGAAATTTCACCTAATCATGAAGGGGTGCAACAATCAAGGGGAGGATAATTTTACTTCAAGCTTGGACACGAGACTTGAAACCTAAGGGGTGTGAATAAACTGAAAATTACTCATATGCATGGCCAAATGGTATAGCATAAAATGGCATATTGCACCCAGTAAGAGAATCCTGTATGCCTAGAGGCATTTTTGGACCTTAAACATCACCTTGCCCTTGTCCATGTCCAGCATACCTGTATATGGCAGGCCACACTCCTAAAAAGTATTTAAAGCGAGTATATATATATATATAGAGAGTAGAGAGAGAGAGAGAGAGCTGAGAGAGAGAGAGAGAGATTGGCTACAAGGGAAACGGTGAGTGAGTAGCACTCAGATGAATACCTCTTCCCACTTGATTTCCGGATCACACTATGTTTGAAGTCATGGCTTGCCAATATAACCTCGATGCTAGACATACAATGCCCTAAAACTTCACTCAACGCAATTAAATTGGGGACCTGTAGCCATCAGAACCTCATAGTCGATATCGCTTTGTATGCAACACTTGGTTCACCTCGACCAGTTAGAGTGCCATCAACTTGGTGAACTTGAAACCGGGAAGTTTAATTAATACAAAGTATGACTTGGTATTAAACTGGTTGGTGATTGTACATCCTTTCACGTTCATGACTTGAGCTACACTTCATACTTTGAGGACTTAGTTAAATTGTATGAGATATCAATCGTGATCCTCTTACAGTTTAGGCCTTAGATTATAATTTTTTTGCTGGGATCATTTACCTTGTGCTGTTCCTGAATGGACAACGAACTCATCAAGATGACCTTCATGAGCTTGTCATTACCTTGCCATGACCGTGTACTTTTCACTCATGCATGAAACTTATGTTGGAATAATCTTCATAGTAGAAAGGTAATCCTTCTTTAGCACACTAATGTCACGCTGTCATAAGCATTTATCAGTAGGGAGGACTGTCCTTGTTTTTATTTGAGTAATCGACTCTTGATCACCATCTAGCCTCTTCTCCCTCATTGGCAAAGATTCTTAGGACACATGCGCTACATCCTTGCATTCATGTACCAACCTTTGTCTCATCACTAACTGAACCAAATAATGATCATAGATCACTTCTTGGCTGCCCTCATTTAGCTTGTCCATTGCAAGACCTTGCAAATCACCTTTCTTCTTTCCTCTGTGGGTCATTAAGGATGATCACTTTAGCATCATGCATGGAATCATCAAAAGGCATAGACATCTCTTCAATCAACAAAGATATCTTTCACCTATGCTATCATGTATTCCTATCCGGTGAAGCAAAGCTTCTTCCAATAGAAGACTTCCTATTTAATTAGAAGATAAGGTATTTCTGAGCAATGACCAGGCCCTAAATACAAACATTGGATAGTTAATAAGGTACTTATTACCAAACATCAAGTGACCCATACATTTGAGAATGTAGCAGCCCTTATTGCTTCATAAACGGAGACGTTGCTTGGCGATTTTGTAATGTCCCCTTTTCCGGGGCATTACTAATATGTTTGTTCCTCTCTTTCATTAGCATTGTAACCCCTTGGCATGCCTAGCGCTACAAGTGGGAGTCTCTAGTATAGTCTTGAAAATGTGCATATAGGTTAGTTACTCTTTATTATTTAATTAGAAAATAAATAAAGTGCACACAGTCTTAGCATGAGTCAAATGTTTTAATTATGTAATGGGAGGGAAACTTAGGTAAAGGGTTTTACTTTGTTTTCCAACTTGTAATTGCAAATTTAAAAAGTGTATTGGCCATTTGAGTGTGGCGATCCCCCTTGGGATGTCTATAAAAGGAGATGTGAGATGGCCATTTCATCTGGGGATGTTGATTTGATCATTTGATAACACTCCATACTTAGGGAGAAATGGGATGTATGCCCTACCTTTTCATTGTGCTCTCTCTTGCTCTCATTTGATTTGGAATTGAAGTAAATCTGATTTTGCTAAGGATCCATTTGTGTGTATGTTGCATCTATTGTGTGGTGAATTGATTGGGAAAGTGTTCCTAACCCTAGCGACTTGATTATTGAAGAAAATTTGAGTTTGTTTGCATGTTTTGATGATTAAACAAGTCAATTTCAGATTTGCTGTGTTTGACAATTAATTTCATAATTTTTGGAGATGATTTGATGCCCTAAATGTGCTGGGCGACCTACTTTTTAATGGTAAAATTAGGATTTTGCGTCTGTTGTGCGAAAACTAATTTTGGAATATTATTCTTCATATTTTTGTGGCCCAAAATCCAAAGTTTGAAGGCTTTTGATTGATCGATTAAGAGGGAAATAATTTTAGAAGTTGCAGCAGTTTAGGGTTGGATTTATTAATTATTTGCGACACATTTTGATCCTTGAAAATTATGATTTCAGTTCAGATCTGTTCTTGGCATTTTTGTGCATCAAAACAAACTTTTGGAGGTTGAAAATAGTTGAGGGAAGTGCTGGTTATTAATTTAATAATTTCTGTTAACCCTAGCGCCCAGATCTGGAAGTTTGGAGTGCTATTTTGAAGGGGTTTTAGTGCTCAGAATAAATATGATCTCTAGTTCATTAGAAAGGGAAAAATCTCAAGTTTATTATGCACTTTGTTTCATGGAAAAAGAATGGAGTAATGAGTGAGTTGTGAATTTTTAGAAGTTCTTAGCTGTCTGTGAAGCTCATTTTTATTTAATTATCCACTGTTATAAAAAATCTGAACTGGATAGAGGATTGAGATTCTAATTGATTCTCCCATCTAACCCACTACCTTGGCTACTTCCAACCCCATTTTGGGTTGTAATTATGTTGACATTGGGTTATTTGAGGTTGAATTGAAAGGATCTAATCTTTGTTGGTTCGATTTGGTGTTGAAGTTTGTTGCAATTTTCTATTCGCTCAAAAAGGGGACATCACATGCTAACATATATGCCTTCTCCTTGCTTGAACATTGATCCAAAACACATTTGACTAAAGTATGAGCAATACATGACTCCTCTTGTTTCAAACCTTCCTCAAGCATGGATAACAATGGTTGTGGAGGATCCTCATATTCATTCAACACTAGGGACAAGATGGTTTACATTGCAACCGTTATTTTTTGGGAGTGATCATCATTTAGGATAACAAATAATACTTCAAACATGTGAAAAATGAGATCATCACAATCAAAATCTAACATTGGTATACAAAATCTTACCTTTGCCATATTCTTTAAGATCTTACCTTTGCCATATTCTTCAAGATCTTAACCCTCTAATCAAAGTAAGTGTTTGTGGTGTCCCAACACTAAGCTTTTGAAAACTTCCTATCATGAGCTCAAAGACCTTTTCCATGGTGGTGTTATTGTATGGTAAATTTGGGGTTGTTATCTTTGTAACCTCGCTAATGCAAGTGATGACCGTGAGCCTCATATCCACCTCATCATGCATCAACAGTTCGGATCTAGCCAAATGGGTCACCAAAGAGTACATCACTGAAAACATGGAGCCATAATCTAATTGTTCTATTATAAACAAACAACTTGGCACTTCTTCTAGAGTGTTGAACAACACACTCTTCACATGTGGAGGATACTCGAGCCATCTCCCAAGTCTGTAGAGCTTGGTCCTCAACTCCCCATCACTTGCTAGTTCCATGATTCAAAAGACTCAACACCCACAAGAGTAGAGGACAGTTGCTCTGATACCATTGTGATGTCCCTTTTTTAAACAAGTTAGGAAATGAAGAAATACTTGTCAAAATCAAGCAAAGAATGGATAAACCCTTTTTCATCAACCTAAAATATCCCAATGTCAGCTATTTCGAACCCAAATGGGGTTGGAACTAGCCAAGGTGGTGGGATAGATTAGAAGAAAACAATCGGAATTTAAACACATTCAAATCAGATTTTACTACAGTTGAAAAATAATTTAAATCTGAAACCCTAACTGCTATAATCTTCAAAATAACATAACTTTCTCTACACAGCTCCGATCTAGGAAAATGACATATGTCCGAACCTGCCCAATAATGATGAAATTAATCCTCAAAGTTGCCACTAATTTATGAAGTCCAAATAAGTTCAAAAATTCTCCAAAACCTTAGATCTGATTTTTACTTGAAAGGAAAACACAACAGAGCTTGAAAAGGTCATAACTTCCTCAAAACTTAGTAATTTCACATGAAACAAAGACCAAAAGAATCCTTGAATTTTTTATCTTTCCAACAAGCCCAAAATCGCCAAATTCCAAGGGTGGGAAGACCCCCAAAAAGTTGTCACAAAACCCAAAATAGGTTTCTGCCCTAAAGTCAGTCAAAAATTTTCAAATTTAATATCTCACAAAATACCCAACCAAATCATGCAAATGACATATCAAAATGTTCACAAAATTATGAGGAATCCAATGAGTATTTTTGCATATTTTTGTTGGGCACGAAATGTGGAAAAGCAATCCCAAAACCTAGTCACTGGGGTTAGAAAAAACATGATTTTCACTAAAATATTCCACCAAGGAAATTCGCCACACTTAGGGCATAAACAATAATGATAATTCACCACAATAATGCAAATATAAGTCTTCAATCAGATCTTCAATAGCTCCAACTTGATTGTCAAAGAGAGCAACAACTAGGGCATACATCCCTTGGGCATTCATCCCATTTCTCCAAGCATGGAGAGACATAAATGATTTAATCCAACATACCCAAAAGATGGCCATGCAACCTCCTTTTATAAGATAAGGGGTGTAACATTCAAATGGCCAACCTTTTCCCTTTTGGAGGGAAAACTAAATTAAAATATTAAAAGACTAACTTTATGTGCACTTTATTATTTTCTAATTAAATAATAAAAAATAACTAACCTATGTGCACATTTTAAAATTAACTAGAGACTCCCCCTTGTAGCGCAAGACATGCCAAAGGGCTACAATGCAAACAACTGACACCTCAGAACAATCCCCAAAGCTTTATCTTTGAACCCATGTCTTCATTTTCAAAAATGTCTAGAAAAGGGGACATTACATTCCATGAACTAATGATGCAACTTGGTACAACACTATATCATTCTTGTCAGGATTAGTAGGAACGATTACAAATATGTTATCTAATCATTTCAACAAGGAAATTGAACTATACAGAATACACCAGATTTAAATATAAAATATGCAGTAAGAGAAATAAAAACGCAACCTGTTAAGGTAAAAATACGCATGATCAAATGTGTTATCCTCTTTATTAATCACAATGAGAAACTTACAATCTTGTCTGACATTTATATGCCACAAGAACCCAGATTCAGTACCTTCCTCTCACTTCTTCACACCTCTATCAACATATACAATATTCATACCTAATTGTTTTTCATAATAATAGCATATGTCACATATGCGTGTCCCACAATGGAATCCCACACTTTTATAATGGAGGTTGGGTAATAACCGTGAATGGTTACACCTCTCCATTCATAACTATTCGTGAATAATTATATTGGTTATTTGGTAAATACCAATTAGTTAAGAGTTGATTGTTTTTTATAGATAAAGTTATTACAGAGTTTTTTAATATTAAGGGGCCACAATGTGTGTGTATCCCCATAAACATTAATTTCTCCAACACTCCTTAATATTTAATGGGGAAACATGCCATCATCACCTTTTTATTGAAGAAGGAATTACAAACACACCTTCTTGTGGAAGAATTTTACAGCTATCACCTTTCTATAAAAAGAATTACATTCCTCAAGTCATATAGGTTGATTTGAGGCAAACTTGTTAAAGGCATTAAATATATTTTCCTAAAGTTTCTCATGGATAGATGCATACAGAAAGCCTTATATGAGTTTTTGGAGCCTTTTATAATACAAGGAATCTCCATTACAATACTTCTTTGGGTTCTTTGTAAACAAAGTGATGTTTAGAGTAAATCACATAGAGTGATTTTTATAATGATTTTTACAATAGTAGTGTAGCAAAGAAAGGTATAACAAGGCCATTAGGAGGTGGCATTTTCATGCACACTTCCCTTCAACTATAGCTCTAGAAGGCCTAACATTGTTGTGGACTTACAATAACTTTGCAATACATAGAGATTTTGTGAATATTTCTTTGATGCTGAATTGGATTGTTTGCAAGAGCTATGCATCTTTGACTATCACAGAGAAGTGTTGTACTTTTATTGACACTCATATGGAGTTCTTTCAACAATCTTCTCAAATTGCTTCTTTTGTAGCTTCCATAGCACTTCTATACTCAAAACTTGTAGATGAGATAAACATTGTAGGTTGCTTTTTTCTTCTCCAAGTGATATCACATGTATCAAACTTAAAAAACATATCAAAAAGTAGATTGTCTATCTGTAGTATCACCAACATAGTTAGCATCACAATAATTAAATAACTTAGCATAAATTGTACAAGAATAATAGAGACCATCATTAATTGTACCATTGGTATATTAGATTTTAATATTCTTTTTGCCATATTCTTGAGGAATATATGAAGATTTTTATGATATTATTGATGAGACCAAACTAAGTCTCATTTAATGCCCAAAATAACACTATTCCTTCTCTTATGAAGTGGATTTAGATGTAGTCTTAAGAACTAGATAACTTATTTAAGATAAAATGTAGAATATATTTGATCTATTTTTGACAAGTCCATTACAATCTAAATGTTTTCATTTCCTAATATTTCTTATAAGTTGGAGTGCAGTATTGTGTATGAGTAGGTCATTTGAAGATATTTGAAAGATAAATCACTTTAGAGCACTTTGGACTATTCTCTAGATTGTATTGTAGCCAGCACAAGACTCAACAAACATAAAGCTCACACTGTCAGCACAATACTCTCTCTAACTGAAGTTACAAACCTCCAAATGAGAACCTAAGAGAGGTTTTTGTTCCTCTTATTGTTAGGAGGAAAAACCTTTCTCCGTTTTTACACAACAATAATGGTTATGAAGATATCCACTTTTGAAGTTTTCAACATAAGAAGGTTGTCAAGCATAGGACTCACACAGTCATCACATGACTCTCTCTAATTGAAGTTATTGACCTTCAAATGTGAAACTAAGAGAGGTTTTTTGTTCCTCTTATTGCTAGGAGGAAAATATCTCTCCGTTTTTACACAATAGTAATGGTTACGAAGATATCCACATTTGAAGTATCCAACAAAAGAAGGTTGTCAAGCATAGGACTCACACAGTCAGCACATGACTCTCTCTAACTAAAGTTACAAACCTCCAAATGAGAAACTGAGAGAGGTTTTTGTTCCTCTTATTGGTAGGAAGAAAAACCTCTCCATTTTTACACAACAATAATGGTTAATGATACATCCACATTTGAAGTTTTCAGTAGAAGAAGGTTGTATATGGAAAAGCACAGGATTCTCTCTAACTGAAGTTACAAACCTCAAATGAGAAACTGAGAAAGGTTTTTGTTCCTCTTATTGCTAGGAGGAAAAACCTCTCTCCGTTTTTACACAATAGTAATAATTGAGGAGATATCTTCATTTGAAGTTTCAATAGAATAAGGTTGAAGAAAAACAAATAAGACAAAAAACACAAGTTCAGTAGAATTGCGATATCTCCCTCATTTCTCAATGCAAATATCAAAACATTCTAGAATGCTTACAACAAGGTGCACCAAACCCAAAAAGTGTTTTAAAATATTATTCAAATTGAATGCACAGTTGTGATCAGAAAATCAGGGAGGAGAATATGGTGGGACAATTGTCATGTTGAAAGATTCATTCATGCAAGAGTGGACTTGGCAAGTGGAAAAAGTAGTTCAATCTAGTGTTGTAGTGTTTGAATAAATCTCTTCCACATCTATCTCCTTGACAATTAGAAGAAATAGTTCAATCTAGAGTTGTAGTGTTTAAATAAATCTCTTCCACATTTGTTTCCTTGGCAAGTGGAAGAAGTAGTTAAATGCAAGTGGAAAAAGTAGTTCAATTTAGAGTTGTAGTGTTTGAATAAATTTCTTCCACATTTGTTTCCTTGGAAAGTGGTAGTTAAATGCAAGTGGAAGACGTAGTTCAATCTAGAGTTGTAGTGTTTGAATAAATCTCTTCCACATTTGTCTCCTTGGCAAATGGAAGTAGTTAAATATGGAGTTGTAATGTTTGAATAAATTCCTTCCACATTTATCTCATTGGCAAGTGGAAAATGTAGTCAAGTCTTGCCCAATATTATAGGTAGGTAGTTTTATATTCTTGGAGTGTTGACCAAGGAATGAGTTATAAATATCTCTCGAAAGCACTCAATGCAATGGTAGTAGAAGATGGATGATTTTTGTAACATCATTTTTTATTAATAAAATCTACAGTTCAAGTATTTTGGCAGCAACTTGTGTTTAATTTTTTAACCAAACTCTGAGGGAAGAGCAAGGGCCCACTCTTACCCAAAGACGAGGATGGTTTATTGTTTTTTTCAGAATAGAATCATTATTGTTTACTTAGATTGTTTAAATCAGCATTGTGTATTTTATTAAGCATTTTATTATGTGAAGCTTCACTTTCATCTGTTTACTTTCATTTCTTTATTTTTAATTATTTATTTTAGTTTGTTAGATTAGATTTACTTTATGTTATTGAATTTCCTTTCAAACATTCTCAATTCTAGAGCAAAGAACTGACAAATCGTTGTCTCCTTCAACCCCTTTTGCAGATAGCCTTAGACACCGCCATGTTTTGACATTCTTAAAGATTAAATGATGAGGACCGCAACGATCCTTGTTAATTAGAGGCCTGCATAGTCAAGGTCCTATGTCTTGAAGAGATGTAGTGACTATCATGTTGTATATATTTCCCCATATCCTAGCGAAGTTGATGGCATTTCTGGATTTTGACCCAGGACTTTGCGAGATGTTTTTACAAAATCAGGTACAGAGAACTTATCGCTGCATAGGACATGACGGAAACCTTTGTTGCCATAAAATTATTTCGCCTGACGCACAGGGTTTTTTTTACAATGTCCCCTTCTCAACGCTAGTTCTTTTTAAAGACGTATGGCGCGGGGGCATCCACTTCCCATGGCCGCAAAAAAGGAAAGAACACAGGGAACGTTAATGGAACCATGATTTTCAGTCGGGTTTTTGGAGTTTTGTATTATTTTAGAGGAATAATTTTCTAATTATAGTCAGGTCGGTTGGCAGAAAAAGGTGACAAAGCCAATTGAAAAATAAATGAAATAGCGGACACATATGTCTCCAAAATCCGACGTCCTCATTAGGGAACGTTTTTGAATTGTGGTGCTTCACTTTTCGACGCATAAAGGAGGTCGGGTTTCCAGGGTGGAGGAAGATACACTTGATCATTTGATAATTTTTTTTCGTTGAAGAAGCATGTCGGAGAACTCTTGCTCTCAAAACTCTCGACTCCAAAGGACATGCTCTTTGTAAAGGTTGAAAATCCGACGCTCTTGGCAAGATCGGGTTTCGAGGACGAAACCCCTAAATATTGGCTAGCCTCGAGGATGAAATGTCGGGGGGTCTTCAAAACTTGACAGCAAGGGAATTCGGATTTCACGGATCGGAGATTACACGTTGTTAAACGCATGAAAAGGCAATCATTTCTACCCTGTTTCCAAGCCCGGTGGTGACCTGCACTAAGGTGAAGTTCGAACCCGTTCTAGGGCGTTGTGGGATCTCATTCTAACCATTGTGTTCTTGATTAGAATTGATGAGGACCGCGTATTCATTGTTAAATTCCGGCGACATTTCTAGTGCTTTTCACCTTGCAATCCTCCAACTTCAATCCTATATAGTCCAACGCTGTTTTGTGGCTGATTGCTATTGCAATATAATGAATCGATGTTTACAGCAATATATGCTAGGGTCTGTGAGAATTTAATTTTAGTTTTGTTTCATATTTATTAATGTTGGATTTGTGTAAGTTCCTATTGCATGTTTGGCTATCTTAGCCCATAAAGTGACATTACTATGTGGAAATCTTGAAATAAGTTCTTATTCCTCGATGCAAGATTCCCTTTATGTTTATACCGTATTAGATTAGGTTTTTTGGGGTAAACCTCAAGCGTCTTATATAAGTTTGGATTATCAGGCCTTACATCGGATTGCTTTTCCGATTTAACTCATCTGGGAAAAGCCTTGGCAATCTGATCCCCTTTCACCCCATCCCATTTTGTGCTATTCTTTAAAGACAGATGATAGGGTATTGGATCCATTTATATAAGGCTATTTGATATTTCAACAGTGGAATCAAACGATTCAATTTATAACTCCATGTCAAGCTCAAAGAATACATTCAAGTGACTATCAAGAAATATTGTCCATAAATTTCAAAAAGTACCATATTGTCTATAGGACTAAACACAAGTCCATATATTATTTACAACAAGAAGTTCAGTACCAACTATGGATTTACAATACTATCAAGTTTATTTTAAAGATCTTGGAGAGAGGCCCAAGTTTGAAATTCTTGAGATGTGAACTTAAAGACCATGCAAGTTCCACATAGGAGTTCATCCATGCCACATATAGCAAGTTACCTCCTAAGCAATGTGTAATCATGGATCATAGGATTGTCAATCTATAACATGATTGCTAGATAAGTTAAATTGGTGAATATTGGTTATGTTCATTTTATCCCTAGTATTTTTATGAATTTTGGACCATTTCCTAGATTTTAGGGGCCTTTCCTAAATTTTAGGTCAGTTGGAGGCAAGACCTTCACCATTAGTCTCCTCACGGGGGAATTTTTTACTATTGACATTGTTCATGCCCTTGGATTTTTTAAAGTGTACATGTCCGTTGTAAATACTATGGGAAAACTAGTTCATATTTCTTAGGGACTTTTGGAGGGCAATTGGAATAGGATCATGCCATACAACCTAATGTTGGATATAGGTGTGCATTATCTGTTCATAATGCTTTATTTTAGGTCTTTCTAGCGATTGTTTCTCAAGCTATGATTGATTTATTTATGAAAGGTCAAGGTTTATTAACTACTTGGACATTTTTTTACACTAGTGCCATGTTATGTTGGTGCTTGATTATTAAGTGATATTAGTGTCATATCAAATAAAAATAAAAATTTTTATATGACATCAAGGCTAGACGCCTCAGGTTGGGAGCATGTCAATGAATACATAGAGGCTGCCCAGCCTTAAGAGGATCATTCTATGCTCATTTCGCATAGTTTTAGACCTAGAGTGGGCAGCTAAAACAGGGAGAGCTCACCTATCAATTCAGGGACAAAAACCCTTGGATTCAAAGATCAGAGAACTAAACCCTTCTGATTTCTTGTGGGCAATCTCATCCAAAAATTGCATTGGACTGAAAGCATTCTTTTTTTATCGGCAATCTAATTGTGGGGCGGTTTGGAACAACATTATATAACATCATCAATTCTAATTCAAGAAAGATCTTTTACCAAGTGCTTGATTTCTAATTAGTTTCACATTATTATTATTTCTCTATTGATGTATTCCAACAACTTTTATCAATAAAATACAGTCCCAGTGTTTTTATTAGGGTTTACTTTGTTTATGTAGTGCATCGTTCCTTTCTTCCTAGTATCATTTTGATTACAAAAAAAACTAGACATAACAAAAAATAAAATAGAGGTCATAAGACATGACTGAGGAAATCCTATCCACAATGGGGCAGTTCCTAATACATCAAGAAGCTAGGATTGGCACCACATATGACTGTCTGGAATCCCTTACCAACATTATCATTAAGAAAAATAAAATGTTGGATGTTTTCAAGGTTTATTGACTACTGGAGCATTTTTCATGTTTTTACATTAGCACCATGTTATTTGGTCTTGGATTATTAAGGATACTATATTAGTGTTATATAAATTAAAAATAATCTTTATTATTTGACACAAAGGCCATGTGCCTAGGGTTGGGAGCATGTCAATGAATAAATAGAGGCTTCCCAACCTTGAGAGGGTCATTCTACTCATTTCACATGGTTTCAGATCTTGAGTAGGTGGCTACAATAGGCAGAGCTAATCTATCGATTCAGGGAGGAAAACCCTTGGATCAAGAGATCAGAGGACAAGACGCTTCTGGTTTCTTGTGGGCAATCTCATCCAGAGATCATATTGGACTAGAAGCGTTCTTTTATTATTATTATTGGCAATCTAATTTGTGGGGCAGTTCGAATAACATCATACAACATCATCAAATCTGATTCAGGAAAGATATTTCGCTAGGCACTTGATTTCAATTTAGTTCCACGCCATTATTATTTTTCTATTGATGCATTCCAGCAGATTTTATCAATAAAATACAGTCCCAGTGTTATTATTAGGGTTTACTTTGTTTACGTAGTGCATCATTCTTTTCTTCCTTGCATCATTTTGATTACAAAAAAAAAACTAGAAAAAAAATCAGATGGTGGTCATAATACAGGACTGGAAGAAATCCTATCCACAATGGGGCAGCTCCTAATACATTAACAAGCTAGGATCAAATCCACATAGGACTGTGTGGAATTCCTTACCAATATTGTCATAAAGCAAGATAAAATGTTGGATGTCAATGCAGTTTTTCTGACATAACATGCTAAAAGAGAACTTGAGGCTCAAATGTAGGACCAAGATACCTCTGACCCCCCTTTGAAGTGCCAAGATACATGATAGGATCATTTCATAGATATCGTTACTGCTATTGCTGAATACTATACTATTCATTCCATGTCCTCTACGCATTTTGGGCTACACATACTATTTCTGAGGATAGTTTGCCTTTCACCATGCCTCAAGATCTCTAGTTTTGTTGGGTCCTCATATTGGAGTTCTTGATGTTTATAATTTACATAGTCTCTGTCCATGCTAGGTATAATTTTCTCTTTGTAACTAGTTCTAGTCTCTAAGCATCACTTTTGGATGTTCCATTTGCTGTAATCCTATTTCATGTTAATAAATATTTTACCTCTTCATACAAAAAAAAACTTACATAAATACATGACTGGGTTGTAATTCGGGTTAATCCCACAATGACAATAATTGTGTGTAATGTCCCCTTTTTCAAGACATTATTAATATTTATTTTTCATTTGCATTGTAACCCCTTGGCATGCCTAGCGCTACAAGTGGGAGTCCTTTTACTTAGTTAAATGTGCACATAGGTTAGTTACTTTTATTTATTTAATTAATAAATAAATAAAGTGCACATAGTCTTAGTATTAAATATTTTAATGAGATTTTATGTTTTCCCTCCAAAAGGGAAAGGTCGGTCTTTATTGGATATTGCACCCCTTAGTTCTATAAAAGGGAGTTCACATTTTCCTTAAAGGGTCATGTTGATGAATTATTGATTTCACTCTATGCTTGGAGAATTGGGATGTATGCCCTAGTTCTCGCATTGATCTCTCGCTTATTTGGATCCATTATTGAAGATTATTGAAGATTATTGAAGACTCCATTGTTCTTTTCATTTTGCTCTCGTGTGTTGAAGGTGTTTGTGCATGATATTTTCTCTCTAGCTTTGGCGACTTGTCTAGGGTATTGGCGCATTTTATTGAGGGTAAAATTTGCATGTTATTGAATATTTTGAAGGGTTCTAAGTGCTGGAAATTATTTATGCAATTTACCCTAACCCTAGCGACTGGGTTTGGGATTTTGGGGGCTGATTTGAGTGGTTTCTAGTGCATGCAAAGATCTGATATTTATTTTGATGAGAAGCTCATAATTTTCCCTTTCTACTGAATTTGGATTCAAGTTAAAAGAGTTAGTATTTTGGGAGTTATTAATTTCCAAAGTTTCAGCTAATTTTCAGCAGTTATTATTTATTATTTTTTACTTCTGCAAATTGTATTGGATAAAGGAGTGTATATACCAACTGGATTGCCCATCAAACTCTCACCTTGGCTCACTCCAACCCTATTTGGGTTGTATTGAAGCTAACACTAGGGTTCGTTGAGGTAAACCTAGGAGGGTTTATCTTCTAAGTGTTTATTTTTGCAAGTATTTAATAATAATCAATTAATATCCTACAAGGGGGTATTACAGTGGTATCAGAGCTTCTTTCCTCTACTCTTGTGGGGGTTTGTGTGGAAAAAACAAGGAAGAATAAGGCGAAATTAATTTCATAAATCTTGGACTTGAATTGGTGCCCTAAATGTGTTGGGCGACCTAATTTTTGAGAAAAAATTAGGGTTTGGTGTTGGCTAGTCAAAATCTGGTTTTGGGATATTGTTTCTCATATTTTTGTGACGCAAGATCCAAAATTTCAGCTCTTTTGGACTTTCCTAGCCAAAGATACGGATTTTTGAAGTTGCTATATTTTTTTGCAGTGTTTCGGGTTTTAAAAATCAGATTTCAATTATTTTCAGAAAATTTATTTTGGAAAGGTTGCTCCATAATATTATCTACCATTCCCCAAAATTTCATGCAATTCTGAGGTGTTTTGAGCAAGTTATGTCATTTTTCTAAATTCAGCTAGGGATAGTGACAAACTTACTATTTATAGTAAGTCTCCCATTTTCAGATTTAGAAAAATTTCTGTTTTGGCATATTTAGATTGGAAAAAAATATTTCAGAATTATTGCAAGTTGTTTGAGGTAAATCAGAGCAGTTTTCTTCTTTTCTGGCGGGTATTGTTTTGCAGATCATGGAGATTGCCAGTGACGGAGGTTTGAGAACCAAGCTCTATAAGCTTGGAAAACGGCTCAAAAAGATTTCATTTGAGAACAGTGTATTGTTCCACACTCTTGAAAAGATAGTGAGTTGTTTATGTTTGATAAAGCAATCTGATTATAACTCTATGTTTTCAGTTGTAGCTCCTTTGGTAACACACTTGGCTAGAACTAATTTGTTGAGACATGAGGAGGTGGATGTGAGACTTTTGGTCATTACATGCATTAGTGAGGTCACATGGATAGCAGCCCCAAGTTTGTCATATGATGATACTACTATGGAGGAGGTATATGATCTCATGGTTGGAAGCTTTCAAAAGCTTTGTGACATCACAAACCCTCACTTTGATTAGAGGGTTAAGATCTTGAAGAACATGGCTCAGGTAACGTATTGCATTCCAATGTTAGATCTTGATTGTAATGACGTCATTTTGCACATGTTTGAGGTTTTCTTTGATGTTATACATGAGGAACATTCACATGAAGTAATGGATTGTATGCAAACAATAATGTCTCTAATGTTGAATGAGTATGAAGAACCTCCACAACCTTTGTTATCCATACTTATGGAAGGATTGGAACAAAAGGAGTCATGTCTTGCTCACTTCTTAGCAAGAAGAGTTGTGAATCAATGTGCAAACAAGTTAAAGACATGCATTTAAGGTATGAGCACTTTTGTTTTTGATGATGAATTTTTGGCATCTAATGATTGCATGGGTTTGAATGGGTGCAAGGAGAAATCAAATTTGGTTGATGGGCATGAAGAGGATATTAGTAACAAGCATATGCACGATCAAGAAGAAATGATGGCAAAGGAATATGTGATGGAAAAATCAGATTTGAGGGGAGTTGTTCAACCCCACCACGAGCCATTTGAAGGGCAAGGAGAAGGCATGGTCAATGATCTCACTGTAGAAGGGTATACTCATTCATATAATACATCATTTGCGTCTACTTGTATGTGGCAAAAAGAAGAAATCTTGAAGCATTCATTGTATGGTAATAATCTTTTGATGTTTGACAAATTATTAGTGCCTACTAATTGCATCAAGTTGAATATGAGTGCAAAAGGAGCAGGTTTTCAAGAGGACTATGAAGATGGGCTTGTAAAGAGGTATGCTTATAAAGGAAGGAAATCATGGAATGTTTATGATAATTTGCAGTTCGCTATAATTTTCCGAACAACAGGTCCTTATGGGCAATTGAATGAGGTTTTTCACCTAAGCATAAGTCTCATGGATGTTCCAAGTCATTACGCACCAAGTATGAAAGCTTGTGGGGAGGACAAAGGGGTTTTAGACAAGGAAAGTAATGAGGAACTAAGTGTTGTTCCAAACTCAGAAATTCTGAGTTTTGTAGATATTGGGGGCAGCCCAAGGTATGATCTTTCTTGTTTTATTTCTCCTCAAATTTTGAGTTTTGATGGATATGATTTTGAGCATGATGGGGAGATGGATATGAGGTGCAACATGGAGTATATTGGTTGCATTTTTATTGGTACTCTTTCTCTTAACATTTGGGTGCATGTGGAGCATGATGGAAAAGGAGAAAGAGTAATCAGCACTCTTCCCAATGATGGAAACCATAACAATAAGCTTGCTAGTCTGTATGAGAAATTCATCATTAGAAGGCACAAAGGTATGATGATTTCATGTGTTTTTCCTCCTATCATAAGGGAAAATCATTGGCACAAAGTAAGGTACAAGGTTCCTTGGTTTGCATGCATTATATTTCAACTCTCTCATTTCCTTTTGAGTATATAAGAAGAGAAAATTTGTGGTGTTATCTTGCACATATTGCTTCATGTGGTAAGAGGATATAAGGATTTGGGTTTTGCAAGTTTGGTTTAGATACAGGAATATCATTTCATTTCCTTAGTCAAATGATGCTAACTCCTATCTCTTGGGAAGACGTGAAAGAAGGATGGATCACATGGACTACACTTTGCATGGTAAAAAGTTCATTTTCAGATTTTGAGCTACAGTTATGTCTTCCATTTGGGTGTTTGATTGAGATACTACCAAGGGTAAAGTCAACCAAGGATAAGTATTGGGAATGTATGAGTGATGTTGCTTACATGACCACCATCTTTTGGGCTTCAATGAAAAGTATGAGAAGTTTGAAGGAACATGGTATGAACTTTTCTCAAGGCATTTCATTTTCAGCTGTGCATGTGGATAATTTTCAGTTTGTTATGATTGAGGATGAAATTTCAGCTATATGGGAGCCATTTCTATCCACTAAGTTGATGATCATTCATGTTAGGAAAAGAATTCTGAATTATGCTAGTTGTTGTCCTCTTATTTTTATGGATAATACTATTTGGACCAGCTCCACTATCGCTCCCAAAATTCAGATTTTTTACATACATTTGGTGACATAGTTGTTGGTATTTGATTTTGGCTCATGGATAACTATTTGGGGGTGGAAACCAGCCATCCTAATTTTGATTTTCGAGGAAATAATGCATGATTACAACAGTTTTGGGAGCCACATAACATATTTTGGGGAAAACCCATAAATGAGGGAGATTTGGGAGCTCTCCATGCCTTGGAGACATGAAGAAGAAACATGAAAAGTGTTTCTCAACACTTATTTTTCTAATGAGTTTGCTTCATGTGTAGGATTGAAGACATATGATGGAAGATTGTTGTCCTATTCATTTCATGAGGGCATTTTTGAGTGGGCAGTCTTGGAGCTTAACAAAGCTCATCCTATTAATGATTCTTTATGCCATGTTGAGGACACTATCTTTTGGAGCACATCTTATGGAGTTGATGACCCATCTTTTTGGGTTGACATGAGGGAAAGAAATTTGTTCTTTCCAACTCTTCGCCACTTGACAGGCACCAGATTGAGGCTTTGGATGCACCACCCCACATCTTCTCTTTGGGGCATGATACATGGATCTATGAGCTTGCTACTGCTTGAGAGCAAGCAATTTCCAAGAGGGGAGGACTGTAATGTCCCCTTTTTCAAGACATTTTTAATATTTATTTTTTCATTTGCATTGTAACCCCTTGGCATGCCTAGCGCTATAAGTGGGAGTCTTTTTAGTTAGTTTAATGTGCACATAGGTTAGTTACTTTTATTTATTTGATTAATAAATAAATAAAGTGCACATAGTCTTAGTATTAAATAATTTAATGAGAGTTTATGTTTTCCCTCCAAAAGGGAAAGGTCGGTCTTTATTGGATATTACACCCCTTAGTTGTATAAAAGGAAGGTCACATTTTCCTTAGAGGGTCATGTTGATGAATTATTGATTTCACTCCATGCTTGGAGAATTGGGATGTATGCCCTAGTTCTCGCATTGATCTCTCTCTTATTTGGATCCATTATTGAAGATTATTGAAGACTCTATTGTTCTTTTCATTTTGCTCTCGTGTGTTGAAGGTGTTTGTGCATGATATTTTCTCTCTAGCTTTGGCGACTTGTCTAGGGTATTGGCACATTTTATTGAGGGTAAAATTTGCATGTTATTGAATATTTTGAAGGGTTCTAAGTGCTGGAAATTATTTATGCAATTTACCCTAACCCTAGCGACTAGGTTTGGGATTTCGGGGGCTGATTTGAGTGGTTTCTAGTGCATGCAAAGATCTGATATTTATTTTGATGAGAAGCTCATAATTTTCCCTTTCTACTGCATTTGGATTCAAGTTAAAAGAGTTAGTATTTTGGGAGTTATTAATTTCCAAAGTTTCAACTAATTTTCAGCAGTTATTATTTATTATTATTTACTTCTACAAATTGTATTGGATAAAGGAGTGTAAATACCAACTGAATTGCCCATCAAATCCTCACCTTGGCTCACTCCAACCCTATTTGGGTTGTATTGAAGCTGACACTAGGGTTCGTTGAGGTAAACCTAGGAGGGTTTATCTCATAAGTGTTTATTTTTGCAAGTATTTAATAATAATCAGTTAATATCCTACAAGAGGATATTACATTGTGAGACAAGGGTGATTTATAATCCACATAGGATCCAAAAGCTTCAATAATGGGGAAAGAGGCTAGAGGGTGAAAAGCCCAAAGCGGTGGATTTATCATTCCTCCCCCCACTAACAAATGTTTACAATGCTAGTGTGCTAAATTGGTCCCATTGCCTTGTAATAATTACCAACATACATGAGGAAAAATGTCATTAGTGTAAAAACACTTGTAAAATCCGGCAAAAATTTAGAAATTCTAAATATAAATGCGAGTGGAAGGCTTCATTTACTTAACACAAAAACATGATTGGGTCAATCCCACATTGGTAGTAATTGCAAGACAAGGGTGATTTATAAGGCACTACATTATTTAAAAGCCTTGTCAATAGGGAAAGAGGCTAAAAAATAAAAATCCTAAAATGGTTGATGACATTTATTGTTCCTTCCCCTACTAACAAATGCTTACAGTGTTTGTTTGCTAAGCGGGTCCCCTTGCCTTGTAATAATTACCAATATACATGAGGAAAAATATCATGTAATGTCTGCTCATTGAGGTCATCTTGAAATGACTTAAAAACACATGGGTCAAGTTCCACAAAATTGAAAAACTCTAATACTGAGCCTTGTCCAGTTCTAGCATTAGGGGAGTTATTTCATTGCTTAGGTGTGGTTGGAGAAAAGCATGACTCAGGTCCAAGTGGACATAACTTACGGAGAAACAAGTGGAAATGAGCTAAATATCTAAAAAACCAAGTCTATGATTTAGATGAAAATAGCTTAAGACACCAACCGGTACATCCCACTGGTCCCACAATAGCAATGGAAGACAAGAGATACATGTATCTGAAAACAAGCATGGTTCGCCTTCCATAATAGACCAGAGAACTAAAGGAGCAATCTTAAATTTCCACAAAAGCCATTATCGAGAGCATAGGGAGTGTATTCAGAAACAATTTCAACGGTAGCATTATTTTTCTAAACAAGGAATCGTTCTCTAATAAGTAGATGTTCCAAAGTGAACGTATAGTGTCATTAAATGTTATAGAAGGATAAAAAACAGTTCCTGGTTTTTCTGGTGGAATTTCCTACCTTGTGTGGGTTTCTCCATGTAAACATTTGTGTCTCACATCTTATATTTCTGTTTAAAACTTTAATATATTCTGTAGCTGTTTTCTAGGACATGAATTTAAGATAATTGTTCCATGCAACCTATAGTTATTTTCTTTCACAAGAAAAGTTGAGAATTTTGGAGACAACATTCTAGTTTTCTTTATTTGTCGAAATATCTATTTGGTGACTTGAGCTTATTTATAGAATAGTCAATTACAAATTTTAAGTTTGTTTTACTTTGTTCTTCACAAAAGTGGATTCTCCCCTTTGCTTCTCTTTCTACTCTTGATTATTCCATTCTATTATTTTAACAATTATCTTATGCTGCAAGGTATCTCATAGTCTCTTATGGATTTTCAAATTTTTATGGTGGAACTTGATTCCTTAGATATTTTATTTTTCAAAACACATGGAGAAAAAAGGCACTGGTTTAGTTAACCTTAATTTGTGACAATTGCACATTTTTATCAAAGAAGATGATGAAGAAGTTGCATTCCATGTCAGTATCCTCTAGTGTTTATACTGTTCTCCATCAATTGGTTTATAGGGTCTGTATGGACCAATTTCAACATGAGTGTAGTGTTATAAATAAATGCTTTGTATCTGTCAATGAATTATTTTATTGACTGTAGACAGGATTTGTGGATGACAGTCCGACTTGTGGTACATTTGAAAGGACTAAAAATTGGTATGGTGCGGAAGTAAGTATGCTTTGCACTTCATGCTTTTCGATCTGTTATTTTTGTTTATGGTCAATTGGCAGTAGAGAATAATAAGATGCACAAACAATATGCATTAAGTTTGCTTATGTTATTAATATTGAAACAAAGGGTTTAAAACATTTATTCGGGTGAGGGAAACACCCTAACAATCTCAATCAAGATTACTGACTAGAACTTAGCGACGCATGGAGAACAATTATTCCTCTGTTCAGAACCCATTCCTCTATTCAAAACCCATACAATTGATTTGATTAATTATTGTATGTTAGATAATTAATGCCTCTGCCATTCATTTAATATTATATATGGGCATTAACTATTGTTGGCTGTCATTATCGGTGATTTCTTCTGTTTTCTTATCATTCATTCTGATGATGCAATCTTTTCAATCCTTATTCGCATTAAATCCGGAAGTCTTGTTTGCTTAACATCGTGGATTGTGGAAGCTTGGGGTCTTTACACATTTATTATGTTTGCCTTTTTTCTCTGGAATAAATAAATCTAATTTATTTTATGCCAAATATTGGGTTGCATAATACATATTGTTGTGCCATGTCAACACAAAATGTCAGAGATCCAGTTACAAAGCTTCTTTAGAGGATAAACCAACAGGTACAAAAAAATGCCTGAAACTGTAGTGGACTGAGGATGCTATATGGGATGTACAGCTAACATGTGTCAAACGTTAATGCTGGGTAGCAAAATATGAAGCTGATTTGGGTACTAAACCAGCAAGCACAACACAATTCTCTAAGGTTTGCTAGATTGGACATGACATATGTTGATACACAGCTGATCCAACGACAAATGTAAGGCACTGAAATGTTCCTAGATAAGCTTCGTTTCCAACTTGTAACCATGAGTATCATCTTATCTTGTTAGAATATTAATACTGAACTTCTAGGTACTTATTTCAAACACCATTTCGAAGTTAAAATGGCTATTTTTCAACCGTCTCAGCATGCTAGCAATATAATTGCAGAGCCTCTGAGCTATCACAACCAGCTTGCCATAGACCACACCTTTTCACCACGTAGTCACTTGTTGATGTGAGTCCTCACAAGCTCATTAAATGTCCTATAGTAGCTCGTTGAATGTCCTATAGCAGACTACTACACAATGGCATTGTAGAGAGGCATTACAAATTGAACATGGAAATAACATTATTAGGGATGATGATTGGATCTTGAGCCAAACCTTGAGACCCATCATCCTTAATCTCAATAATAAGAGGCAGGCCATGGCAATGAATGAAAAGATTATTATAACAGATGGCCAACTTGGCATCCCATATTGCGAGAAGATGCTTGTTTAATATGTATAAATAGAGCTTATTGCAACCAGAAAACCTATTATAAGATCCATGTCCCTAAAGAAGGGTCTAGAAGTTAGACCCGAAACATCGGAATATAAAGGTTGTTATACAGTTCCAAAACAAGTAGCTATTTTTTTACGTTTTCACACTTAATAGGATCTTGTTTTCATATATATTTGACTTTTTAATATTAATAGATGACTGGGGGCTCTTTAATGGTATCTAGGAGAGGATGACTTTGTTCAAGGATAGGCTGTACGCATTCTTATTTCATCATCCCCTTTTTAAGGGAACGGGTGCAGTAGAAGGAAATTTAGAAGATTTTTGACTCCAAAAAATTCTTGTTTCTTTTTTTTCACATACTTGAAGTCTGTATGGTTTGTTTTCTTCTTCTTATTACAATTGATAATCCATAAGTTATGGTGCAGTGACTTAGGTATGAATTCTCACTTTCAGTTATTATTTTGGCACTTCTTGTTTGAGGAATATTGTATAAGCCATAGTTGTGTTTCTAACTAATGTAAGGGTGCATGGATGTTAATCTCACCATTGCAAAGTTGCAAACCTTCCACAAAGATTTTATAATTACGCCGTAGACGTTTTTCATAGTGTGGGTGCCTCTGGTTTTTTCCTCGTGTTTTTTCCGTTATGCTACCTTTTCCTGTTCCATTCGGCTGTTCATTTCTTTTTGGTTTGATTGGCCCCTCTTGCGGTGAGGCACTAGGTGCTGCGTGGGTGGCTTTGTGTGCTTGCCTGGCCATTGTTGGTCACTGTTGGTAGGCAGCTTATTTATGCAGTTTCTTGGCGAATGTCTTCTCCCGTCACAAAGTCTGTTGTTATTAACAATCTGTAATATCCCCTTTTGGGATATTATTTAAATATGCAAATTTATTAAATCAAATCGACCTAGAAGGATTAACTCCTCTTAGTTCGACCTCAAATAACCCAATGTCGACTTTAATACAACCCAAATGGGGTTGGAGTAAGCCAAAGTGGTGGGTTAGATGGGAGAACCAATTAGATAATTAATCTTTTCTAGATCTGATTTTATAATAGCAGTTAATTAATTAATATTGCACCCAGAACAACTGAAACTTCAAAAATTAATATCTCACTCAATATTCCATATTTTGCCGCCAAATAAAATGCACAATAAACTAGAAATCAATGACTTTCCAATGAACTAAGAATCTGAATTTTCAGATCACTGAAGCCACCTCAAAATAGCCCAGAAAACTAATATCAAGTCGTTAGGGTTAGAATTGATTGCATAAATTATTATCAGCGCTTTCTATGCTTCAAAAAACCCCAAAATAGCAGCCCCACACTTGGAAAAATATGCCAATATAGATCAGATTGCAGATCTAGCTCAAAAGACACCCAAACATGCCAAAACAACCTCCCATGCAAGTCACTTTAGCTCTAATAAATTCAGCAGTAACATCAGATTATAAATCACTATCAAACCCTTCAATAACAATCAACAACATGCAGATTTCCTTCTCAAACAAATGCGCCAAACATAGAATGAATATATCATGCAACATTCACTCAATGAAAGCTTAGAAGGCCTCACACTCTCCACAATAATGGTGGTGTTGAAGAACACCTCTAAAATGTGATCACATGGGCATACATACCTCTTCAAGCATGAAGATATTTTTAATAAAAATCTCAACATGCCCCCAAGGGGTCGCCATTATCTTCTTATATAGCTTTTGTCTTTCAAATCTCCAAGTTTCTCTCCTCTTTTTGGCACAAATCTCTATGTAGGAGAGTGACTTTTAAAATGGTCCTCTTTCCTGGAAAGTCACACTCCAATTAAAACATTAATTTTCTCTTTTTAATATTTTAAATAAAAACCTAAGGGGAGAATTAATTATTTAATTTAAAAATAAAATGAGTAATGACATTTTCCCAATTTTTATTCTTTAATCCATGGGAGGGGTGGATTAAAGGTCTCTAATATTTAATTTAATTAATGTACCGAAAAGGGGACATTACAAATCCTCCCTTCTCAAATTTGCTTGCCCTCAAGCAAATGCAAGCTCTCAACCCAAGAGCCCATGTATCCATGCTATAAAACTTCCACAAACATGCTCATGTGCCTATCAAATGAGAGAGATGATGTAAAAACCGCACCTTGCAATGGCTGCCCCATTCTTCCTTGAATTCCCAAGGCTGCCCAAGAAAACCAACTGCTGTCATACCAAACAATGACAAGAAATCTGAAATGTAATCATGAATTTGACAAGAGCAAACAATTTCCAGTTTGGCCCATGCATCAATAATGTTCCACAAAGTTCAAGAGAGCTCTTCAATCATGATCATGAAAGCAATTGGGTAATATAATTGGCTGTCATAATCAGCAACCTTAGGGGTTTTAAATAAGCATATGGCAGCTTTGGACCAATCCCTTTCAATCTTAGAAAAGGGTAGAATACTTCCCTCTTTTTTCTTCACTTGATTTTTAGCTTCTTGAGCATGAATCTCAAGGTATGAGCCACATGAACATGCATTTTCTGTATTAACCAACGGTGCAAAGAAGGTATCCCAACAAATACGAACATACATGCCAAATCTTTCCTCATTTCACAACAAAAATCAGTCATCATGCTTACTAGAAAATTCATCATGTAGTGGTGTCAAACACTAGATGTACTCAAACAATTACCTTGAGGTGGGAGAACTTTTCCTTTCCCAAAATTGAATGCTTGGAACACCCAAAAGAGTATTTTGGGCTGTGTACTTACCTCTGTCCATAACCCCAACAAATTGTCCAACTCATGATGGGAAATGTGTATCCTACTATCCAACGAAGTGACAACAACCAAACATTCATCATGAGTGATTAGAGTAGGCTTAAAAAACTAAAAATTACCATTTCTTATGGTTGCCTTCTTGCTTGTGACAAGCATGATGCGGATAGCAAGTGGAATAATGGTGCAACTATTATAATATCCATAATTATTCTTGTAGCTCCAAAATGTCAATGATGTAGGCACTAAAAACAACTCATAATTGAACCACCAAACTTCAACAATTCGAAAATTCATCCCTGCTATGACGTTCCTTATATTTATGGCGGCAAACCAAGTGTAGAGCCAACAAAAGATGTTGAAAAAAACAGTACTAGTTTTTTCACCAACAAACATGAGAAACAACACAAAAAGAAGATGGTACAACAGTGTTACCTTGTGAGACCATTAGCATTTGGAACCACCAAACATGTTCTTTGTGATTTCTCCTCAAGTCCCAAACCACAATCTTTTCCTCACATGCATTAGCCCAAGTAATGTAATCAAAACTGAATTGAGTGGAAATAAAACTATCTTACCACATTTGGAAATCACTCCTTTGCTACCCTTACTTTCACTTGGACTGAATTTAAGAAGGTGTTGGCCTTCTTGCCAATGATCCAGGGCTGCCTTATGAAGATTTTTTATCCACTTAGCACCTTTCATCTTGCCTTCATTATTAGCACTATATTCATAATGAACAAAGCAAGGCAAGGACGAAGTATGATGATGATACAACAAATCAAAGTGCATACCCTTAGAAGTTGGCATAAGAAGTTTCCCAATCAGAAAGTCATCATTAGCTCCTGGAAAATACTTTTCCTTCTTACTTCCGGATCTCTTAAAGCCCAATCATGCTTTCCAACACTTAAGCTTGCCATAAACAATTTTGAACTTCTACGTATCCTAATAAATCAAATGTAAAATTCACAAAATCAGAACTGATAATCTTTGTAGATAGTGAAAAATCACTTGGTTCCCATACCTTAGAGGGCCCATATGAGTGACCGTGACCCAAGGAGTCTTCTTGCTCCATTTTGCAGCCCATAATCATCATTTTATCGATGTCTCTTACATGTTCCTCATGAGGAATACAAATCTGAAATGGAAAAGTATGCAACCATAAATCAACCTTTTCATACCTTAAAATGTTATCATGTGATCCTTACCCTTTGGCCGAATTAGGAAATTCTGATATAGGGTTGACACCATCTTCATGCTCAAACTGATTGCCAACATTATCACCCATTATGGTGGCTTCAACCACCAAACTCTCCTTACCCGCTTGTAGATCTGATTTTACTTCTTCCTTAGGCTCAAGATCCTTGATCCATTCTTCTGAAACTTCACTATCACATATGCAATCATCAGAAAGTAAGTGAACATATTTTTCTAATAAGAAATATTTACCTTGCATGATATCTTGTGGATCTACATTTGATGGTTCACTCGAAGCAAGCTCCTCATTAGTCAAATATGGTTTTTAACTTTTCTTTACACAGATCTATCATACCTCTAGCTAGTGCTCTTGCTACGGGTGACTTTTCCTGCTCCTTTCTCATATAGGCAAATAAAATCGTTAGAAGTGGCATCAAAATATCATCCTCATTCAAAATTGAAAACATGATTATTTGTATTGAGTAAACAACAATTTCTACATGATCCTTATGAATAGTAGTAAATAAATTATCAAACATTTGGAAAATGAGTTCATAACACTCCAAATCTACCATTAGTACCCAAGATCTAATGTTTTCCATAATTTCCATAATAGTGACTCTCTTAGCAAAGAGAACACTTATGGTGTCACCAAGACGCTTAAAAATTTCCACCATGAGCTGAAATATTTCCTTCATGATGTTGTCAGTGTATGGTGGTTCAGAAGCTTTGATCCTCATAATTTCACTGATACAAGTGACAACTACAAGTCTCACATCCGGATTTGAATATCTCAAAAATCTAGGACTAGCCAAATGGTTCATCAAATAATTCATTGCAAAGGACACCGCTCAATAATCCAATTGCTTAACGATGGACAAACAATTTGCAGCTTCCTCCAAAATGCTAAGCAACACATCTCTCGAAAGGTGCGGAGGATCAAGCCATTTTCCCAATCTGTAAAGTTGTATTTCCAATTCTCCTTCAGTCATCAACTCCATGATTCCACCAGATCTCTTATCCCTGCATTCAAATCTGAAAACACAAACCCCCACAAGAGTAGAGGAAAATTGCTTTGATACCACTGTAATATTCCCTTTTGGGATATTATTTAAATCTGCAAATTTATTAACTCAAATCGACTTAGAAGGATTAAGTCTCTTAGTTCGACTTCAAATAACTCAATGTCGGCTTTAATACAACCCAAATGGGGTTGAAGTAAGCCAAAATGGTGGGTTAGATGGGAGAACCAATTAGATAATTCATTTTTCCAGATCTGATTTTATAACAGTTAATTAATTAATATTGCACCCAGAACAACTGAAACTCAAAAATTAATATCTCACTCAATATTCCATATTTTACCACCAAATAAAATGCACAATAAATTAGAAATCAAGGCCTTTCCAATGAACTAAGAATCTGAATTTTCTGATCACTGAAACCACTTCAAAACAGCCCCAAAAAACTGATATCAAGTCGTTAGAGTTAGAATTAATTGCATAAATTACTATCAGCTCTTTCTATGCTTCAAAAAACCCCAAAACAGCAGCCCCAAACTTGGAAAAATATGCCAATACACATTAGATTGCAGATCTAGCTAAAAAGACACCCAAAAATGCCAAAACAACCTCCCATGCAAGTCGCTTTAGCTCTAATAAATGCAGCAGTAACATCAGATTATAAATCACTATCAAACCCTTCGATAACAATCAACAACATGCAGATTCCCTTCTCAAACTAATGCGCCAAACATAGAATGAATATATCATGCAACATTCACTCAATGAAAGCTTAGAAGGCCTCACACTCTCCACAATAATGGTGGTGTTGAAGAATACCTTTAAAATGTGATCACATGGGCATACATCCCTCTTCAAGCACGAAGATATTTTTAATAAAAATCTCAACATGCCCCCAAGGGATCACCACCATCTTCTTATATAGCTTTTGTATTTTAAATCTCCAAGTTTCCCTCCTCTTTTTGGTGCAAATCTCTATGTAGGAGAGTTACTTTTAAAATGGCCCTCTTTCCTGGAAAGTCACACTCCAATTAAAACATTAATTTTATCTTTTTAATATTTTAAATAAAAACATAAGGAGAATTAATTATTTAATTTAAAAATAAAATGAGTAATGAAATTTTCCCAATTTTTATTCTTTAATCCATGAGAAGGGTGGATTAGAGGTCTCCAATATTTTAATTTAATTAATGTCTGAAAAAGGGGACATTACACAATCCATTACTTAGCGATATTAGAGACTGCTGAAACATCACTTGTTGCTTTTCTTGGTTCCCGTACAAAGAAGATACCAAACTTGTAGTGCCTTTCCCTTCATGTGTAGGTATGAAATCTTTGTTATTAAGATGAAGAGGAAGACGATGACGGTTGCTTGATATCTGCGCCATCATGTCAAATGTAAGGACATTGCCGACATTGAACAGGATGCTGAAAAGTGCACAAGAGAGCTTGAGAAGGAAGCACAACCATGAAGAGGAACTGACAGAGCATGCAAACGACCCAATCCTAATGGTGTGGTGCTGCGTGATTGTGTGCAGTGTGTTAACGATCCTAGTGATCATGACAGGGCTTGTAGTCCTGATCGGTTACCTGGGCTTCCACCTGGACATACCCAAATTGAATGTGAAGGGGGGCAACCTCAACTCCCTCCTCGACAGCAATTTCCTGCTCACCTCTGACGTCATTCTCATTATTGAAGCACACAATACCAACGACAAAGTCCTCATCTCCTACGAATACATCAAGTTCGACCTCAAATTCCAGTAGCGCACCATATCCACTGTCACGCTCCTCGATCCCTCCCTTATCCAGCTGCCCAAAAACACCACTGCCTTTCTCCTCGACTTCAACACCGTGGTAGAGTAGTTGGACCCCACACAAGGTGAGGATCTCAGCATTTCAAAATAGAGGAACATGATTTACTTTGATTTGGAAGGGACAATCAAGACCAAATCCAAGTTTGGGAGTATCACTTCTATAAAGTATTGGATGTATACTTCATGTGAGTTGGCATTCAACCCTCCACCGCTCGCCAATGACACTCTTCTCTCCCACAAGTGTAAGTCAAGGAAATGATTTCCCATTCCCGTTCCCATGCATACAAACAAACAATTAACTTGTCCTTGCTCTCTCCATACTATTGCAGTTTGTGTCAATATTACCTTATGCAAACTTGCGTGTATCCCCGCCATCTTTTCAAATACATTCATGGATTTGGTTTTACTCTACGCGTGGAGGCATTTGTTACTTTATGTGGGTAAGGGCTATTTTTAGTGTTTCAACGTCTTTTCTCAATTTTTCAAATATTAGGTTGTGATCGTGCCTCGAGTGAGGTTGACGGCTTGGATATTACCTACTCATCGCTACTAAGACAAAGGAGGGTTTCAGTATAGATATATGCTTACTCAACAAGTGTACAACAACTAAATGTAATCTCTATTCTAGCATGGGTTAGATATGTCGATATTTATATAAAATTGTTGCTTCGCAGCCTAGGTGTATTTGCACCATTCTTCGCTTGCATAGACTCTGCTATTGCCCTGCTTCGTCGCTTGGATCACCCTGCTTACGTAGGTATCCTTTTCTGTTTTTTTTTTGTGTTTTGGTTGGCCATAGTTTATTACTATATGTGGATATATGGTACATGTGTTGTCTAAAACTTGCACTATGTTGTAAATGTGGTAGTTTTTTTCTGATTCATTCACCTCGGGCCTGTCATTCCTCCCTATCCTAGCCGCCCAACCCCGAGGAAGAAACTTGGAACATATTCTTTCCAAAATATGCGCTTCCATATGTATGCTAGAACAGTAACACACAACATGCAGGCATTGCAAGAAACGACATGTCTACAACTGGCCATAGGGAAAACACCGCACTGTGTAAACCAAAGCATAAGAGGGGTGTGCATCTGCATGATTAATTGAAAACAGGTATGCAAAAATACAGAGGCCAACCAATATAAGCCAATATGAGATAAACAAACATCTAAATAGCTTTAGAAGCAAAACTTCAATTTACTCTTTACTTATATTGTCAACAATACTGCAACCTTTTACTAAAGTGTACTGTTAACCAATTTACTGCTTTTAAAGAAACCGAATATGCCTTCGCAAAATGCCTTGTTTCCAAACATTATTATTCCAAACAACAAAAGATATGACTATGTACGCAAACACTTTTTCATTAAATCGTAATTGTTTACTACTGCGACCACCCTGCGACGCTTTGACATGCTTGGTTCCAGATCTTGTTCTCATTATGGGTGTTTCATTCGTGGTTGCTTGCCTACTATTGCGATAGATTCTCATGCTATAGTTTGCTTGCACAATTACAATGTTTTATTGCTCACTCTTGCGGTGACTGTTGTTGCTCTAATAACGACGTACCCTTGCTCCCCGTGGAGGAGCAACTGCTAGTAGTTACTTAACTTCCACATTAGAGGCTGAGTGATTGTTCTATTGTTGGATTTGTATTTTGATGCTGGATATAGGTTTTTTTGAGTTTCTTGCTAGTTGAATTCAAAAGCTCCTTCTCTTTTAGGGTACTTTCTCTTAGGGCAATTTTTACAGTAAGAAATTGTGGGTGTAACCTGAGTATTTTGAATTATTTATGTAATGTCCCTCTTTCTCGGTTAGTTCGGTCGAAGACCTTTTGGCCTGTTTTTTCTACCCGACGGCCAAAAGGGTGTTTTCAAGGGTGACTTCGGTTTATTATTCTTTTATATGGTGCTCGAATTAAAGTAAAATATCATTAAAGCACATATAATGAATTGATAAACTGTTTGGGTGACTTTGACTTAGGAAAATGTATTTAAATAAAATTAATAAATTATTTAAATGCAATTCCTAGCCAAAAGTGCGACTTGTTTGGGTATGTTTGATTAAACCCAAAAATGCGACCCACTTAGTAAAGAAAATAATTAATTAATTATTAATTATTGGGTTTTGGCCAAAAAGTGCGACTTGGAGATTTGGAGGGGTTTTTGGCTATATGAAGAAAAAGGCGACTTGGGGAAGGGCATTCAGATTATTATCATTTTTACAGAGCAGTGAGCACAGAGCTTTTGCAGACAAAATCCAAGGACGGAAACCCTCTGGATTATTACTCTTGTGGATGGAAACCCCAGGAGCAGTGAGAGAAGCTTCCACCCAGGGATCTTCATTGTTTACACAGGTTATTTTCATTTCAGCAGTGCCAGATAGAGAAATAAATTGCAGCAGTGGGCATTCAGCCAACACCAAGAGTGGGGCGACTTGTTCTACAGTTGATGTATGCATTATCAGAGGTATTTTTCATGATAGTTTATTGTTATACATTTCAGCCACATATATATACCAAATCGATTTGATTTGGATTCATTCTGGCTGAGTTTTGGGTAGTATCTATATTATTCCATTTGCAGATTTCTACTTGTATTTGCCCTAGTTATTTATCATTAGAAATCAATGTTGAATGTATGGTTGTGTTATTTATGAAGAAATCAATCATTTAAACCCTAGGCGCCATTTCTATAAATACCCGGTTTGCGGGGGTTTGCAGTATTTTAATTATTATGCAGTGTGAGAATGTTATTTCATGGATTCATTTGATATTACCAGTTCAGCTCTATACCTGAGCAATATATAAAAATAAAAAATAAAATAAAATATTCAGACAAAACGGGTTTGGGATCTTTCAGTGGTATCAGAGCTGTGTATCCTCCCAGCCTGTGTGGGAAGGAACAGCCAGGGTATTAAAACAGAAATCATCCTTGAATGCATCACAGAGAGGACGGTACACATAGATACTACACCCGCAGACGAGCATGGCTCGAAGCTGGTATTGCAGGTGGTAACAGAATGGAACATTTGGGCGAGAGGCCTGAGAGTCCTCGAGAGGAGCATGCAGATCCAGATAGGAATTTTATTCGGGATATGGCCGCTACACAGAGGCAGTTGTTACAGACCATGGAGCACATGGGTACTACTTTGGACAGGTTGGCACTGGATAGGCCGCGGGACAAGCATGGCAGGAGGGATAGATCCGTATCCGTTGCTAGTAGCTACAGGGGTCATAGCAGATCACCTTCAGAGCTTGGGAGTGTTAGGGGATCGCCACGCCGTGAGCGGAGGCATACCCATACAAACGAGAGGAGACCTACACGGACAGCAGATAGGCCCATGCAGCCTAACTTCTTGCCTAGAGGTGACCCCCCAGAGATTGAGGGACGGTCGAAAGAAGCAGCTTTTCCGGATACCATCATGGCAGTCAGCGATGAGTGGAGTTTGCCACAGCATGTGAGGGATGCATTTCCCCTCCCACAGTATTGTGCTCAGAGGAGAGACAGCATGAGGGTTGGACAGGATAGGAGACCTAGAGCACAGCAGAACAGAGATTTGCAGCAGGTTACCAATAAGGTAACCCTTTCCACTTTTGATGGTAGTGGAAAGATCAGTGCCAGGGCTTGGATTCACAAGCTCGACACCTACCTTACCCTCAAGCCCATGAGGGAGCAGGAGGCCATACAGTTCGCTACATTGCACCTTGAGGGGGTGGCTTATGATTGGTGGCACCATGGGTTAGTTACGCAGGGTCATGAGCTTCTACATTCATACAGGGATTTCAGTGACAGATTGATTGCGAGGTTTGATCGCAAGAATGTGGAGCTATATTACAGGGACTTGGCACAGCTCAGACAGAGTGGACATGTTGATTCTTACATCAACGAATTTCAGCGGATAGCCGTTATGGTTCCAGAGATGCCTGAGAAGAGGGTGGTTATGTTATTTATAGAGGGTCTCCATGATAGGATGAGAGGATTGGTCAAGGCTCTTAAGCCTAGGACATTGCATGATGCCATTCAGACTGCATTGGACTTGGACACATCTCCCACTTCCTATCAGCCCACTTCTTATCATCCCAATAAGAAGTTTCCCACGAGCTCCAGGCCATTTCAGCGCTCTACCGCCCCACAGAAGAGTGCACCACCTCCTAAGGTGGATCAGGAGACTCGTAACGAGTTAAGGAGGAAGAAGCTTTGCTTTCTGGTGTCACTCAGATTTCACCCTGAAATCTGTGACTACCCAATTCGAAAAATTTTCGTACTTTTAAAATAATGGGTCATTTGTTGTTTTTATTGCCTGAAAGTTCCTGTATTGCACCAAGATAATCCTAAAGAGCCATATTAGCCCTTTTCGCCAAATACCCAGATGCCCAAAATTGTTTAATTCTGTCGCCGAGATTTGTCTGCGGGAAATTTGTATTTAATTATTTTGAGCCCCGTATGAGGCTATTTGCGCTCCGTTTTAACTCTGTTATGAGCGAATATGTTATTATTCCTATATACCAGAAGGATTTTAACTTATTTTAAGTTTTGGGCTTTATATGTAACTTTTGGCAATTTTTCGTGTTTTTGTGGTGTCCCGTTCTGTTTTCTGTAAAATTTCTCTGGAACAACTCCTTCGCCGGGTAAGCCCGATTTTTGGCCTGGAGCAGTTGGAAAACATACATGCACATTTTGCCCGGAGGAAGTCGCCATCGGAGGTCTGGATCACTGGGAAAAAGCGAAGTCATGCACAGAAAAGCCCCTGCGGGGATGGGCGCCTTTTTGGAAAACAAAGGATTTAAGCTGCAGTGGGAAAAATATAAGCCGCAGGCAGGATGGGAATTGTATACCTGCCTGGCAGGGTACTTTTTCCCGTGTTATAAAAGTCACTTAAGCTGCAATGGGAAAAATAGAGGCTGCAGGCAAGTGGGAATTTATTGCCTGCCTTGCAGGGTAAAAATTCCCATGATATTATAAAAGGAAAGTGACTTAAGTGAAATCATGGGATTTTAGTGCCTGCCTTGCAGGGTAAAGAATCCCATTGCAAAAGTCAAATCACTTAAGTGGATTATGGGATTTTGGTGCCTGCCTGGCAGGGTAAAGAATCTCATTTTGAAAAAATTCTTAAAAATAGAATTACCTGTGCAAAAAAGTGCGCCCCCTTTGGTGATGGATTAAAGTAATTAAATTGATTATTTTTAATAATCTCTATCCTTGGAAAAAGTGCGCCCAAGCTTGAGGAGGTTGAAAAGTCAAAGGAGGATTAAAAGAAAGCAATTAAATTAATTAAATTTAATTTATTTAGTGGCTGCCCCTCTCCTTGGAAAAAGTGCGCCCCATTTAGGAGTAATTTAATGATTTTAAATGCATTAAATCATTAAATTAATTTCTATTTTCAGTGGCTATGGTCAAAGCACACTGTGAGGCTAAAGTTAAGTGCTGTGTGAAGGATTAAATTGGATTAATTTAATTTATTGGATGGCTGTCCTTAAACATGCAATTTTTAAAAGGGAAAAGCATGATTTTTAATTAATTAATTGCCTTTAATTGTTAGGGCAATTATTAATTATAGAATTGTGAAGGTTATATAAGCATGGGCAGCCATATGGATTTATTATTCAACACACAGGTAAAGAATTGCAGCAAGGAGAAAAAGTGCGCCCCCATTAGAGGAAGGATTTTGCACAGACAAAGTGCTAACAAAGGCTAAAAGCTTCCAGATTTGGCGCATGCTTTGGAAAAGGTTCATCTTCGTCTGCACAATTGTTTTCACAGGTGTTAAAGGAGCTCAGGTGTTGATTGAAAGGATTCATGCTCTCTTTATGTGCAAATTAAACACCAATTTTTGGGGCAGCAGGCTTGAAAAGTGCAGATTTTTATAATTTAAATTCACTATTCATACTCCGGTGGCCATTTTTGTCTGAATAAATTGCAGGAATTCGTTACAGGTGCTTTATAAAAGAAAAGGAGTATTTATCAATGTCCAATACATTGCAAATATCCTCCGAATCTGAAGAATTGTCCAGATCCGCACCAGTATTGAAGAAATCCGGCCAAATTAGAAGAAAAAGAATTATTCAGACAAAGATTGATAAAGCTATGGCGAAAGGAGATGAAAAAGAGAGCACGATGGATTCATGCATTGCTTCTAAGCTTACAGACATAGGAGACACGGATCTAGGCCCAGAACCTCTTTCTGATTTGATAGATAGATCCAGAGCTGGAAAGACTTCACTCATGCGTGCGGTCAAAAGTAGCGGAATTATTCGAGCTGCAGCTTTCCCATGTACAGCCCAATTGCCAGAGTTTTTGATGGAGTGTGCTAGATCCTATCATCCTTCATCCAGATCAGTGCGTGATGTTGCGGGAAAGACAATAATTCGTTTGGATGCAGAATTCTTCGATTATTGTTTGAAGATTCCAGTAAGAAAGGTGGTGACTTCTATTAGCATTCAGGATGCTGACAGTAGGTGGGAGAAGCATAGAGCTGACTGTGTGAGCATCATGAATAGCCGGTTCATGAAAAAGCCTAGATCCCCTTCCAAGTTCCCGAGAACTCTTCCACGATCCAATTTGGTGCAGGAAGCGGATGATATCGTCAAATTGCTTTGCAGGTTGAATGGTGAAGCGAATGCCTACACTTTCCGGACATGGATGTGTGCTTTCATCAGGACCATTGAAATCAACAAGGTTGATTCCATGATCAATTGGTCAGAAATTATTAGCAGCAACATCGGTGAGCAACTGCGGAACGTGAAGCGTACCTTCAGCTTCAAGATGACTTCCTACTTGGTATATGCTGCAGCTTCACAGGGTGTCTTTTCAAAGCTGGATAGATGTGGTATTCTCTCCAAGGATCCCATTTTCGAGTGCTACCCACAGCTTACTGTACCTGCGTGCGAAAAAGACTTCAAAGTGATCAACGATGACTTCTTCTACGATTTCATCTGCAGGTTAGACAGAGACTTGAAGACCCGCAGGGTAAGCAAGGAAGCATGGGAAGCAGTGTCCAAGATTGGCAATGTGTTCATCCAGTTTGCAGATTTCACATACCTCAGGGTTACGAGCTTTTCTGGCGAACCAATGAAGATGCCCAGGTACCCAAGTGACAGATTGATCGCCATGGAGCTAAGCAGGCAACTTGTGGAGTTACACGACCTTCAGTCGAAGCGGCACAAGCCTACGGGCTTCTTCCCACTTACTGTTGGATATTACAGTTGCATTAGCATTTACAGAGCTCGAGGGATGGAAGCACAGATGTTGTCCGAGTATGAGCAAGAGTTCTTCCCTGCACGGCTTAATTTCGATCCATTCGGAATAGCCAGGAAGACAATCTCCCAGGAGTACGCACATGTGCCTTCGTTAGAAGATTTCTAGATGAAGTGCAGAAGTGAGTACGAGATCAGAAAGAAAGATTTCAGCAGGCTATCAGCAAAGCAAGTGTTTGACTTTGGACTAGCGCGGATACCTGCGGATCTTAAAGATGATGGGAACGTGGTACTTGACACTTACCATCAAATGGGAGGAGATAAAGCTCTATTACAGGATAGCAATGGCGGCTGCAGCACAATAGAAGAAAGATCTGGAGCTGTGTTGGTAAATACTTCGAACTGGTTGCTGACGAAGGGGTATTGCCTTGATGAAGCGTTGATGAATCAAATCACAGGAAACTTCGGCACAGGAGATTCCCTCAAGCGAAAGCATGAAGGAGAAAGCAGCAGAAGGCCGAGAAGATGAAAGTACACAGAAGATCTCAAGAGAAAGAGAAGATCACTTCCACGGCCATAGCTTTGACTCCGACTTCTCCAGTACGTAGTGGATCACCAACCATTGCACCGCAGCAGCAGGATGTTTCCATGCCTCCACTAAATCCAGCGACATTCGTCTTCTCGCCTCAGCCACTTCGTTCAGCGCCTGTTCCAGAGGAGGTGTTGAAGCTGCAGATGACGGAGTTCGAAAGAGCTTTGTCCTTGGGCGTCTCAGACAGATGGCAGCCATACACTGGCACTTTCTGACGGAGAGGATGCAGAGGGAGAGGTGTAGTGCATTCAGCAAACCTTCCACACTCTCCGAGAAGGTAATTTCTCCGGAATGGGTTAGCTTTGCAGTTGGTTCCAGAAACAAGAGTAGAGATGAACTTAGAGGAACATGACTTGCAGCTACTTCAGGATCTGAGCAGAAGAGACAGAAGGCCTAAAGTTGCTAAAAGCAACGTTCTAGGTTGATCATCAAAGATTCGGGAGAGAAGTTTGCTGAAATATCAATTCCGCGGGAAGGAAAGGTAGAAGAGGAGCTCACGGCAGAAGATGTGACGGGGTGACCAAAATAACCCACTCGGTCAGCTACCACTGAAGGATTGAAGCAGGACACGCAGACACTGATGGACGCTTTATTTCCTTAGGCTTGACAGAGAGAAGGCGGGGAAAAAGAAGAGCTGCAGAAGCAAGTGTCTCAGTTATGTGAGATCATAGCCAGGTTGCTAAACCTTCCATTCAGCCCATTTCAGAGCAGGGTGAGTGATCATCTTATGCAGGAAATGGAAGATGCAAGCAATCAAGTAAAGGCTATTGACGAATGGAAAGATCTAATTATTCGTCAAGCTTCTGTGCAACTTGGGGAAGTGCCAGCCCACCTGCAGGTTATGAACGATGCAGCAAATCAACTAAAGCAACTGATAGAAAGCATTGAAGGAATGAATACAGTTGCAGAGAGTAACCTGAGTATTTTGGCCGAGATCAACAAGCTGCCGAGAGATGTGTTGGTTGCAGAACAAATTGTACCGGAATGGATCAGTTGAGAAGGGGGAAGCAGCTAGAGTTTGCAGTGTCTTTCCGTTTGGAGATCTGCAGAGTTTTGCTGAAGAGGATGCAGGCGCTTGAGAGTAGAACATCAGATTTGCCGGATAGTATCATTTCTTTCACTGAGGAAAGAGTGGACGGAGGTGTTACTTCATACGCACGGATTGTTTCTAACTAGGTGCATGATTCCCTGGAGGGGTTCTCTTCTGATGGTGCAAAAAAAGGATTGACAAAGCCACCAAGCCTTTCACGATGAACTCTATCAGTAGGCCTGGTGACACTACAGGCAGACATTGCGAGATTTGGGCCAAGTTTGGAAGAAGTGGAAGCATGCAGCAAAGTGTTGAATGAAGGATTGCTGCAATTTAGAACAGAGAAGGAAGCAGTAGCTAAAACAGACGGAAGGGTGCTGAACTATGTGTTCGACAAGTATATCAGATATCAGAACAAGAAGAAGATATAGATTGCTACAGCTGGCACGACTTCTTCTATTCTTTCTTCTTCTATTTTCTATGTTCCCGGATGAAATTGTAAACTTCTAAGTTAAGTGGTTTAGCAACCATTACTTGAAGTCATGTGGAACCTTTCTGTTAGTTAAGTGATACATGAGTCACTTAAGAAGAAGTTAGTTGAGGATGATTGCCAAATGTCATCTTTACTTGTTGTTCATACTTTAGTTTCAGTTTGAGTCTTCTATTTGTACTTTCCCTCCTACATTCTATAAGTAGGAGAAGAACCTACGGGTTAATGATCGATCAGAATTTGTAAGAAGCAATCTTGTGTTCTAGACTTTGTGCTGAACCCCTGAGAGCCACTTGTTGCAGAGGAATACAAAGAAGCAGGTTTCCGGAGAACTTTGTGTCACGGTGTAGTTTGTTTCTTGGCTTCTAAATCTTAGATCTCTTAATAGACTTTGTGTTATTTTAGATCTGGATCTAGAACTACCTTGCTTTAGAATTCTGTGTGTTCAAATCTATTTGAGTTTCTTCTATGTGCATGTGATTAGCTCTGCAATCTACTAATTAGGATGCACATCTTCCTTACTTCTTCTCTGTAATACCTTGAATTTCTTCTTCTTTCATTCTTCCTTTCTTAAACAGCTGCTTACTTGCTGCAAAACTTCTTAGTTATGGTTCATGAACTAAGTTGTTAAAGTAAAACCCCTGATAGATAGAAACACATTTTTATTGACAAATCTGACACGGGAGCCTCACCGGTTAAATGAGGGAGATTTATCTCATGACTGCCTAGGTTTGATGCTATGCAGAAAATCTAGCCAACACTTTCATTGCAAAGACCATTGGGAGCCTAGACATCGTTGCCTTGGTAAAGGCAAGGTGCATCTCATTGAGGTGATTTCAGATGGAGAGGATGATCACTCGCCAGGCACAGATGTAGAGGATGAGGGCGGTGACCATGATGCACAGGGGGAGCAGCCCCAAATAGAGCTTGGCGAGGGCGAGGCATTGGATTCATCCGATGTTACTATTGCCACACTTTCAGGTGTTCCTAGGTACCATCCCTTTCGTCTGAAGGGAGTGCTTAAGGGGCAGTGGATTGTTTGTCTGTTTGATAGTGGAGCTACGCACAACTTCATTGATGAGGGGTTGGTGGCGAAGCGAGGATTACAGGTTGAGGAATTTGATGGGTTTAGTGTACGGGTGGCAAATGGATTTGCTATCAGTTGCACTAAGAGGATTCCACAACTTAGTATTCAGATGGGAGACTATACATTGACCGATGACTTCTATGTTATTGGACTTGGTGAGATTGATACAGTATTGGGTATTCAGTGGTTACAGTCCCTTGGCAGATATGTGCAGGATGTTCCGCAGGATGGAGTTGGAGTTTATGGTGGATAAGAAGAAGATTGTGCTTCGGGCTCTTTCTGACGGTGGGCCTAGAGTTGTTTCAGCACGCAGGATGGAGTCTATAGTGAGACATGGAGAGGTTGGCATGGGCAGCCCAGTGTTTCATTTCGTCCAAATCTTCTTCAGACGATGAGCAGCCTTATCATATTGACATCCAGTCCATACTGGATAAGCACGGTTCAGTGTTTGGTGACATTCCTCCAGGTAGACCACCAGATAGAGGGTTTGAGCATGTTATAGAGCTTGAGGAGGGTGCTAAGCCCGTGATGACTACGCCTTATCGCCATCCTAAGACATACAAGGATGAGATAGAGAAGGCCATTAGAGAGCTCTTGGAGATGGGACACATCCGTCCTAGCTCTAGTCCCTTTGCTTCTTCAGTTGTGTTGGTAAAGAAGAAGGATGGGACCATGAGGATGTGCATTGACTATCGTGCACTGAACAAGAAAACCATCAAAAACAGGTATCCCATTCCCCTCATTGATGAGTTGTTGGATGAGCTGCATGGATCTATCTACTTCTCGAAGATTGATCTTCGATCAGGCTATCACCAGATTAGAGTACGGGATGAGGATATCCATAAGACGACCTTCAGATGTCACTATGGGCACTATGAGTTCTTGGTGATGCCATTCGGACTCACTAATGCGCTTGCCACATTTCAGTCATGTATGAACCATCTCTTCAACAAACAGTTGAGGCAGTTTGTGTTGGTGTTTTTTGATGATATTCTGATTTATAGCAGGACATGGGGTGATCATTTGAGGCATCTTGATGAGGTACTTAGCATAATGGAGACTCAGTCTTTGTTTACTAAGAAGTCCAAGTGTGAATTCGGGCTTACGGAGATATTGTACCTTGGGCATGTCATTGGGACCAATGGGGTCAAGGTTCATCAGGAGAAGATACAGGCAATGCAGGATTGGCCACCACCCAAGAATATCTCTGACTTACGAGGATTCTTAGAGTTATGTGGTTATTACAGGAGGTTCCTGAAGGGTTATTCCCAGTTGGTAGCTCCGTTGACAGATCTTACACGGAAGGGTGCATTTAGTTGGTCAGATGAGGCACAGGTGGTATTTGAGAAGCTTAAGGTAATTATGAGCACCTGTCCAGTTTTGGCTCTTCCAGATTTCTCACGGCCCTTCATTTTAGAGTGTGATGCTTCGGGATTGGGGATTGGTGCAATTCTTATGTAGGATCGTCATCCTATTGCCTTTGAGAGCCGGACGCTGAGAGATAATGAGAGACTGTATTCCACTTATGATAAGGAGATGCTTGCCATTATGCATGCCTTGGCAAAGTTTAGACAGTATTTGGTGGGTGGAAAATTTGTGGTGAGAACCGACCACAATAGTTTGAAATATTTCCTGGAATAAAAAGAACTCAATGAGAGGCAACAAAAATGGGTCAGTAGGATCCAGGCATATGATTTTGACATTGAGTATGTCAAGGGGACAAAGAATGTAGTGGCCGATGCACTTTCCAGGAAACCCCATCTCGCTGTCCTATGTTCGCTGAGCGAGATTTCAGCAGATTGGAAATCTCAACTGTCAGTTGAATATTCCAAAAACACTTGGGCATGTGATATTATGGATGGAAAAATTCAGGATGATCGGTATAAGGTAATGACTGATTTGATTTTGTATAAGGGCAGAATTTACCTAGTTCCTGAATCTAAACTTAAAGAGAAGATTATGCATGCCTTCCATGATACACCACTGGCAGGACATCCAGGGTATTTTAAAACATACAGGCAGATTAGAGAGAGATTCTCCTGGAAGGGTCTCAAGGATGATGTCCTGCGCCATGTCCGTGAGTGTATGACTTGTCAGCAGAACAAGTCAGAGCATACTTTCCCAGCAGGTTTGCTACAGCAATTGCCAGTTCCGGAACAGAAATGGGAGAGTATTTCTATGGATTTCATTACAGGTTTTCCCGTGGTGCAAGGGAATGATTGCATTTACGCCGTAGTGGATCGGTTGACAAAATATGCACACTTTTTCGCTATCCCTACCAGCTTTAAGGCACCTCATGTGGCTGATTTGTTCTTCCGTCAGATATTCAGGTTGCATGGGCTACTGAAGAACATAGTTAGTGACTGGGATAGCAGGTTTATGAGCATATTTTGGTAGGAGCTTTTCCGTCTGGTTTACACTGAGATGACACCTAGCACCAGTTATCACCCTCAGATGGATGGACAGACAGAGATTGTGAATAAATGGATAGAGGGTTATCTTTGCAACTACGTTGCAAGACAACAGAAGGCATGGGTTAAGTTGTTGTATTTATGCGAGTATTGTTATAACACCACTTACCATATGTCTATTGGTATGACTCCATTCCGAGCTCTGTACGGGTATGATGTGAGATCCTTTGTTGATATGGCATTTGGGGATAGTAGAGCTCCCAAAGCTCAGAAGAGTTTACAGGATATTCAGGAAATCCTTAAGGTGCTTAAGGAAAACATGCAGCGGGCCCAGAATCAGCAAAAAATATATACAGATAGGCACCGAGTGGAGAGATCATTTGAGATAGGGGACATGGTTTTTCTACGACTTCAGCCTTACAGGCAAAGTATTCTCAAGAAGAGTGGGGCTGAAAAGCTCAAACCGCGATCTTATGGGCCATACAGGGTGTTGAGGAGAGTTGGTGAAGTGGCATATGAGCTGGAGTTACCTTCTGAGAGTAAGATACATAATGTTTTTCATGTATCTTGCTTGAAAAAGGCTTTGGGACAGAACATTATTTCTTCTACAGATTTGCCACCCCTGGATGAGGAAGGGAGATTAGACCTAGTGTCAGAGAAGATCTTGGACAGCCGAGAGAGGAGACTGAGAAACAGGGTCATTCGGGAGTTCCTGGTGAGGTGGAAAGAATTGCCGGAGGAGGATGCTACATGGGAAGGTGAGATTATATTACAGCATCCAGCTCTACAGTTGCTTGGGGACAAGCAATCTCGGGAAGGGAGGACTGTAATGTCCCTCTTCCTCGGTTAGTTCGGTCGAAGACCTTTTGGCCTGTTTTGTCTACCCGACGGCCAAAAGGGTGTTTTCAAGGGTGACTTTGGTTTATTATTCTTTTATATGGTGCTCGAATTAAGTAAAATATCATTAAAGCACATATAATGAATTAATAAATTGTTTGGGCGACTTTGACTTAGGAAAATGTATTTAAATAAAATTAATAAATTATTTAAATGCAATTCCTAGCCAAAAGTGCAACTTGTTTGGGTATGCTTGATTAAACCCAAAAATGCGACCCACTTGGTAAAGAAAAATAATTAATTAATTATTAATTATTGGGTTTTGGCCAAAAAGTGCAGACTTGGAGATTTGGAGGGGTTTTTGGCTATATGAAGGAAAATGCGACTTGGGGAAGGGCATTCAGATTATTATCATTTTTACAGAGCAGTGAGCACAGAGCTTTTGCAGACAAAATCCAAGGACGGAAACCCTCTGGATTATTACTCTTGCGGACAGAAACCCCAGGAGCAGTGAGAGAAGCTTCCACCCAGGGATCTTCATTGTTTACACAGGTTATTTTCATTTCAGCAGTGTCAGATAGAGAAATAAATTGCAGCAGTGGGCATTCAGCCAACACCAAGAGTGGGGCGACTTGTTCTACAGTTGATGTATGCATTATCAGAGGTATTTTTCATGATAGTTTATTGTTATACATTTCAGCCACATATATATATATATATATACCAAATCAATTTGATTTGGATTCATTTTAGCTGAGTTTTGGGTAGTATCCGTATTATTCCATTTGCAGATTTCTACTTGTGTTTGCCCTAGTTATTTATCATTAGAAATCAATGTTGAATGTATGGCTGCGTTATTTATGAAGAAATCAATCATTTAAACCCTAGGCGCCATTTCTATAAATACCCGGTTTGTGGGAGTTTGCAGTATTTTAATTATTATGCAGTGTGAGAATGTTATTTCATGGATTCATTTGATATTACCAGTTCAACTCTATACCTGAGCAATATATATAAAAATAATATATAATATATAAATAAATAAATAAATAAATATTCAGACAAAACGGGTTTGGGATCTTTCAATTTATAATGTAGATTAGGTTTCCTATTGTAAGTATTATTCTTTATTTGTTCGTGTGTTTGTTACACATTTGTAACCTGTAGGTGTTTGTTTTGGACTACCACCATTATAAATAGCTGAGTATATTGCAATGTAATTCATGGCTTGCTTTATGAAGCTTATAAACTTAATAATGTTTTTTTGTCTTGTCTTTCCTAGATTGATAGAGAGAGGGGGGGTGATGGTGCCCTTGGATAGCTTTTGAATGATGACTTGCTTCATCTCTGGTCCTTTTTGAGGGTCACATGATGACTCCCCTAGGAAAACCTCGCCCTAATCATTTATGGCTTAATGTAATATCCCACTTCCGGGATCAATGCAAAATATGCAAATCAACAACTCTTCAATACTCCAATCAAATGCAAATATCAAAAGTCAGTCAAACACTATTCAAACCAATCGAATAGATGACTCAATAAACCCAATTTAAAGGGGTTTAATGGCCTCTAACTAGTTGCTCACTCACAGCTTGAAACTATACTCCTTAGAAATCAGACTTCTTTGATCAATGAGCTCATGCAACATACTCTAAAATCAACCCTTTGAATACACAGGAACATACAACTATCAACTGCCATGTGAGGATGTTTCAGTCATGCAATCAGCTATGATCACTCCCAAAATCATGCTAAAAACAGAGTCTCTATACATAGTATAAATCTGCCATCAGTTGGTATATATAATCCACTACAAGACGCTGTCAAAAGAAGGTTAAAACATACATTATAAACCCTTGACATCCACCCAGATGGAGTTGCTGTTATCAATAAATAATACCTCACAGTGTGCTGCTTATAACTGGCTCAAAACCTGTATTCAAATGCCTAACAAACTCCCCAAATGGTTTGCTGGTTTAGACTTCTAAATATACACCCAATCCTTCAATAAAATCTCTGATACTAGGAAGGAAACAGCAGATTTAAATGGATAACCAATCAGAGCAATAATGCATTGAATCAACTACCAAACTTGCTCTGCACCAGTCGCTATCAAAAGGGGCTGTAAAAACATCTTATTAACATGTAAATACCTAGTCAGATCCACCTTGAAACTACCTCAATCATGTACCAACTTAATAGGCAGAGTTCGCTGGGCATTTAGCATACCAACATGCCTTAGAATGTTTCAAATAACATATGCAAAGAGATCACTGCAGTTAGGGGGATAGTAACACCAAACCACTGGTCGAATTCCACACTAAATATTGCATATAAAACAGTCCATAAACATTAATAAAGAAGTCACCAAAGATGGAATGGAACACACCAACAAACCAATTTGCAAAGCACATAGAAAATACTTCGATTTGATAACCAAAACCCAGCTGCTACAGTGACGTCGCTACAGTAAAAGGGCAAGATTTGCCAAAGCCACAAACTTGGATCTCACAATTAAATACTTAACTTGGATCTCAAACCCAGCTCAATACAACCTCCCACGCAAGAGAGAGAGAGAGAAAGCTTCAATGGGCATGCATCCCAACTCCAAGCATGGAGCATAAATAAATCTCATCATAACATAAAAATAATAATGACCCTAGCACTCCTTTTAGGAGCAAGGAGGCACAAAATTCGAAATCCCTACGAGAGGGAAATTATTAAATAAGAGCAGTTTGTTTTCCCTAGGTGTGGCGCCCCCCTTTTCTAAGGGTGATTTTATCAATAAAAGCCACCTAAATATTTGATTTAATTAATTCCCCAATTTAATTTTATATTTTGGGAATTAAATTAAATAGTCTTCATAATTAAATAATTAAAGAATGATTGTTTTCTAATAGAAATCGCTCTCTAAGCAATAATATTTAATTAGTTAACTAAATTTTGGTCCGCCTTGCAACATCCCAAAGCCTACAGGGAAAGATAAGCTAAGGGTCTTCAAAAAATGGGGACATTACACTTAACCCCGAAAATAGACTGCCATTGCTGGCAAGGTTTTGTGGCTAGCTAGACATCATGGCCAAAAGAACCTGTTTGGCTAGGCCTTAGAGAGGGGTACAAATCTGTGGTGTCAAACAAGCGATCTCTGAGATTCTTGATCAATAAGGCATAACTAATTCAGAATTCCAACCAACTTCTCTCCCCTAACTATTTTAATTTTTTTATAAAACATATTATAAACACAATAGCATGAAATCGATTGGCTAAATTCAGTTATGATTTTGTTTAATGTTTGTAACTTTGTATGACCATGAAACACACTCTTTCCCGTATTATACACCGCGAAAATCAGTTGTCATTATAAGACCCTTTTCTTGACCTAATTTGTTCATGGTCTACAAGAACAATAGTATAATCCGAATTCATGTTAAACCGTATTTCGTTGCCGATGTCCGGACCTCCACCATCTACACACGCATGGTTCACCTAGATAGGCCCAACGGGTTTGTATGCACGCAGACGGATCACTGTCCTCACGACGCTATAATGTATTTCTGTGAAAGGATGTAAAACACCGCCTGACTAACCAGCACCTGTAGCCCTCAGACAGAAATGCGATACAGACTCTTTCAATAGCTTGTCCAACTTCTTGAAACAGGGTTAAAAGCATGAGTCCATATGACAAAGTTAATGCATTTGGTAGTGTGACTTTGTAATTCAACCCGAACCTGTCACTTTGTGCATCAAGACGGGATTTGTATTGGACGCTTAGAGCATGTTAAAATACGACTCTACATGCAGTAATTGCAAACATCGGGCAGATTAGAGAGAGATTCTCTTTGGAAGGGTCTCAAGGATGATTGTCCTGCTCCATGTCCTAGTTGTAATACTTGTCACAGAACAAGTAGAAGCATCTTTCCTAGCGAGTTTTGGCTATCACCTCAGCCATTGCCAGTTTCCGAACAAGACTTGGAGAGTATTTCTAATGGATTTCTTACAAAGGTCTTCCCGTGGTGCAAGGGAATGACTCGCATTTTACTCCGTAGTGATCGGTTGACAACATATGCACACTTTTTTCGCTGTCCCTACCAGCTTTAAGGCACCTCATTTGGCTGATTGTTCTTCCGTTCAGATATTCCGGTTGCATGGGCTACCGAAGAGAACATAGTTAGTGACCGGGATAGCAGGTTTATGAGCATATTTTGGTAGGAGCTTTTCCATCTGGTCTACACCGAGCTGACTCCTAGCACCAGTTATCACCCCTCAGACGGATGGACAGACAGAGATTGTGAACAAATGGATAGAGGGTATCTCGCAACTACGTTGCAAGACAACAGAAGCATGGGTGTGAAGTTGTTTTATTTCTATGCGAGTATTGCTATAACACCACTTACCATATGTCTATGGTATGACTCCATTCCGAGCTCTGTATGGGTTATGATGCGAGATCCTTTGTTGATATGGCATTTGGGGATAGTAGAGCTCCCAAAGCTCAGGAGAGTTTACAGGATATTCAGGGAAATCCTTAAGGTTGCTAAGGAAGAAAACATGCAGTTGGCCCAGAATCAACAGAAAATATATGCAGATAGGCCCCGAGTGGAGAGATCATTTGAGATAGGGGACATGGTTTTTCTACGACTTCAGCCTTACAGGCCAAAGTACTCTCAAGAAGAGTGGGGCTGAACTAAAGCTCAAACGCCGATTTTATGGGCCATCAGGGTGTTGAGGAGAGTTGGTGGAAGTGGCATATGAGGTTGGAGTTACCTCCTGAGAGTAAGATCATAATGTTTTTCATGTGTTCTGCTTGATGAAAAAGGCTTTTGGGGCAGAACATTTATTTTTCTACAAATTTGCCACCCTGGACGAGGAAGGAAGGGATTAGACCTAGGCCAAGGAGATCTTGGACAGTGAGAGAGGAGGACTGAGGAACAGGTCATCGGGAGTCCTGGTGAGGTGGAAAGAATTGCCAGAGGAGGATGCTACATGGGAGGTGAGATTATATTACAGCATCAGCTCTACAGTTGCTTGGGGACAAGGAATCTCGGGAAGGGAGGACTGTAAGTCCCTCTTTCTCGGTTAGTTCGGTCAAAGACCCTTTTGGCCTGTTTTGTCTACCCGACGCCAAAAGGGTGTTTTCAAGGGTGACTCGGTTTATTATTCTTTATATGGTGCTCGAATTAAAGGTAAAATATCATTAAAGCACATATAATGAATTAATTAAACTGTTTGGGTGACTTTGACTTAGGAAAATGTATTTAAATAAAATAATAAATTATTTTAAATGCCATTCCTAGCCAAAAGTGTGACCTTGTTTGGGTATGTTTGATTAACCCAAAAATGCAACCACTTAGTAAAGAAAATAATTAATTAATTATTAATTATTGGGTTTTGGCCAAAAGTGCGACTTGGAGATTTGGAGGGGTTTTTGGCTATATGAAGAAAAAGGCGACTTGGGGAAGGGCCATTCAGATTATTATTATTTTTACAGAGCAGTGAGCACAGAGCTTTTGCAGACAAAATCCAAGGACGGAAACCCTCTGGATTATTACTCTTGCGGACGGAAACCTCAGGAGCAGTGAGAGAAGCTTCCACCCAGGGATTCATTGTTTACACAGGTTTTATTTTTCATTCAGCAGCCTGTCAAGATATAGAGAAATAAATGCAAGCAGTGGGCATTCAGCCAACACCACGAGTGGGGTGTGACTTGTTCTACAGTTGATGTATGCATTATTAGAGTATTTTCATGATAGTTTATTGTTATACATTTCAGCCACATATATATACCAAATCGATTTGATTTGGATTCATTCTGGCTGAGTTTTGGGTAGTATCTGTATTATTCCATTTGCAGGATTTCTACTTGTGTTTGCCTAGTTATTTATCATTAGAAATCAATGTTGAATGTCTGGCTGCGTTATTTATGAAGAAATCAATCATTTTAAACCCTAGGCGCCACTTCTATAAATACCCAGTTTGCGGGGGTTTGCAGTATTTTAATTATTATGCAGTGTGAGAATGTTATTTCATGGATTCATTTGATATTACCAGTTCAGCTCTATACCTGAGCAATATATATAAAAATAAAAAATAAAAAATAAATAAATAAATAAATAAATATTCAGACAAAACGGGTTTGGGATCTTTCAATTTATAATGTAGATTAGGTTTCCTATTGTAAGTATTATTCTTTATTTGTTCGTGTGTTTTGTACACATTTGTAACCTGTAGGTGTTTGTTTTGGACTACCACCATTATAAATAGCTGAGTATATTGCAATGTAATTCATGGCTTGCTTTATGAAGCTTATAAACTTAATAATGTTTTTTTGTCTTGTCTTTCCTAGATTGATAGAGAGAGGGGGGTGATGGTGCCCTTGGATAGCTTTTGAATGATGACTTGCTTCATCTCTGGTCCTTTTTGAGGGTCACATGATGACTCCCCTAGGAAACCTCGCCCTAATCATTTATGGCTTAATGTAATATCCCACTTCCGGGATCAATGCAAAATATGCAAATCAACAACTCTTCAATACTCCAATCAAATGCAAATATCAAAAGTCAGTCAAACACTATTCAAACCAATCGAATAGATGACTCAATAAACCCAATTTTAAAGGGGTTTAATGGCCCTCTAACTAGTTGCTCACTCACAGCTTGAAACTATACTCCTTAGAAATCAGACTTCTTTGATCAATGAGCTCATGCAACATACTCTAAAATCAACCCTTTGAATACACAGGAACATACAACTATCAACTGCCAATGTGAGGATGTTTCAGTCATGCAATCAGCTATGGATCACTCCCAAAATCATGCTAAAAACAGATCTCTATACATAGTATAAATCTGCCATCAGTTGGTATATATAATCCACTACAAGACGCTGTCAAAAAGAAGGTTAAAACATACATTATAAACCCTTGACATCCACCCAGATGGAGTTGCTGTTATCAATAAATAATACCTCACAGTGTGCTGCTTATAACTGGCTCAAAACCTGTATTCAAATGCCTAACAAACTCCCCAAATGGTTTGCTGGTTTTAGACTTCTAAATATACACCCAATCCTTCAATAAAATCTCTGATACTAAGGAAGGAACAGCAGATTTAAATGGATAACAATCAGAGCAATAATCATATGAATCAACTACCAAACTTGCTCTGCACCAGTCGCTATCAAAGGGGCTGTAAAAACATCTTATTAACATGTAAATACCTAGTCGATCCACCTTGAAACTACCTCAATCATGTACCAACTTAATAGGCAGAGTTCGCTGGGCATTTAGCATACCAACATGCCTTAGAATGTTCAAATAACATATGCAAAGAGATCACTGCAGTTAGGGGGATAGTAACACCAAACCAGCTGGTCGAATTCACACTAAATATTGCATATAAAACAGTCCATAAACATTAATAAAGAAGTCACCAAAGATGGAATGGAACACACCAACAAACCAATTTGCAAAGCACATAGAAAATACTTCGATTTGATAACCAAAACCCAGCTGCTACAGTGACGTCGCTACAGTAAAAGGGCAGATTTGCCAAAGCCACAAACTTGGATCTCACAATTAAATACTTAACTTGGATCTCAAACCCAGCTCAATACAACCTCCCACGCAAGAGAGAGAGAGAGAAAGCTTCAATGGGCATGCATCCCAACTCCAAGCATGGAGCATAAAATAAATATCATCATAGCATGAAAATAATAATGACCCTAGCACTCCTTTTATAAGCAAGGAGGCACAAAATTCGAAATCCCTAGGAGAGGGAAATTATTAAATAAGAGCAGTTTGTTTTCCCTAGGTGTGGCATCCCCTTTTCTAAGGGTGATTTTATCAATAAAAGCCACCTAAATATTTATTTAATTAATTCCCCATTTAATTTTATATTTTGGGAATTAAATTAAATAGTCTTCATAATTAAATAATTAAATAATGATTGTTTTCTAATAGAAATCGCTCTCTAAGCAATAATATTTAATTATTTAATAAATTTTTCCCCTTGCAACATCCCAAAGCCTACAGGGAAAGATAAGCTAAGGGTCTTCAAAAAATGGGGGACATTACACTTAACCCGAAAATAGACTGCCATTGCTGCAAGGTTTTGTGGCTAGCTAGACATCATGGCCAAAAGAACCTGTTTGGCTAGGCCTTAGAGAGGGTACAAATCTGTGGTGTCAAACAAGCGATCTCTGAGATTCTTGATCAATAAGGCATAACTAATTCAGAATTCCAACCAACTTCTCTCCCCTAACTATTTTAATTTTTTTATAAAACATATTATAAACACAATAGCATGAAATCGATTGGCTAAATTCAGTTATGATTTTGTTTAATGGTTTGTAACTTTGTATGACCATGAACACACTCTGTTCCTTATACACCAAAATCAGTTGATTATAAGGACTTACATTTGATGGTCACAAACAATAGTAAATTCGAATCATAAACCGGATGCGACCTCGACAAATGGATAAAGCTCTTCAATAGCTTTCCAACATTTTGAACAGGGTTAAAAGCAGAGTCCATATGACAAAGTTATGGCATTTGGTAGTTGTGACTTTGTAATTCAACCCGAACCTGTCACTTGTGCATCAATGACGGATTTGTATTGGATAGAGCATGTAAATACGACTCTAACATGTCAGTAATGCAAACATGATGAATTCGATTCAAACTGAACCCATCTTTGTGATAGCAGAAAGCAGAAATGGATTGAGGATGGCCTGAACTCGTTACCAGGATATTAGTAACAGGTTCATTCTTCTCTGAGCCCAACCCTAATACGACAGAAAAGTAAGCCAACTGCTCAGATTGGAAGTTGGGGTGACTGACATTCAATTCCATCTGTTGAGTTAGTTCACAGTTAGAAGTATTCTTTTTTGTTGTTTCAACATGTTTTGGTTAATAAAGTCTCAACTCTTGGGAGGAAGTTGAAGAGTCATTTGGAGGAGTTCTAAGTTGCAAAAAGAAGTAGAAGGTGAATTTGCAGTGTGAGCTCAGAGAATCAGGTGCAGAACGAGCAAGATGCATTGTTGTATGAGCCAATGGCCCAGTGAGCTCGTGACTTTATATTTTGATGACAGAGGAAGGCGGTACAACCACATTTCTACGATGGAGTTTTCCATGGGTATATCTTGGGTTCCTCTTGTTCTATGATGCTATTTGTGTTGCACACTTGCTCACTTATTCGCTACCTTCATATTGTTTTCATTTCCAACCCTTACACAAACATTGTAAATCCTAGACAAGTTGTTTTCAAGCATTGTTTTTGGTTTACAAAGGAAATAGAAATAAAATCAGTCGCATGCAAGTTAAAGAAGTAGCATACTTCTTATCTTGCACCATTTAAATTTTTGAAGGGGAAGAGTAACATGTTGGTAATTAAATAATAGGTGAGTGAAATCTGATTTATCGTGCAGGCATGCATTTGAGCATGTACGCATCGCATGAAAGATGCGGATTAAATATATTAGTTGTAACACAATCAAATTTCTGCATTGTATGTGTTATTTTCAGTAGCAATTTGCATTGCACATAAATATATTAAAATCTGTGTTGGGAAATCATACATTGGAATCACTAAGTCGTTTATGGATCAGCTAGAACATAGACGCTCTAGTGTGGAAGGAAGGGAATCGCCTATTGTTGGAACACTAGCATGCCCTCAGTGTGAGAAGTTAGATCAGTGTAGATCCCTTATTATATGTAATAATTAATGTGTATTAGTATTTCTTGTTTCCCGTGTATATAGATCAATTTGTATGGTGTGCTTACAATATATGTATGTAGCATTTCTTCGTGTTGTACTCTTAATTGAGAGATCTTGGGCAGGGCATATTAGCCTACACTTTTCTATCAAATCCATCTTAGCTATTGGAGCATAGTGTGTACTGCGTAGGTTGAAGAATGATGAAATGTGAAAGTGGACATAATTTACTGTACGCTTACTGGCAAAAGTTGCAGAAAGTGAAGATCCTGATTTCTTCATTGAAATGCATCTAGATATTGGCTTTCTGCAGTTTAGTAATGAAAAGATCAAAGATATGGCTCATAAAGAAAAAAATTTGCAGGTTTATGATTTCAAAATTGGAGAAATAATTTTTTCATGTCAAGCTACCCATGATGAAGAAATAGCACAGAAGGATACTAAAGTAACTGCATAATAATAGTAGTAAGCAACAAACCAGTACAAATGATAGTGTTGAGAAATAATGTAGCATATAATATAAATTACCAAACCATATAGTAAAATCGGGTATTACAACCTAAAATTGTGTTCAGAGTGATATTAAGTACTAGATCGAGATCTATAGATGATGGAAGGCATGCACCAGATTACGAGTTTGCAATCTAAATTTCATCTGTGTGTTATGTTTTTTGGAATCATGTAACTAATTTAGGGTTGACTGGGTGAAATTCAATGTCAACTGGTAGCAACATGAGCAACACAACATCAACTGCTGACATCAATATGACAAAAATATGACTGGAACCGATATCAAGCTTTAGTATCAACTGACACAAGGGATTAAAATTTGAGGTCGATTGATGTCAAGTAACAAGCAACAATGAAGATAAGATATGCTGCATCAATTTTTGTAGCAAAGGTCATTGTTTACTACTGACTGGTAGTAATACATGTTCAATGCGAATTTATACAAACATCAACTTATCTAGAAACAAATTATATGATTAATATGCAATCGCAAAGAGGTGGTAGTGCCTTTTGCAGATTTGTCTACAAACTATATGATTAATATGCAATCTCAAAGAGGTGGTAGTGCCTTTTGCAGATTTGTCTATCTTCATTTAATAGCATGTGGATAGTTAACTTGCAACACAAAGATATGGCAATGCATGGAAGTGAATTCATGTCATGTATGAAACACTAACAATACAGTAACTACAAGCTCTAAATGTGGTATTAAAGCGAAGCGTGGAAATTTCAATTTTATTTGGGATTTTAGAGCACATGTTGTTCCTCTTCATCTGCAAAGAATTTGGTATCAGCCTGGCAACCTATGGCATGATGTGACAGTATCATGTAATTGGAACCAGAGCTAGTGTCATTATAGTAGATGCCAGTTGATTCAGAAAAAAAAAAATGAATATACAGACCACACTCTTATGTATCATGCTAAGCACCATCGTTTCTTATTATATTTTTAAGTTATGTGGTGCGAAGCAGCTGTCTAGCAGTTGCCAGCTAGTCATAAGTCACCACACACTTTTAAGTTTTCAAGTAGCAGCTTCAGTCTTTCTTATGATCAAACGGTATTTGAAGGCAGTGTATATGCTTGAAGATTTATTAGACAACCTGATAAACTTTATTTCTGAATAAGATCATCATCTAGATTTTTGTGATAATATTGCAGCTTAACAAAGATCCATGAGCGGTCGCAGTATGATGCATGGTGGATGTTTCCAGCCTCGCACTTACTATTCCTATTGGTGTTCAAAGAAAGGATTAAGTGAAGATGTTTAGTTATGTTTAGGTGGGTCTATGTAGGGTGAATACAGAATTGTAATGTTAAATTATAGTAGTCAGAAAGGGATATGTTAGAAAGGATTAAGTGATGATGCCTAATTATGTTTAGGCGGATATATGTAGAGTGAATAGGGCATCATTTTGTCAAATTATAGTAGTCACTAGTCAGGAAGGGATATGTTAGAAAGGATTAAGTGAGGATGTTTAATTATGTTTAGGTGGGTGTATGCAGAGTGAATAGAGCATTGTTATGTTAAATTTTAGTAGTCAGCAAGGGATATGTTAAGAGTTGTGTCTCCTAGCTATAGAACGCTATAAGATGATTCATGCGGTAGAATCGATGTGCTACAGTTTAAAGAACTATCCTTATCATATGTAGGAGTTGATGTGTATTATTAATAATTCTACTATTGTTTACCACATACCACATATTTATGTATGTTTTGCTCTCAAATAAGCAATAATGGGTATAGTTGACTCTATACAGAAAAAGAAACAGAGAAGTTGTATTAATGTCCGCAAATGACCAAAATAGATCATTGCGTCTTGATAGTAGAGCCAATGACAATAGCATGTGCAAGCTAAAAAAGAACTCCAGCCCTAAAAGAGACAAAAGACTACAAGCTACAAACAAAGAGCATCCACCAAAAACTCTCCTAACATCTGGAGCTCAGACCTAAAGGACTCCCATCACAGCAGAGTACAAAGCTCAACTCCAAAAGATTTCTATCATAGCTCAATACAGAGCTTTAGGCTCAAAGAACACTCATAATGGAATACAGAGATTTGCCTCAAAAAAATCCAATATCACACTGTATAATCAACTCAGAAGTATATTAGTGCAGTTGAGGCAAGTAGGGCAGCATTTATTCACTCAAATTAAAAGTCTTAGATCATTTACAAAGTTAACTTGCACATAATTTAGTCAAGAAAATCTCTTAACATTTATAATAGTTGACAGCAATAATTGTAGGTCAAAGAAATTTAACAGTTAAAACAAAGTCAAAGTTACAATTGACATATGTTGCCTATGGTTTATCCCTTGTTGATGTCAACAGTAAATATAGGGTCAAGAAACAGTCAACCAAGGGATTTAACTTAGTCAAACTTCAGTCAAGAATTCAAAGACAATCGAGAATATGGACCATTTATTTGGTAGTTGACTTTGTTATGTTGTTATTATTCTCTTGTCAGCTTTAGGTAGTGCCTTAATGAATTTTTTGTTATAAATGGTTAAAGTTGATGGTTATGTTTTAACCAAACTGTGGGTTTTTTATCTTATAACTAGAATAAGGAATGTCAGGGGAAGAGCACTAATGTGACAAGTCCTCTTTGTATCAAACACTTGTATTGAACATTACCTTGTTTAAAAAAGATGTTATTCTCTTATGTTCTGTTGTGCTATGTTCTGGTACAGACATATGGTTCTGCAATAGTAAGCTCTTGGTAGTGTAGCTTTTATAGCAAATATTCCCAGTGTCATTGTTTTGTGAAGTCAGGTCAGGTTAAAGTCAAGTAGAAGCAAAAGTCAATTGAAAATAACCATAGACAAGGTGCTGCATTATCTTATTAGATCTTTGTGTTGAAGGATCCATGAAGAACAACAAAGTATTTAACAAAGGTACCAAGAGAGGTGACTTCTAGAAGAGGAAAGATTTGAAGACTGATGTGGTACGAGATAGAACTAGTTCCATTGAGTCCAAACAAAGGCAGTAGAAGAAGACAACACGGTCATAGAGTGGACCAAGAAATAAATGGTCTACAAAGAGTACCTTGAATGTCACACATTTAACTTTGTTGTTCTTCACTATTATGTAATAAGGGGTGTGGAATGTTATCTGTCTAGGTCCATACTATTATGATAGGTATAAAAATTATTAAGATGCCGACATTTGGAACACATAGCTAATGGTTGATTGTATTGGGACATAAGGGTAACTTGTAGTGGATAATGTGTGCGTTAGGGATGAGATATTATGAATAGGGAATCATATCACTTGTTTGTAATCAAGCAATAATGGATCACGTATGTATTGGGATAGGAGTAGAGTGGCAAAACTTAGGGTCTCCTCCGCACCTATTATTCCTTTCTCTCAGGATCTCTAGCCAAATTGTCCATAATACGGATGCCCATAGATCCTAGGGACCTTTGCATGTAGCCCAACATTTAGGGCAACATCTTGGCTGAGCATAGCTTGTTCGGCTCTCATAGTATGGATCTTTTGGAGTGGTTCCTTCCTTTGGTAATATTGTATGATGTTACCCTACCTCATTGGTATTTTTGTTATTGTTTGTATATTGAATATTAGGGCATTTCAGCCCACCAAAAATCTTGTGCATGTGATTTATGTTATGTTTTTGTGTATATTCTATCTTAGATGTCGGATCATAAAATCAACGGTTAATGGCATTCAAGCAGCATTACATATAGTTGAATTCTCAATAAAAAGAATCAAACAATAGAAAATACAAGCCTCTTTGACGTGCGAACCTAATATGCTTATCTATCTATATTACCTTCGACACTCCATTACTAGGGCAGATCCCTTTTACTTCATTCCATGGTGTTGGTCCTTGAGAATGATGATTGGTTCAATTTCCATAAATTAAATTTAAAATTGTTAGGAAATATAGTGCTTACATGTAATTAGTGTGTTACTGTGTTACTTATGGTTATATGATTAGATCATATATTTTGCATATAACATTATTGGTTCGCATGTTGTTTGGTTATACCCGTAAAATATTTAAATGGGTAAATTGTTTGAAACACTTCCTAGTTTGTAGGAAGTGGTTATCTTATTGTAATGGCTATAAATTAGCCAAACTCATTGTGAAGAAATATACAGCTGAAGTTCTGTGTTATTCTTGTGTAAAACTGATCCAAATTTATTATTTGGAGCGACCTTGATCATACCTCTGATGAAGAATTAGAGAGAAATAGGGGCAACACCTGATTTCATTACTGCCCCAATTCATGAGACCCTGATACATTCCTTCTGAGTGTAGGTTTGATTATTTGTTATCAGTTTTTTGTAGAAGTGCGTAGCTTTACCAGAAGAATTCAGTGAAGAGGAGACGTTTACAGAGTTGTACGTGATATTGGAGACATTTAAAAAAGAGTTCTCTTGTGCATTATTGGATCGGCCTGTTCAAAATGTAAAATCTGGTTAAATTTTTATTTCTGCCAATTCAATCTGTGTATGCATCTTTACAAGAACTATTACTGCTGGCCTTCCTTTCTAGTTGCATTCGCATTCAGCGCTTTATTGTCCTAGACTCGAGCTTGGCTTCAACGGTTTGTAGGATTCCCAAAGCCAAATGTGTATGCATAAGGCGGATCTATAATGAAGATAGTTGCCTCACGGATCTGATTGTCCTCTCTCATGACCATGTTCTCTTCTCATTTGGTTGATATGCGCTTCCTCTCAGTGGACTGGGCACATAGCATTCCATACTACCCAACGAATTCTTTGGCTTCGTGTCAACTTGGCTTTGCGGATCTCTAAAGTTGTTTGTGTTGCCGTGAATAGTTTAAACTGTACATCTGTTTCCGCCATCAATATGTTGGTTTCTCGCCAAGGACTCATAATACAAAAGAGCTCATGCCAACATTTCCTTCTCTGCCAGACGTTTGGGACTACATTCATGCATGATCTGATAAACTATGCAGAGATTGCTCTCAATCCCTATCTACACGTATTTGATTTGGTGGTTTTGTATCAAACTCTGTGACATACATCGAGTTTGTTTTGATCTGCATATTCATTCTACCCACGTGCCCTTTGATAGTTTGTTCCCGGTCAAGTGTCTCTTGGCATGTTCTTCCTAAGTTTGGATTACCACATGGAGCAAGTTTTTTGAAAATTTATAAAAAAGGCGTGTAAATTTTTTCAATAGTGGTTTGGACTACTCTATGTCAATGAGAGAGCCAAGTATAGGTGATTAGGTGGGTCTTGTGTTTAGTCTAAACTTCAAAATTAGAGTGAGTTATGTTCATTTTTTTAATAAAGTCTATGTAAAGTGTCGTAGTTGTATATGATCCATGTCAACAAAATTCATTACTTTTAAGTTATTTGTATTAGGTGTCATTAGTATTATTTTCAAATGTGAGTCATCGTCATGTTATCAGTTTTTTATCTTGAGTAGAGTTATGTGTCATCAAAGTCCTTGTCATTATAAAGTGCCTTTTCGTGTCTATTAAAATAGTCTAAGTTGTATAGTAATCATTTATTGTTATCGTCAAAAGTCTAAAAAGTAAAAAAAAATTGCCTCACTTTTCACCGGATGCACTATCAGTGGAATCCGACATCTGAGTTCAAATTAAGAAGGGGCATTATACATGTTGAGCTTCATATCCAAATCAAGTTGAGTTAGCAACATCATTCACTGGAGGACGGATGCATTGGAGGCTGGAGGTCAATCAATGACCTCTCGTCAGTTACCAATGATGGGGCCACACGAAGCTATGGTGACTGTGTGTGTGTGTGAGTTTGCTTTTTATTTCATATTTGCAGTTTGTTTCAATTGTGTGTTGTATGATTTCAGAGTTCCTATTTTGTGTTGAGTAAGTGAAATGTTCACATTGAAGGTGGGAACATGGTTTCGATGTTCCATTTTCATTTTTCCCTCTTTTTCAGATTTGTATTCAGTGAGCAGTGTTTCCTACATAATTCCTTGAAGGAAAAACATAGTGGACAAACGAAATCACAAAGGAAAAGCAACATCATGATATTTGGGTTGTTGGTTGTCCTGTAAAACCATCCTTTGTTGAGGTTGTTGGTTGTCCTGTAAAACCGTCCTTGTTGAGGTTGTTGGCTGTCCTGTAAAACCATCCTTGTTGAGGTTGTTGGCTGTCCTGAAAAACCATCCAGATCATGAGCACGCACGGGTGACAAGCTGCAAAAGAAGTGCGATTGGCTTTCTCCAATGTCCGTACTAAGGGGGGGAATGTTAGGAAATATAGTGCTTACATGTAATTAGCGTGTTACCATGTTCCTTATGATTATATGGTTAGATCATATATTTTGCATATAACAATATTGGTTCACATATTGTTAGGTTATACCCATAAAATATTTAAACGGGTAAATTGTTTGAAACACTTCCTAGTTTGTAGGAAGTGGTTATCCTATTGTAACGGCTATAAATTAGCCAAACTCGTTGTGAAGAAATATACAACTGAAGTTCTGTGTTATTCTTGTGTAAAACTGATCCAAATTTATTAAAAATCAATAGAATTTAATGTTTATATTTTCTAATCATATTTAATATTTATGGTATGCTAACATATCAGCTGACGTCAATAAAAAAAAATAGTTAAAATTTAGAAAAGATATTTTTCTAGTATTTTACCAATTATGTGTATCCTTAGTCCTATATAGTTAGAAATTATTTTCCATGTACTTTTACATTGAGTAGCTTTCATTCTTGTAATGTCCCTTTCCGGGCTCTAACTAAAACAAAAGGCAAATAGCACAAACCCTAATAGATAGTAAACTGAAAATTATGGCAGCCAACTGAAAATTATGACAACAAGGTACAGCAGTCTGATTTTTTATACCAGCAGTAAGAAAAATGCAATCTCTTTCAAAAAAGCATCATTCACACCATCCAAAGCATGTAGGGCGACTTATAAATATTTTAGAACAATTATTAACAAAGAAATAAGCCTTCAAACCCCAGCTGGAATTTATTTAATTAAATAAATAACAACAGTGAACACCCTTACAAAAGTGGTTGGAAATGAAGGATTCCAAGCCCAAAAATGAAGTCCAATTGTAGATTCTGGCTGCTAAAAATATGAGAAACACAATGATGGCTGAGTTGGATGTTTCCATGCCCTTGAAACCCCCAAATGCTAGCTTAGGGCAAGTCGCCACCCTAGGAGAAGCCCTGAAAATCTCTGCAGAAGCCTAACAATGTTTCTTTGACCAAACCCTAGCTGAAAATCTGCAAAATCAATCTTCTTTGAAGCTCATTGGAAACCCCGAGATGAAGAATCCTCAATTTATTGAAGAGTTTTCGTTCTTCAATCAAACAAGAAAGGTTTTCATCTTCACTTGTTGGCCAACTAAGAGGGTCTTCATCCTCAAGTGGATATAGTTGAGCAATCAGCCCAAAAACCATGCAAAGTTATCAGTAGTCAAGATGATGATGCACAAATGAGCCAAGCGACCCCGTCTTATACCTTGATGTGGTGCCAAAACTTATTAAAGTCTTCTTAAGAAGACCGACCTCCTTGGAGGAATTAATAGTTCATTTTTCCTTCTATTCTTCCATTGGCTTTTCATCTTCTCCAGCCGACTTGACTATACTTAGGAAAACTACTAAAAAAGAATGCAATGCTCATAAAAATAACTGAAAAACATGACAATTACTCCCCTTGCTCATTTACTTCTTGCCCACAGGAAGTGGAATGGGCTCAAAGTCTTCAAATCGAACTAGCTTGGAAGGGGACATTATAATAGTGGCCAAAACGTCTGCACCAAACTGACTAATGTTGAGGGAAGTTTCCAATGGCCGTTGAGGTTGCCTATATTGCTCTTGATTGGGTGGCAACAATCAAGCACAAAGGTTGCACATGAAGACAAGATGATCCAATCCTCAATCTCATTTTTCACTATATTTTGTGGTGTGATATATGTGTAATTTTGTTGTGTCAATGAGAAGCCCAACACTTGAGAGTAAATAAACTTATGTGGGTGTAACAGTTCTTGTTTCCCTTGTTGATGCACTTGATGGAGAACTAGCGTTTTCTTACATGGAGTGGAGCATTAACAAGTATTGTACCTTTGTAGTGTTTGTGTACCACATGTTCCTATTGTGAATTAAGTGTATGCCTACATGGAGTGGAAGATGAACAAGTGTGTTATACCTTTATTTAGTCTTGTATCCACATGTTTCAATGTTCATACTAAAGGGGGAATGTTGGGAATTTATTGTTAGGACTCACATTATTGTTGTGTGTGAGGCATTAGTTAGCTAGGTGAGAATACGATTATGAATGTGAGCGTGCCAATGTATTGTGAGATATGAGTGAATATGAGTTGTGAGAACAACTCGCCTTAGAGATAGGATAAGTGTATAGAGTGATTATAGAGATGTGTGAGAGATTTGGGGGATTACAAAGCTATTAAAGAGATATGCTTAACTCCATTGTTGTAGGAGTTCAATAGGCTATATATGTAATCTTTTCATATTGAATAATTTGAATAGAGAGATTTATTGTGCAATTTTCTACCAAATTTTACATTGGCCAACTTTATCCTTAGCCTGAGAGCAGCTATGAGGTAAAACACGAATCCCGGTGGAGATAGATGAAGTGTCAGGAAGAGAGACAAATCTCACCCTAATAGTTTAAAAAAAACAGTGCTTTATAACAGCCCTTCAAATCATACACAATAGCAGTGCTAAGTAAGGGCTGAAATACCTGAAAAATAAAATAAATTTCTGACTGTGGCCATTAGCAGGAAACACCAAGTAATGGCTGCAAGAAGAGTGCTTTGATACCATGGTGGAGTGGGGAACACTCAACATCTAGGATCCCTTGTGCAAAGCACAACCACGGCGAACTAACACAGTACTAGAACTCAAGATAATGTTTGTGTATAAGTGTCTTTCAATGTGATGAATAATACAATAGCCACCTTGGAATAAATAGCCAATGTGAGTTTGCTACACAGCCACAAGTGTTTGAGGAAATGACTACTTATGCACTAGAGAATAAACTCTTACATGCAAGATAACAAGAAGTCACAAATATCTCTCCAAATAAATAACAACTTGAGCTAAGTCAAGGTTAATCCTTTTCTAGTGTAACTTAGACAAAATCACACTAGATAGCTAAAGACAACTTCTAGACTAGTGTGAACACACCACAAAATTTGCTTATGCTACTAACCTGCAAAACAGAATATGTGCCTTGTTGCTTCCGGCCATCAAGGTCTTAAGGCAGCCACCGACAATCGCTATTGGCTGTTTTCCTGAACTTATCAACAAATATGCTTACAATGATTATGTTGCTAGGTTCAATCAAATTGAAGTTTTGCATTAAGTTTATTTTGGAAATGTTATAGATGATATCTAACAATGTTTGTATGCTTTGACTTATCCTTCCGTTTCATTCCCTTATCAAACTAACGATCAATGTAAGACTGTTACCAGGAAACACCTAGGGCCCCCCGTTTCCGTTTCCGAAACGTTTCGGAAACGGAAACTCCTTTGAAACGTCCTAGTCTCCTAGAGATAAGTATACATGATAATAATGTATAATTTCAATGAATACAAAATATTTTTGAGTGTTTTATCAGTTATTCTTATCACTTATGGTGTATGGAGTACAATTTTAAAATGAGTACTATGCTCACACACACACACACACACACACACACACACACACACACACATATATATATTGTACAGATGTTTTCTGTAACGTTTCGTATCCAAGGTTTTTTGAAAATTGCCGTTTCCGCGTTTCATACCCGTTTCCGTTTCCATTTCCGTTTCCTGGCAACATAGATGTAAGAGTTACAGCACTCAAAGCTTCCTATTGGGCTTTCTTTCAAGTTTCAATGAATACAACTAAATTCAGAAAGATATTACTAAGCCATAAACATGTTGTAGAAGACAATGATTATTATATCTATGCTAAACAGTAAAAGCAATATAATAACCAGATGCCAAGGAATCCTCATTCTTGATGCTTTCAAAGAAGAAAGTCTAACTGTTAACCAACAAGTATTCTTTGTAGATTCAATCTACTTTCAAGTGTATGCATCTTTCTGAAGTTTTATGTTGCTGAAAAATAAGCATGCAGCATAAAGATATCTGTTGCAATTACTAAAATTATTGGTTTAATGTTTTGTTCAGATGGATGTTTTTCTTCTATGTCAGCTGTTTCATGTTTCTGATGATGGCTGGATATTATATGCTTTTTTTTCCAAATTCCATAGAAAGTAAAATTAACAATGATCATTTTTTCCACCAAGCTAACACAGTATGGTGGCTCCTATTTTTTCCCTTGGCTATGTATGGATATTTTGACACAATACTTGACTTCCTTAGTTTGTGTGTTTCACAGCTTTTTAAATTAATCTAACTTGAGTTTAATTTTTTTCCCCTATCAATGTATAGATACTTCTTTTTGCTTTCTAGAGAGCAAATATCTAACTAGGAATTTCAGAATTAACTAAAATATTGTTTGCTGGATGGCAGTGTTTTCAAACGCGCCTTGCGAAAACGTTTAATAAAGGTATTGAATAAGGAAAATAATTGTCCAGATTTGCTTACTAAAATTCATGCATAATGATAAATGCACTCTTCGTACGATTTTTACTAACATTTCCAATTCGAATATAATTTTAACTGTTACAATCAAGATAAAAGGGGCCGCAGATGATGATGGATTGAATGCATTTTGTGATTATTTTTCGAAAGACATTTCTATATCCCCGGTAATGTGATTTCAGTTCTTGCTGCACATGCTTATCTTTCTTTTCTTTCACATGTAAAGGTCTATTTTCACATTTAAAGGTCTATTTTCACATTTTTTAGCTTATTTGATCTCTCTTAAAAGACGTGTAATTTTTGTCACTTGCAGGGAACAACTATTGATTTTCATCAAACGCCAGGAGGGCATCTAAGGACAGATAGTAAGTAAATTATTATGCTATTTCATTTTGAAGGATTTTATGATCTGGATAACCTGCTTACCAAGTTTGAGTGAGTGCTGCAGTTGATGGGAAGGAACTTGGGACAATCTATAGTCGTGACCTTTGTAGTAAGTTCTACTTCTTTTCATACCTTTGATTTTCATGCTGTCAATAATTTAATCATGTAAGATTCTACTGAAATTTTTGCTGTTGATTCAGGGGCATTTTTTGATATGTATGTTGGAGAATGTCCTGTATCATTGAAAACAAAGCAGGATATAGGGGAAAACATTGGTTGTGTTCTTAGAAAATGTTGAGCAGCTGACTACGTTTTTTTCTCATATTCTCGAAAGATACCATTTTTCAGTGTTGGAGCCGAGCTCAATTGAAGGAATTACAAGGGATGTGATTTTGGTACGTCTTTCACTCCTGCTAAAGAAATAGTGCCTTCATCACAAATTCGGTATTTACCATTCATTAATGAAATTGTCACAAATTTTGAATTCCATTCAATTTTGTGGTGGGATTAATATCTTGAGAAGACAAACAGTTTACCCATTTTGCATGGTGTATATTATTGAATTTCAGATGAAAAGATTTCAGATGCTTGTGATGTGCACCAACGCATTTGCCATCCAAGTGATCTTTAATCCTCTGAATTGTCAAGAAAACTATCAGTTTCTTTGTATTTTGATTTTGCAATTTCAGATCATTTAGGAGGGTGCAAACTACATTTGTAAACATAGGTCTTAAGCATAAAGTATGTCATTAGTTTCCATTTTGGCGGTATCAATTGTACCAGGTGCAACATTTCCACATTGCATTTTGTGTTGTAATAATCTTTTGTAGTTATTTCTACGGAGTCGGTTTAATCGGCCTCCTATAGATTGATGCAAAATTATAAAAACAACTATAATGGAGATTTTTTTGGCACAATGGATACCACCAATCTCTTAACAGAAAAAAATGGAACAAAATTATAGTTTTACTTTTGAGCACATTCCCCAATGAACCCAAGGAGTTACAAATTTGAATCAACATCTACAAGTCATGATGTAAAAGATCCTTTTATTCCGAAAGGGTTCTCAAGGCTCATGCACCATATTTATCACTGTTTAGACCAGAACCTAAAAATTTGCCTTGAATTATTTACTATTCCATAACAAAATACAATAAAAATATGCATTTGCTTTGGTAAACATCAATCAAGAGTATAGCTTTGTTGAAAACTATTATATGTACCTAGATTTAAGAGAATCTGTAATAAATTATCATTAAAAATGTTTTCTAGTATACTTTTAATCATTATGGTTTCTATTGCGATCCAAAGGTTTAACGAGTGATATAGAACTTATTTCTTGCATCTTAAGATTAACACTTGGAATTTTTGGAGCATGAATAAAAGTAAAATATCTATATATATCATAGTTGGAAGATGAGTACATGAAAAATGAAAAAATACATGGAGCCAATATTTTTGAAGGTATTTTGTTTTTAAACAAAAGTATGGACCTTGTTATAGTTCAAAAAGCTATTCATTTGAAATGTAAGGTGTTTTATTTTGTGTCGCCTTCTTAATATGGTCTAATGGTAAAGTGTTTCAAGTTCGATTTCTATGCATGTAGTATGGTGAGGTGTACACTGATATGATTCTAGTGTGATGTATAAGATTGAAGAGAAAATATTTATAAAGATGAATGAGAAGGAAGGGAGGAAGAAATTGATGATTATACAAACTTTTTTTAATAAATATTTTTGCACTACAACATGTTAAGGTGGCTACTACATGACAATTCATGTGTCATCTTCACAAATTTTAGCATTGCAAAATGGCAAGGTACTTGCAATCTCTATAGGGGGAATAGGGTCAAATTAATGACAACCTTGTCCTTGTAGCTACCAACTCCACCCCAAATCATGCTAAAGTCCCCATGGGCAAACTAACATTGTTTTATTGCTCAAAATGAAACAATATACATTGTAATATGAGGTAGCACTATTTTGTGATGTTCTCTAAGCATTAATGACTCAAATCAAGGTTCAAACAATGGATACCAATTTTATTTATTGTTATATCGAAAACATAAAACATATATTTTTTCGAACACTTAGCTTTAGTTTCTAAACTCGAAATATTGCTCCAAACTTCAAAATATCTTTGAAACTTTCTTGACTCGTCATTAGGGTACAAATCCCAATCAAAATCTACTCTAAATTTTATCAGACACTCTTGGACGTCATGACTTTCACAGTCCAATACATCCCTATTTGCTCTCCTTACATAGCTATATTTGCACTAATAATGTCTCTCTTCTAATGGTGACCAATCTTCAACTTTAATTCTCTCCCATTAACTACCACTTGGATAATTCTCTCATAACTCTTTTTTTGGTTCAATCTAAGAGATCTGTTGCTACCCTTCCCTACCCCCACCAAGAAAAACACCCTTGTTCAATTTCATCAAAACTAATCGAAGATTGGGGTTATTTTCTATTTTCCTCTTGAAAGTTATGCTTCCCATGATCGTTCTAAAAGATAACCAAATAACCATTGTTTCCTTTTCTTCTTGTAACCAACCACCCTTTCAAACGCCCCCAAAGAATTCATCTTTTCTTCTCCGTTAGCATTTGGATTCAATTCCCCTGACGTTCCCTAGAATTTAGTGCTCTTATTTGGATTAAATCTCAAACAAAATAGTCAACAAATACAAAAACACAAGATGAAGCCAAGGGGCGACGTCTCATTAGAATAGAGAACCCATGGGATTGCTTCACTTGTTAGTGTCTTGATGCATGAAGCACCCTGCAGAAACAAAACCGAGAAAATCTACGAAGACCATTCTCTATGAGCGGAGTTAACGATATTAGGACACATTGTGCTATCTCATGACACATGTCATGCTCAAGTCTTCAAGTCATTGACACATGTTGAGATGTGGATTCACACAAAGGAGACCGAATGTGGAATATAACACAGAGCCAAACGAGTTTCACAAGTGGTTGATATGTGGTAAAACCTCGTAACATGCAACACCTTGTGAAAAGAAAAGTTGAAAATCATGAGAACACCTTCGTGAGTAGAGTTCACAAGATGCTGCCACATGGAGCAGTCTCATGAACTTTGCATTTTGAAGTCTCGAACCTTGAGAAAAGTCAAAGGTTAGGAGTCCACAAGGAATCAACATTTGTTTATTTGGCATTGCACAAAGGAAAAGGAAATATGAAGACCAAAAAGGTAAAGCAAAACTCGAGCAACTTCACAAGAGAGTGACAAGTTTCATAATCTTGTTTCATGGAGTATGTTCCTTTCCCATAGCTTGAAAAACATCCAAAAAACTTGAGTTTACGAGGAAATTATAGTTGGGGACCTCTCATTGCACATAGTTACAACAAATAGTTGAGATAAAAGAAATACACCCCAAGTGAAGTCTCATGAGATGTGAGCACGTGTTTTTTACTATGAATATGAGGTGAATAAAAGAGAAAATAGAGAAAATCGAGATGCCATGAAAAAACAAAGAACCTTGGTTTTAAATGGCTTAACTACTATTTCACTTCGTCTCTCGAATCGTAGAAATAAAACCCAAGAATTTGAGAAGAACACCAAAATTCGAGGACATTTGTAATGAAATTACTTGTATAAATATGAATATCATCAACAATAGAATACCAAAGAACACAAGATTGTAGATAAATGATTGTAATATGCAAGTAGAATAGCTTAGCCACTTTGAGGGGGCAACCTCCAAACCATACAATAAGACTCAAATGCTCAATATGATGATTAACTACTCCTCACTACCACCTATATATACCAATCCTATGCTATGGCCAACACCAAGGCCGGTCTACTAAACATATGAAAACATAAATGAATAACATATGACGAGAAGAGAGATTATGTAAGCCACAAGTCGGCACTACATATCCAATATAATATATAGGACTAAGGGCGTAACATGCCCCTCCCCTTCAAAAAAACATTGTCCCCAATGTTGGGAAGCCCTAGATGTTGTTGCACAAATGCTTCATCCTCCCATGATGCATCCTCAATATTTATATTCTTCCACTTGATCAAGTACTCGGTAATGACTCTGTTCCTCAATATTTTGGTGTGTGTTTGAAGAATACCTTTAGGTTCCAATACGATCCCTCCTTCCTCATCCAGTTCAAGAAGCACTGACTGGTTGGAAATGTGTTGCCCAATAACTTTCTTCAAGCAAGAAACATAGAAGACTGGATGTATTTTACTTCCTGGAGGGAGCTCCAGCGTATATGCCACACTACCAATTTTCTGCAACACACAATAAGGACCATAGTATTTAGGAGCAAGCTTATTATCCTTCTTCTATTGTTTTAATGATAACTGCTTATATGGCTGCAACCATACAAAAACAAAGTCACCCTCTTCAAAGTGTCTCTCACTACGATGTTGATTGGCCTATTGCTTCATGCGGTTTTGTGCCCTTGAGAGAGTAGCTCGCGTTGGTGTTGAATGTGATCTTCGATTGCTCTCACCTTTGCCTTGACCTTCAAGTTAGAGATGAGTGATGGAGGATGGTACCCATAAAGTGCCAAAAATGGAGACATTTTTTATGAGGTATAAAATGAAGTATCATACCACCATTCTGCAAGTTACAACCATTGCACCCAACGTTCTTGTTTATTTGAAGTAAAACATCGAAGATATCCCTCCAAACATTTATTCACCACCTCAATTTGCCCATCTGATTGAGGATGATAAGATGAACTCTGGGCTAGTTGGGTACCCAAACAAGAGAACAAATCAGTCAAAAAATTACTTGTAAATATTGTGTCATGATCACTTACTATAATTTTGGGCGCGTTATGGAGCTTTTGAACTGTGTCCAAAAATGAAATGACAACTATACTAGCTATGAAAGGATGATCCATGACACAAAAATGAGCATACTTGGTAAGTCTATCAACCACAACCATGATGACACTTTTCCCTTTTGATTTAGGAAATCCTATGATGAAATCTATCAATACCTCTTCCCATCTCTCGCTAGGAATAGACAAGGGTTGGAGGATACCTACTATATTAGTGGTCTCGCCCGTATTACGTTGACACACCAAACATTCTGCCACAAATTTTTGAACATCTCCTCTCAACCCCTCCCAAAATAAATCCTACTTAGCTCTAAGGTAAGTTTTCAAGAACCCAAAATGGCCACCTAGTGGAGAAGAATGGAGCTCTGAAAGAACATGGTGTTTAAGTGTAGAATTCTTACACAAATATAACCTATCTTTGTACCACAATGTATCCTTTCATATAAATTGTTCTAATATGATTGGATCTGTTTGGAGATTTTGAATGAGAGTATGGGTTGATGCATCTTTCTTCCATTCTTCCCTTGCTTGATCTACCCAATCTGCCTTTAGTATAGAGATGACACATAACAATGCTTCTATGGACTCATCCCTCCTAGATAGAGCATCAACGACCACATTTTCCTTCCCTTTCTTATAAATAATCTCAAAGTCATACCCCCAACATCTTAGTGACCCATTTTTGTTGCTTTTTTTAAGATAGTCGTTGCTCCAAGAAGTATTTCAAACTATCATGATCAATTTTTACCTTGAAGTGTCTACCCATCAAGTATAGTCTCTACTGTTTGATTGCATGTGATATTGCCATCATTTCCTTCTCATGGGTGAGCTTCAACACATTCTTTCCTTATAGTTTCCAGCTCTCAAATGTTATGGGATGTACCCAGAACATAGATCTAGTTTTGTAAAATAAATTGCACCATGTTACTCATCTAATAAATCATCAATGACAGGAATAGGAAACTTATCTTTGATAGTGTACTTGTTAAGTTCTCTGTAGTCTGGACACATGTGCCATCTTCCATCCTTGTGGCACACCATCACCACTGGAGCAGAATAAGCACTCTGATTGTGATGAATATACACATTTCCTACATTTCCTCCACCATCTTCTCGATATCACTCTTTTGCACATATGGGTATCCATAAGGCCCGATGTTGGGGAGTTGACTTCCTAGAATTAACTGAATGACATGATCATGATCTCTTTTAGGAGGTAATCCTCTAGGATCCTCGAAGACAACTGCATGTTGATCAATAACCTTCTGAAGATCAGGATGCACTACCATCGTTGGTGGTTGAACTTCCATGAAGAAAAATCGTTCTATAAATCCTTTAGCCCCCCTTTTAAAGAATCTTCTGCATTTGGTGAGAACTAACCACTTGAGGATTTTTTCTTTATAGTCCTTGAAGTTCAAACTGTTTACCCTGATAATGAAAACGCATGAACAATTCCTAGAAATTTATCTCTATGGTGCCCAAAGTTATGAGCCACTGAACACCTAAGACAATATCATCTCCGCCAATGGGAATAACAAACATCGTAGATTCCAATGTGTAGTCACCTGTCATAAGTATGATTTTATGGCATTTACCTGAACATTGAACTGTGCCACCATCTATAATCATTACTTGAAATTCAGGTGCTTGGTAGATGAAACAATTTAGCCTTGTTGCCAGCTTATGATTGATGAAATTATGTGTGCTGCTCAAATCAATCAATATTGTCACCTTCTGCTTCTCAAGATAACCCACGATCTAAAGAGTTTGTGGAGTACTAATACTTGATAGAGCATGGCATGAGGTAGTAGGCTAGGGATCTTTAGATTCTTTCTCTAATGTTTCCACTCCCTTGCTTGATGTTTCCTCATATTCTTCCTCATCACTAGCCCCTTTAATGTAAAACATTTTTTTCTCAGCATATTTATGACATGGTCCATATTTGGTGTCAAAGTTAAAACATGACCCTTTTGTTCTTTTTTCTTCAATTTGTTGAGGTGTTATTTTAAATGGGAAAGGGTATAGAGGAGGTAAGGTGCTACGGTCTTTTATGTTAGTGAAGGTCTGCCTTATGTTGGAAAGAAATTTTTCCTTTGCCCTATGTGCCATGATAATAGAATCAGAAACCTTGAGTGGATTAAACATGCACACCTCATGCTCAATGTGGTCCGTAAGACCCCCAAGAAATAGATCATTCAAATACTCTTATGTAATATCCTCCACACATAAGGAAAGATTTTGGAATTGATGGACATACTCTTTTATTGAACCTGTTTGTTGTAACTTGCTAATTCGCTAAAGTAGTTCTCTGACACACTAGAAATATAGTGTAATTGTATCTCTTCAGTGAAAATTGTCCATGTGACACTTAGAATATTCTTCTGCCTTTGAGCACATAACCAACGATACTAAACAAATTGGTCAGGTTCTAGATATAAGGATGTTATGGTCACCTTTTGTCCCGATGGGGTCTGATAGAGATCAAAGAAATTCTCCATTTGGGTAATCCAATTTAGTGGATCCTTTCCATCGAATTTACACATTTCCACTTTTGGAATAATGTCCCACCATTGGTGGGGAGATCCACCTGAATGTGTAAAGGATCCTCCTTGATTGGAGTGATTTGGACATGGGTGAGTATTGCTAGAGGAACCCATATGACTGGAATTGGGATTTGTTTTTGAAAAAGCGAGCAACAACTCCTGCTTCATTGCTTGAAAATCCATCTGAAGTTCACCCTTGAGGCTACCTTTCAGATGAATAAGCTCATTATTGAGGTCATCCTTACCATATTATTTACCCTTTCCTCAAGTTTAACGACTACCTCAGATACTCCTGAACCAGAAGATTCTAAATCCATACTTCCTTATTTGGGGTCATTCTTGGAGTTTTTTGACCTTTCCCTTGGCCTCGAGTTGATCTACCAGTCATGATGTAGGGTTTGGGACTCGGGGTAAACGAAATAGGGAAAAAAAATTAGGGTTTGGGGTTTCTTAATTTTTCTATCCAAATAGAGGAAATCATAAAGAAGAAACCCTAGCTAATTTTTGAAAAGCTTTATAAAAATATAAGAAAGTTAGAAAATTTCCAATTGCACCCTAGGTAGCCAATTTACGAAAAAACAAAAAAGTGCTATAACTTTTGCAAAACAACTCCAAAATGTTTGAAATTTGGAGAGGGTCTTACTTTACTGATTTTTCCACACCAAAAAAAAAATCGCATAAAAAATCGCTACGAATTTTGAGATACAGTCGAACCTTCACAATTAGGGTTTGATGCAACTCTGGCCGAGATCAGGGTCCGATACCACTTGTAATGAAATTACTTGCATAAATTTGAATATCAACATAAATAGAACACCAAAGAGCACAAGATTGTAGATAAATGATTACAATATGCAAGTAGAATAACTTAGCCACTTTGAGGGGGTAACCTTTAAACCATACAATAAGACTCAAATGCTCAATATGATGATTAGCTACTCCTCATTATCACCTATATATACTAGTCCTATGTTGTGGCCAACACCAAGGCTAACCTACTAAACATATGAAAGTATAAATGAATAACATATGACAAGAAGAGAGATTATGTAAGCCACAAGTCAGCACTACATATCCAATATAAATTATATGACTAAGAGCGTAACAACATTTAGAAAACTCAGATATCAATAGATGAACCACATCGTTACCAACAAATGGAAATCATGAATAAAATTAAAGATATGTTTTTGGTGACTTCTTATTTGGCCATTACTACATACAAAATATTTTCAATGATGATGAACACTTTATGAAATTGAACAAAATACGAAAAAGCAAGGTAAATTACGGACCCAATTATTTGAAGATCTAAATAGAAATAATACGGCACTTGCATTTTTTAAGTGTGCAGTTATTGTGTCAATGTCAATAGGAAAGTCAAAAGTTCTATTTTAAAGATGTTTTGAGGCAAATATAGATCTACATGGCTAGTTGTGTGTACGGCTAAGCAACGATGCATGACCTACTCCTGCACGCAAATGTCGAAAAATATCTCCCTCTTTTTCTTAAATGAATTGGAATATTATGTTTCGGATTCAAAATTGGCTACAAGCCTATTCTTATTACACACTTTTGAGAAATCTACTTTGATGTTTGCAAATTAAACAAACCTTTAAGAAGTTTCCTTCAATGTCCACCATTTTCTCTCTTCTAGAAACATAGATTGTGGTGCAGGAAATAGACACATGGCCATCCTTCAAAGTGGCGAGTAGAGAAAATATAAATGCAAATGTAGAATTGTAGGACATTTTGCAAACAATTACCCTCATTTTATATGGCGAGGTTGTTGGCTTTATGCTGAGACATTTTTTTCATGCCAAGATTCAAACCTACATTAGTTTTAATGTGCAGTGACAATGATTTTGATGAGTCCTTACCCCAACTTTGTACCCAAGTTATTTGTAAGTAAATCTTCGGTTTGAGTTGCAATATGCCTTACTAAGACGAGCATGGAAATTGGGGATAATGTATGCTCTATGAGCAAAATACAACACAAGATAAGGCCACAAAAAAATGGGGAGAGATTTGTAATATTAAAAATGGGTCTTACAAAAAGCTCCCTTTCTCGTGGCTATTTTCCCGCAGTTGAGACTTGTTATCTAGGGGCTATGATTTGTTTTCAGCATGAGATGGTTTTGAGAGATTTATTTGGAGATGCATGTCCATTCAACATCTACTGACTACTGACTTAATTACATGTTATTGTACATCCAATCTAAAAAATAATATTAAAGCATATATTATTTAATCTTTTGTGTATGGTACTTGTCACAGGGGTGGAATTAAATTCTCTATTATCAATTAGGAGGCTATTGGCAAAGAAAGTGATGGATTTGTTAATCAATATGAAACCTTCATTGAGTGGGACCATGTGACAAATTTAAAATAGGTGCTTCTAAATAATGTTTTTGAGATAGATGTATTCAATATATCTATATTAATAATTAAAGGAAAGGAAACACACTCGTGAGACTATATGACATCCAAAATAAATACCTTTCAATCATATTTTTGAAATAGATGTTTTTAAGATATCTATACTAATAATTGAAAGAAAAGAAACACGTAAAAATATAATACTCAATTTTAGACATCATCATTAGATAAATATAAATTACTATCAATTGATTTTAAATAAGTTCACAACACCTAATGATCTATGAGACCATAAATAATACTAAGCACACAAATTAGTGGATCTAATTACTTCCCTACAATTAACACTTGAAACTAAAAACATAAGACTTATATTAAAAATCAAAACAATTGATGATGGTTGTCACTCATATTAGACTAAACTATCAAAGGTGGATGCTCTTCAAAAGTTTCCATTTTAAAATCATATATTACTTTGGCATCTAAACCCAAACTAAACTTTACGACAATGGATGAGTAACTGATAAAAGAACCATCAATAATTAATAGAACAAGGAAAATCCAAACAGTTGAGATGATACATGAAAAAATATTGTTGGGCCCTGAAATATTGGCCAAGTACCAAAGGGCGCGCGCACAAGACCAGTGAGAAGAAGGGCGCTCAGGGGAAAGCGTGCATGACAAAGGGGTTTAAGTGAAACCAAGGTGCATGCGGGAGGCAGAACACAGGTTTAAAGGGACTTGGCCATATTTGGCATTCAAGAGACACTTGAAGAAAAATGTGAGGACCCGACTAGGCGTGATGAATGGATAAGGTGCCAGCCTAGAACCTTGTAGGTCAAAAAAAGGATATTCCACAAAGGGAATATTCTTAGAAAACATCATTACAGAGAGTGGAGGGTTTGCAAAGGGATAAGAATTCACCAATGGAGGACCACATCGACACTTGGCACGCGATCCATTCATGAGAGAAGGCATGACGGTGGGTGTTGATCCTATAAAAAGAGATGCTCGGGCTAAAGACAGAGGGGGAAGAGATAGACAAAGACAGAATGCATAGAGAATAAGAAGCAAAGTAACAAAGTGTTGTAGTAATGTTAGGGTTTAGAGCACTTAGTGCTAAAGGTTGTAAGGGATTCCATAAACCTCTGTATGGCACTAGGATCTATAATGAGGGTTAAAATGGGAAAGGTATAGTTAAGGTCTCATACCAAGGAGGATTTGCGGGAGTTAAGTCCCTGTCATTTATTATATATGGTTTGGGATGACCCTTTTCACTATAATGTGGCTACCTTAACTATTATATATATATATATATATATATAGAGTTTGTTTTGTATATCTTGTTTAAGAGGGTAAACCCTCGTGTTATATGACTATCATGGCTCATATCTGATTTATTATACTTATTACAATGTTATTTAGTTTCTGTAATGCATTAAGGTGTGGATCTATTAGTTGCATCTTCTACCTCTTTAAATAAGTGAATGTACTTCTACTTCTGCAAATCATCCTCCATTAATGGTGGAACCTTCTCACAAAGCTCACATAAATGAGGGGCTCAGCACCCATGCATGCCTTGAGTGAGTGCCCAATGCTTGCTGGGTGATAGGCTGACGTGCTTGGGGTTAGTAAAGATATTAAGGGTAAGTAAATGTCTACAAACATCAATTTAATGATAAAATATTTCCATGTGGCATCCCAAGGCCTAAGAAACAAATATGGGAAAGAGGTCTATTCCATTATCTCATTTTATCACTCTATTCACCCAAAATTTGTCCAAAATCTTGACACCAATACTTTGCAAAAATGAAATAATTGAAAATGATTTAGAAGTTTCCAATTAGTAACAAATGAATCTAGGTAATCTACAATGAACGAGTGACATAAAATAGATTTAATTATGTCCACGAGACTAAAGGCATATGGGACCACTGAAAACTCTTAAGTGCATAAAGATTTACAATTTTAGTGGTATCTTTTAGAAGGTTGCTCCTCTTGTTTTTGAATTGAGTTAGCATCTACCCAAAACCCTTTTATTTTTCTTTCCTTGAATAGCTATATCATGGAATCAACTCTTAAAATTTATTCATACTTGATTAAATGTTCCTCTATTTCAATTTCCCTTGTATTGCATAGAACATAAGTCCTCTATTCCCATGGTTCTCTAGACATTGTATATCTTCCTGTCTCACATTTGATCCTATAGGAGCTAGTCCTTAGTTGAGAAATGATGATATTTTTCTTCTATTTAATTTTAGCCTCTGTATAGGCTTTTCACAATCTTCATGTGTTGGGTTGAACTCTATAATATAGTGTTGACACTTCCTATTTGTTTTCTTCCTCCAAATCCCCATTTTAGTCTTTTCTTTCACATAGTTATTTATATCTTTATTAAGATTTGGGCATTCATCTAGGCTGATATCTAATTTATTCATCCATTTGTGGTTTTGCTTCATCCACGTGTTCTTTCATTTGTGCATCTCTTTGCCTTTTGCAACCTTAGACCATTTGTCAGTGTTCACATTTTTTTTAACATATAAGCTTAGTCATGGAGGTTGCCTCTAAAAGGGAAGGTGCATGTTTAAGTCGAGATGATTTCATATGGGAATGTAGTCTTGACTCTAAATTTTGTTGTTTAGTATTAGTCACTTTTGGATCCTTTCTATTTGTCTCCATTTCAAACTTTCCATTCCACCAGGGATAATTTTAGTGGCAAATATTCGTAATATGGTGAATATTCCATTTTTGAAAAATTGGAAAAGGTGAATTTTCTAGCACGGGTTAGTGACCTGTTCGCCTAAAAACTACAGTTCATTTTTTTTTAAGGGTTGGCTTCACCTACCCATTTAAACTATCCCCTATATAATCCTAGATTATTTTCCTGGTAGAACACTACTAGATCACTCATACCACCTGGGGTATATGTATTATCAAGTATAGTAAATGCGCGAAAGGAGGGCAAAGGCTACAGGCGCGAGACAAGGAGGTATTGCAAACGCGCGACAAGGAGGTATTACAGACACATGACAAGGAGGTATTGTAGACATGTGAAAAAGGGTTAAGCAGTTGATGCGCGACAAGGGGTTAAGCAGTTGACGCGTGACAAGGGGTTAAGCAGTTGACGCATGACAAGGGGTTAAGCAGTTGACGCGCGATAAGGGGTTAAGCAATTGATGCGCGACAAAGGGTAAAGCAGTTGACGTGCGACAAAGGGTTAAGCAGTTGACGCGCGTCAACAAATCGCATTTATGCACGTCAACATGACTTGGTGACGCGCGTCAACAAGACTTGTTGACACATGGATAGTGACTATGTAATTTAAGCAGTTTGTTGGGTCTTTTGAATAACAATTTTTAATGAATCTTGATATGGAAACAATTGGATTTGCTCAAGGTGGGACTTCAATGGAGGGGTTAGGTACTGGAATGCAACATGCTTCCCTCCCCGTTTCACAATTGAATGATAAAGAGATTTTTTTCAACGGCCAAAGATACGTCCTAATTGAAATGGCAAGGGACAAAGATAAAATGAAAATTGGTTGGAAGGAGGCGAGTTGCAGGTTTATTATGGGTGCAAATTATAGGCTTTGAATTCTTTTGAAAAAAGAGATGGAGTACTTGGTGAAGCTGCATGAATGACAGTGACACTAGCCTTCCTCATAACACTATTTGGAGTGGTGACACCACATAAGATGCCACGATTCCTTTTCGGTTTCACAGTAATTTTGACTGGATTGAGTTACATGGCATTTGTTGCCATGAAATTCGCTTACAAGTAATTAATATCACCGAGTCTGCTAAATAAAGTATCTTGATAGGGTTATGTGTGTTCATAAATTCATAGCCTTAGGTATTAGGAATACATGAAACGAAACATAATGGCGGTCCTCTGATATCTAAATTAATTCTAGGGTTATGCGAGTTTATTGGAATGCATGTTTATGTATTTATGATTTTGATAGTTGTATGTTCGCTAACAGTTATATTCATGAATTTGCACAACAATTTATCATTTTTGTTTTGCGTTCTAAATTTGTTAAAAATAAATTGTTGTGTACGAGTACATGGTTGTCAACAAGGCTTTTTGACACGCATTAACAAGCTGTCAGTGTTTGCAAATATTTAGTCTCTCTGGCTCAAAAAAACGGGTGAAAATTCAATTCTGAAAAATTGGTAAATTCATCTTTCACTAAAACCGGTTCCGGGGATATTTGCCAGGTATTTTCCACCTCCAATTTTCTATGGGTGTCTTAAAATGAACTCTGCATTCCACTAGCCCATATCCTGCAACCATACGACACCACTAACATGACAAGTAACCCAAGAAAGACCTTAGTGGTCTTCCAATTCCACAACTCAACATTTTTGCACCTATTTTTTAGCACATTACTTTAAGATATCTCTTTATAAATTGTATTCTCTTCATCCAATAGGTATCCCAATTGAGCTTGCTGTGAAAATTGAGGCCAAAATATTTTTGCTCTAACACCATTTTAAGTGACTTTCTAGTAAACTAAAACTTGAAATGGTGTTTCTTACTTTTCACTAAGAAAATCATAATTTTAGTTTTTCCAATGTTTTCCTCCATCCCCACTTCTATACACAATATCTCTAAAGAACAAAGGTGGTGTCTTAAATTTTGGATTTTCTCTACCATTAGAACTAAGTCATCTACATATAGTAGGAGTTTCACTAAATATTTTTCCAAGTGTTTCCCTTTCCCTTCAAATTTTTTTATCCACTCTTCTAACTTGTCAACGTATCACCCAAATAAAGTAGGGGAAAGGGGGCAACATTGTTTGACACCTATGTCACTTCTAAAACACCCACATAGTGCTCCATGCATTTTAATTTTAGCCTTGATTGTCTCATATAATTTGTGAACTGTTGCCATGTATTGTGTTGGAACCCATATTTCTTCCATTTTTCTATGTTATTTTCTCCTTGGCACCATGTCAAATGCCTTTTTGAAGTCTACAAAGAAATAATATGCAACCTTTTTTGTCATAAACCTATTCAACTAGGTGTATAAATGTGACACAATGATTGATGGTTGAGTGGTTGCGTCTAAAATTTGTTTGTCCCTTTTCTCCCTTTCCTCTTTCCTTCGCCCAATTGCTAATCTTACGCTCTATCATACTCCAAAAAAATTGTAAATAGGATTGACCATAATAGTTTGATAACTGGAGGCATTATTTACATCTCCTATTTTAAATAGAGGTATAGTTAAGTTAGTTGTCTATTCTGTTAGGAGGCCATTTTCAATTATCTCATTGAAAAATTCTTTGATTTGAGGTGTAAGGATAAGTGTTCCCCATTTTAGATGCTCTGCTTTGAAGTTATATGTCATGGACTTTATATGTTGCTAGCTTTTAAATCCCTTGTAAAATGTCCTTAGTTGTGAAAGGTATTCATTAAAAAAGATAGTGGAGGAGTATCATTTTTTTTAAACACTTTTGACCAGAGCTATGAACTGGAGGGTTAGGACCCCACCAATACAAACAGAAACAGAAACAAACACCGAAAGGCCCAAAACATTGTCTCGAGAAGACAAAAGGAAATAACCAATGATAGAAGTGACCTGAGAACAACCAACAACACTTTAACAATGAAACTATGACACCCAACCCGAGAGGCAACCCCGAACAAAAAACTCCAGCAGCAAAGAAAATGATGCCTCTCACACAAATCCACCCCAAATAGGGATCAAGCTTAAGAGGCAAAGGAAGACTGAAACTAGCAAGCCACCAAGAGATCACTCTGGGAAATAAGGCATAGTGAAACCGATCGAAACCACGTGCACATAACTAATGAATGCAATAAAATCGGGCAAAATCCATAGCACCGACAACCAACATCTCCACGTATATCCCCATAACAACCAGAGGTGAACCCCACCCACGCAAACCAAGAAGCTGAGAATCCTACACATCAATATCAAACAACCCAATAACCTCCATCGACCCCCCACCACAACAAAACATCTCAAATGTACGTGCAATAGACCCAAAACACATAAAATCCATAAAAGCTCAAAAATCACAATAAAAATTTGTAAAATCCCTAGCCCTAACAGAGGGTGATCCAAACCAAGGGGGGACATTAAGGGGAGAGGATTTCTTCCTAATACGGTGCCTAGGGAACCAGGTTGGAAGGTCTCTGATCAAGAAGAAAAATGAAAATGAAACAAGTTCATCGTCAGACATAACCACAGATCTGCCTCCCTGCACCCCTACGAACGCCTTCCTTCGCTGAGAATGAGAGAGTGAGGCAAGATAAAGAAGAAAAGACCCCCAAGTCAACCACTCCTCAGGAACACCCCCTACCATATTTGATTTGTGACTCGCAGCAATACCAAAAGGCCCAGAGGGGGCTCCATTGATCATAGCAATGGAAAATCCCAGGTCATACGTTAGAACAAGGTCCAAGAACATTTCCACCTCTACCTGGGGAAGATCTCCAGAAACCAACAATACCTCTTCGGATGGAGGCTTCATATACAACTCTTCCTGCGACCGATGATAACAAAACTAAAACTTGATGAACATTGACTCGAGATCATCGACCAGAAAAGGTTTGAATGAGATATAGCCCAAACCACTCCTTAGAGACAGGAAAGCCTTCACATCCTAGCTGAGGAGATACCTAGCAAATCGGAGGGCTTCCTCAAAAATCCATTTTTCCAGGATATCCTCGAGCGGACCAGTGCAAAGTAACAACCCTTCCATACATCACTCAGCCAAAAAATGGTAATGAAACTCCAGCTGCAGCACCTCATTGTACTCCTTCGCCAGTTCTCACTGCACAACTCTATGGGTATCGTAAGCCTTCACAGCCTACTCAATCCAAAACCATAGCTCAACCTTCCGCTCCATCCCCCCGTATCCAAGCCTCGTTCTATGGTACATATTTCGATTACCATAATGGGGGAGTATCTTGTTCATGTGTATGCTCATACAATTCTTTTAAATATTTCATCCACTAGCTGCTTGTTATATTGTTTTTTGTTTTCTTATTCTCCCATTGAAGCTCTCTCCAAAACCTTGTTGGTTGATACTTCCCAGATCATCTCCTTAATTTTGGCTAGTGTAGTCTTCTTCATTTTTCCTCACCAGTTACTCATATACTTTTTTTGTTCTACGTGGCAATAAAAAAAATAATGACATGATGTTAAACCATGGATTGAGGAAAATGGCATTGCCACATTTATGGATAATGTTTTGGCTGGTAACCATGTGTGTCAAGCTTCGTCACCACACACAATTTCCAGTGCCAAGTTGGTATAGGGATTGGAGGACCTGCGAAATTATATTTTAGATTTATGTTTGTATTCTCATGCTTAAACACATGGTGTTCGTTAGAAATCTTGTGCCTTTACGGGGTGTAATTATGATAGATATATATTTTAATAACATCCACAAGACCAAAATAGTCTATGGATCACCAAGAACTAATATAAAAACAAAGGGAGTGAAGAAGTTGATGAAAAATGACAAGAACCTAGTGTTTGGACCCTAATTCACAACTGTGTCATTGTTCTAGCTCTGAAGGTTCATTCTCCTACTATGAATCTTGTCCTGAAATTATTATTTTTACCAATTCGTTATGTTTCAAAGATATTGGAGATAAACACCCTTTAATGGTCGTTCAAGTATCTATCCCAAATGTTAGCATACGTAGAGCACTTCATGATATAGTGTTATTCCATCTCACCTTGCTTGATGTGCAAAAAAGACATATCCTCTCTTCCCATTCTTATTTTTGGATTTTCCACCTCTCCATCTTGTAACGAAGTTGGTGTGATCCTATTCTCAATTGACCTATGAGCATATTCACTCTCCAATTGATTTTTTCTTCTATGTAGGTTATTTTGTCATGCTCAAAAGTTGGGTTGAACTGAAACACACAATATTACTTTTTCCTCCCTATTTGTATTGTACACATGTCTAATTTAAATTCTTCCCTCACATAGTTCTTTATCTCTTAGTTGGTTTTTGGATATTCATGTATGATAATACTTAACCAAAATTACATGTTTTGTTTTGTTTTATTTGTGTCCTCTTTTCTTTTTTCTGCCCTTCTTGCATTGTTGCCTTTGACTACCTATCCTCCTCCATGACCTCGACTTTTTTTATGTAACTTAGGAGATGCATCACAAAAATAGATTCTATTGGGACAATACTTCTTTCTATTAGGGTATTATCATATGGAACTTATGCTTTGTTCTTGAATGTACTTATAATTAATTTTTTTGGATTATCTCAATTCCCCTCCACTTTAGACCCGACATATGATTGACCCAAATTCACATCCATATAACACCACTAGAACTACAAGTAGACCAAATAGGACCCCAGAGGTCTTAATCCCACAAATTAACATCCTTGCACTTTTTTATGAGAGTACAACACTCTCCACCCCCCTTGGATTCTCTTTACGATGCACATTTCCCAATTGATTTTATTAGTGAAATCAAGCCCTAGGTACTTGTATTATGATATTATCTCGAGTGGGCTTCCTTCGAATAAGATTATTATATGCATATTTTATTTTCATTGTGAGAAGATCATGATCTTAGTTTTGTTATTGTGAACTTGCACCCCATCCTTTTTGTAAAAAAAATCTAAGGTTTTCATATGATCTCTTAGGCCTTAAGTTATAGTTACGGTCAAAATAATATTGTTTGCAAATAGAAGGAACTTCATCACATGCCTAACTATGTGGACACTACCACCCCTAGTATATCTATCCATTCTTCTAGTTTGTCAATATATAGACCAAATAGGGTGGGCGATAAAGGACATCCTTGTTTAGCTCCTATGTCACTAATGAAGCTTTTGAATAGACTTGTATGCATTCTAATATTGGCTCTAACTTGCTCATATAGCCAATGAATTATTTCCATTTATTATTTTGAAACTCCAAGTTTCTCCATCTCCATAGCTTGTCTTTAGGGGGCATGTCAACTTCTTTCTTGAAGTCAAAATAACATTATAAGACTTATCGTTTTTTATCCGAAGGTAAAATCATGCTTCAAATATTCCCAAAACCTCACATGACCTTTTTTTTACGTAAGATCTCAGAGTCATCTTTACAACGCATTTTGAATGGGTTGAAATAAAAACTATATGTAGAAGATATCATATGTGTGGGATCAGGTGCAGCAGACAGAAATGAGAGCACATGTACAACAGCACAATGACACTTCATGAAATCACAAATGGTTCGATGTGGAGTTGACTAGTGTCGATAAGTAAAAATATTGGCAAATGGAGTTTGGGTTTGGTTTCTCTTGTTTAGTAGGGGGCCCAACGACCATGTTCACAGCCGACTTATTCGCTAAAAAATTCGACCGACATGTCCCTTATAATATTCCTTTCACCTAGATTTTACACATATATAAGAGCTTATGAATGTAATTCACCACCATTTCGAATCATATCATGCGCATATTCACCGAAGTAAACATAAGAAAATCCTTAGCCGCCAACACTGAAATATGAGCCATCCAAATTTGAACCGTCCAAACCTGAGTTATCTAACCCTGACCTGTCTAAATCTAAAATCTGAGCTGTCCAACCTCTTATGCGTCCAAATTTGATCCGCCCAACACTGATCTATCCAACACTGATCCACCCAAATATGATCCATCCAACTCTGATCCGTCCAACCCCGAGCCGTCCAAATCTAATCCGTCCAACTTGGATCCATCCAATCATAGCCTTCGAACATAAGATTCCATCCCAAAGCTGAGTCATGGATACCTTTAGAAATCCAACGCCGGTAGCCGTACAAATTCATGTCCAGTTCAACCTATTAGCGGTGCAAACTGTTACTCCAAGGTCTATTTCTAGAAAAAGGAGCCATGAGAATCAAAATATTCTTGCTGACAGCTCAAATGCAGAAGTTAAATCCCAAGAAAAAAAAGAAAATATGTCAGAAGAAAGAGGGAAAACTAGACAATTGGAAGGAAATTCCAGTTCAAATGGGCTACAAAATATCCTTTTATTGAACCTGTGTACACTAAAAATTGTAATGATGTTCCAACACAATGTCGATGCAAAATATGTGGTTGGAAACAGGGGAAGGATCACATGATGCAGCTCAAACTGGACACAATTGAAAAGCACTGTGGGAAAATATACATTTCCCAAAAGCTAAAGGATGGCAGCATAGTCAGAACATATAAATGGAAAGATGCAAAATATTGTCTACATGTCAAATACACAGAAGAGTATGAAAAGGAACAAAAACATATCAAATATGTAAATGAAAAAGGTGGGACCATAGTAGCAAGATTGAGCAAATATATGGAGGAAGAAATGCAAGCAAAGGGTATTCAGTTTGCTACCATATTTCATATAATGAAAAGGGGAAGACCGATGTCAGATTTCGGAGAAAATAAAATGTTGTATCAAGTTATTGGTCTACAGAATGTTCCTCAATCTCATTGGTCAGATACTAGTGGCTGTGAGATTGCAAAATGTCTATCTCTGGTAGAGAAGGAGGATCTGAAACTGTGTGTTCAAAAGGCAAAGTATATTTCCCTTTCATTAGATGAGGTTACTACAGTCGATAATACTTCATGGATATGTATTCATGTTTACACATTTGCTAATGAAATAAGGACTCCACACCTCTTATCAATTCATAAAATGACTGAGAATTGCAATTCTAAAAATATTTATAAATTGGTGGTGTCAAATCTGAAGGATATCACCGGAATGGATGACTTTTCCATTGCAACAAAATTAGTTTGTGTCAGAACCGATGGTGCAGCTGTAATGCAGGGAGCCAGAAATGGTCTGTGTGTTAGACTTCAGACAACTATTGCTCTGTATATGGTTTTTGTCCACTGCATGGCTCACAGAATGAATCTCGCCTACAAAATTGTGAGCACATTTGAAAATGTAGCTAAAGTGGAGGAATTGATACGTGATCTGCATGCCTATTATTCTAGCAGTCCGAAGAGATTTTTAGAATTTCAAAAAAAATCTATTAGACTGACAGAGGGAAAAAAACTTCTCAAAGATGTAGATACCAGATGGATATCTATGTATGAACCTTCCTGTAGAATATTTGATGAATATCCTTCACTGACAGGATTTATGTTTAAATACCGCAGGGATGTAGATAAAGCTAAAGATCTATTGTGCCATCTAACTGACATAGAAACTTTACTCACACTCTGCGGTATTTTTCCCATGTTGAGGGAGCTTAATATTTTAATGAAGCATGCACAAGATCGGTCTTTCTACATTACAGACTTCATAAGACTCAGAAGACGTGTTTGCTGGAGTCTAGAAAGTTTATATATTTCTGATGGGAGTTTTCAGGGTGTTGCTTTTGAAAACTGGAATGCATTGACAGATTTGAAAAATTCCAGGTGCTTCTTAAAGTACAATATACATGATCATCTGTGTATAACAACACATGGAAGAGAGATTCCACTTCATACGTTCCAAAAAAGAGTTGATATGGCTAACTCAGAAATAGAAGAAGTAAGAGTGACATGAAATTTATATGATGCAGTATTAATGGAAACTAGGAATAAGTTGAGAAAGATCTCTGAATCGTTAGCTAAAGAGATCCGGGAAAGATTCAAAAATGATAAAATACTTGAAGCAATGGGAGTTGTAAATCCACAGTTTTGGAATTTGTCAGGCGGCAAACCTTATACATCTATCAATCCTTTATTTATCAAAAACATGGGTGATCTAACTGATCATTTCTCTAAGACTGAAGAGATAAATGGAGTTTCTTTAGAAGGTATTTTGAAAATAAAACTACTTAGTTCACAGTCAATGGATTTTGCTAATACTATGATATGACAAGTTCAGCTTCTACAAAACCCACAGGATTACGGTGCCATGAAAAGGATTTGGAAGGATATTTGTTCCAGTAGTATTCTAAGTGAAGATTTGAGTGAGTATATTAAGTTGTATGAGCTCTATCAAACAATGATTCTGGGTTCTGTGGAAGATGAGAGGGTTTTCAGTGCACTATCCTTTTTAAAGTCAAAAGTTTGAAATAGATTGGATAGGAATCTAGAAAGTTGTCTCAGATTGTATGTATCACGTTACTCAGTGGAGTCTTTTCCTTATGATAGAGCACTGACATTGTGGAATTCACTAGTAGAAAGAAGAGGAGTTAGTAATATTCTACCTGACCCAGGGGATCAAGACACATCCACAGATCATGCTACAGTTGATTTCCAAGACACAAATGAAAGCGTTGCTCCAGGACTATTCCAATTCACATAGATTTCATTACAATAATGTGATGTAATAAGTATTGATGTATTTCATATAGAGATTACAACTTTCAATAAATGCAATATAATATTTGTCTTTATTTGATCCTTTCCATTGGAACAATGTCATTATATGTTTCAATTCGCCCATTTGTTTTTTATATTTGTTTTTCAAATTCAGAATGAAATAAGGACACATTTGTATTTTATATTTGTTAATTGGTTTATTTTTACATCTGCAACAAATCAGAAATGTAAATATTCAAAATCAAGTAAATTTAAGCAACATTTACGTAAACAATGAAAAAGAAACATAGTTTGTATTAACAACATATAGTAACATTGTACAATTCTAATTTCCAAAGTTCATTTGAAATTGATCTCTCGTGTGGTGGATTACTTTATGAAGAAAAGTACAGATTCATAAAGCATTGTCGGCCAATACAATTCCAAAAAGGGGGTTGTCATAACATATCAAAGCTTCTGGACAAGTTTTGTCATATAAGGACACATTACGAGGTCATCCTCTTTTCTGCCTATGATTCAAAATCATAGTTGTCCTTACGTCTGCCACACGGAATAAAAACTAAAAAAGGGTTGGCCACTATCTTTTAATTCCTACGCCAGTGTCGGAATTGTGACAACACACCTGTCACATGGTGAACTTTACTAACATATCTAATTTTATGTTGCAGGTGAAGCTTGTTCTTTTTCTTGTGTAAGAGGTGGAGGAATCTGTTGCATCTGTACAAAGCTATCTGCTATAACTCTTGATGCCTACAGATCTCATGCTGTGGTATTGATATTTTCTAGAATATTCAGCTCCTCCCTCGCTACATCTCCTGCAGACAAAAGTGTTGCATCTGCGTCTGTCTTTTCCTTCAGTAAGACTTCTGGATCCATCTTATGCTCCTTTATTATCCTTCTCAATGTATTATTTTGTTTATTTATAACAATGAGTTTTTCCTTCAACTGTACAAATGAATTCAGGATTTTGTGGGCATTCTTCAAATGTGCTTCAAATACAACTGCTTCTTTCTTTAAATTTTCATATTTTTCCTGCAAAATAGAAATATTAAATTTTTAGTCTATTAGATAAAATGAAAAAATATATTGCAGTGCTTATAATATTAGGATTTTGCATGTAAAACTAAAATCCCACTCACAACAACTTTTTCTTTTTCTGCATTTGCTATTAAAACATTTGTCTTGTCTTTAGCCCATTTATTGTAGTAAGCTTGTGCTTCAGCATTGAGATTCTCCAACCTGTTTAGCATTATGTCTATAATTTCATCATTGTAATCATTACTATATGAAATTGTCCCTGACTGAGCTTTGTTTAGCAAAACATCCTGCCATGCTGGTTGGCTCTCTATGGCAGTGAACAATGAATGCCTTTGAGCGTGATTATGGTATCGTGTATTTATTTCTTTTATCAAAATTTTAGCTCTCCTCTCCCAAGACCGCACCAAATCCACATCAGACATTACAACCTCTTGAATTGTTTCCCCCATACTATCTGATATCATATTTTCTAATATAAAATGTGTCTTTTCATCATCTTGTTTGTGGAGCATTTCTTGGAGGAGGAGGAGAGTCACTTCCCTGTATTACATGCACATTTTGTTGTGGTTGAGGCGGAGTAGATTGAATCATATCATGGGTGTCAAAATAGTTACCCTTGTTTGCATCACCACTATCGAAGCCCAAATACTCCTCATCAAGGGCGATGTTGTTGAAAATTTGTGTGGTTGTTACACTTAAAACACCACCTAGTGACAGTCCAGGAAATTATGTGGTTGCAGGATGAACTGTTCCTGCTGACTCTGCAGGAAACCTTATATTCTTTCCTGAAGTTCTTCTTTTTGTTTGGACTGGATGTGTTGGAGGTATTGGTGGCCTCCTTGCAAGTGGAATGTGCCCAGAAGCCATATTACCTGCATGAAGCAAACAAAAAATTGTTAGAATATTACGGTTGGGCTTTGTAAATGCTAAAAAATTGTAAGGAAACAAAACATGCTAAATATTATACATTACAATATACCTTGCATAGACGGAGACACAATCGTGACATTTCAATCTTCACACCCAGAATGAGTTTGATCTTCATCATCAAACTCAGTAGTTTCTGAATACAATAAATGTAGAAAAGAACAGTAGAAATATTAAAATACAGTACTACATACATAATCTATATTAATTGTTTGAATTAGTTATTTATATAAAAAGATAACTTCATACATGTAGTTAAATGTGATGGTAAACGTGATGTGCATATCGACCCCCTAGGTCACTTTTGACGAGGAGGTCTTACTGGTGTTGATTCTGCTGAATCCATGTCAGAATCAACAGAGACCTCTGGAGGGGCTTTACCTCTAGCAATTACCTCCTTATGAGATGTTGCAGCTATAATTTTTCTCTGCAAAATAAAATCTTACAATTATTATTTTATTCAAAAATATTGAATTTGAAATCCTTATAACAAGTAAACAGTAAAAGTAACTGTTACCTATTGTTCTTCGAGACTAAGACCAATCATTTGATCATTGATTGCAGTTGGAATTTTATCTTGCGGAATTTCGTAGAATGCTTCATAATAGAAAGCAAGAATATAATTGCAACAAGAGAATACAGTCCTGGATTTATCAGATTGATTGGCTTTGTGGGCATGGGAGATATCTATTTTTATTCTGTTGGACAAATAACTGCACCAATCGAATTGTTGACCTACTAGTGTCTGCAATAAATATTGAACTACCCAATATGGAATGTCTGCAGATCTACCCTGTAATACAATCCTGGCCTGAAAAAGTGACACAACTGCAATAAAGAATTTGTTTGTAATACCTTGTAGAAGAAGGCCTCTTGATGAATGATTAAGAGGAGCTGCAATAACAGACAAGAAACGTTAGAGCCTTGGGTGGTTGAGTAATGTTAAGAAAAAAAATCATTTGAAAATAATAAACTTACCATCAACCTGTACATTGTAATGAGACTCCAAAAAAGCTTTTTGTCTTCATCTGTAAGGACAACCTTTGTAGTAATGACTGGATTATTTTCGAATGAAAAACCTGTTAACTGATGTACATCCTCGGGTTCAATTGAGAAAGAAATTTGATGACATCTCGGATGCACGAGGAGAACAGAAAATTTTCCATCACTCTCATTGTAAGAGGTGAGAAGGTAATCAAGGACTGAAGTATCAGTATCGAATTGGGGCATGTCCACAAGCCTGGTAAATTCTGATTTTTTGAGCCAATCCTTTTGTGCATCTTTTTCTCTTAATAGACCTACAATCTGTGGGCACATGAATTTTTTGTTTTTAAATTTGGGTGTAGGAATAGATGTGGTGTTGGCCATTGCTGAAATTTGGGAGAAGTTTGAAGATTGGAGAGCTTAGAGCACTGGAAATTTTCATAGAAAAGTGAATAAATGAACCTTGAAGGGGTATTTATAGGGGTCTGTATGGTTCAAAGGACATGTGGCAGAAAACTATTGGTTGGCCATGGTGGCCACTCCAGCTCAAGTTTCAACCCATGTTGGATGGATGACTAAATCATTGATTCATTGGTATCAGCCACCCAACCCTTAACTTGTCCAACCCAACCAACCCTTAGCCACCCAACCCGTCCAACCTGGCCAACCCACATCCAACCCAACCCCCTTAGCCATCCAACTCTATACCATCCAAACCATTAGCCTGACCAACCCACTTTTCCATCCATCCCACCCATCCAACCCTTACCCATCCAACCCCACCCATCCAACCCACCCATCCAACCCCTTAGCCATCCAACCCCCACCCATCCAACCCTTACCCATCCAACCCCTAGCCATCTACCCCCCCCTAAACCATCTAACCCACCAAACATCCAACCCCTAACCCATCCAAACCCTCACCCATCCAACCCCTTAGCCATCCAACCCCTCATCCATCCAACCCTTAGCCATCCAACCCACCCATCCTCACCCATCCAACCCTTGGCCATCCAACCCCTCACTTGTCCAACCTACCTTCCCAACACTTAGCCATCCAACCCCTCACCCATCCATCCCACCTGCCCAACCCTCAACCATCCAACCCCTCACTCATTCAACCCCACCTGCCCAATAGTCATCCAACCCCTCACCCATCCAACCCACCCGCCCAACCCTTAGCCATCCAACCCTCACCCACCCAACCCCTCAACTGCCCAACCCCCTACCAACCTACAGGACCAACTTCCCACCCAATGGTAACTCTCGACCAACTTACCCAAAAATATTTGTGAAATGAGGGAAAAATGCTCTCTGCGAAATCACCTTTTCCATGAAACATTTTTTTAGATATTCACCAACGATTCGAAAGTTGATTTTTGAGATTTTCCAATGATTCAAAAGTAATTTTTCAGAGGGGTCTTCTTAAAATATCCAAGGATGGAGCTGTATGGTACAGTGCAACAATTTATCTCTAAGTGGGATATTGTTAAGTTGTGGATCTAAATAGCTTCACAAATGGCATGCATTTCAGGTTTGTTGGTTTACACAGGAACCAGTGTTGGGTTGGGTAACCGGCGTCAGTTTCCTAGAAGGAACCGAGATCAGTTTGGTAACTAGCATCGATTATCAATGCATTCATATTTTTATATTAGATGCGGATTAAATCTAATCCTATTTTATAAAGGTGATCGAAGGGTTATATATGCATAGCTATGTTGCCCTAAAGTTTGTATATGTTTATAAGATAGAAAAATAGGGTTAGATGTGTAAGAGAGATTATTATTGTAAGAAGGTCATTTCTTGGAGAAATCTTAGAGAAGCTTGTGAGGAAGAAGTACTGTACATCCGTGAGAGGTGTGAAAGATTGTAAATCTTCATTGTATTTCTTTTGTGAAGAAAGAATAATAAATTGGCTACCCTTACTATTGGTCAAGGTAGACGTAGTCCACATTAGGTGAACCAAGTTAAATATTGTGTTTATTTTTCTTCTAGTTTAATTTTCGTGTTTATTTCTTGTATTCTTAAATTGAATAAATATCTATACAACATTGGTGTGTTATCTAACCCCAACAATATGAGCAAAAGAACTACATAAATGGGACCGAAAAACTTTTCTCTCTCCATGTATGATCCCTAACCCAATGACTATGTGAATAACCATATCCCTATCCTGAAAAGAGCCCCTTAAGGAACCCGTTCTAGAGATAGATGCACCAACGACCTCTAACCTAAAAAGAGAATTGTTAGTAAGAGGTATTAAAATAGAAAGCGTGCAAATTTAGGTCTATACAAGTCACATGGTAGTTCAGTGTTGTTCAGGATGTGTCCCCAACAATGATGCATGGATGAGGATGGAAAGATGTGTCAGTGGGTCAATATATCATATGAATCCCATAACCATGAAGATTCTTGATACTAATGGTGATGAGTGTGATGAGGTTATTGATATTCTTAATTTTGATGATGTGGTTTGCATAACAAAATATACTGAGTGGTGGGTAGTGTGTTGCTGGGCATTGTTCACTATTGATGTATGAGCACACAGTGATCCCCCTAATGTAGATACACATGAGGGATTGGATATCCTATTATTCTTGGACCTCCAAAGACTAACTAGGTGTAGTTGTCTATTGATTTTAATTAACGTGATTGTGTCACTTGCTATTATTTGTATTTATGTAGATGTGTATGGATTGGTAATGTTGTGATTTGTTTGTTCATTTGTAGTTACCTATTTCTGGACCTCCATGATTGAGGGGACCCTACATTGGATTTCCTAATATAATGATGCAATCAAGGAGGGAGGGTGGATAATCTAATAATTTGATATGGTGGGAAAATTTCCCCCCTTGTTTGATCCTGTTGCGATATTTGTAACCAATCATGTTTATGAGGTTGTCCATTATGACAAGGTGGAGTAGGAACTAGTATGATTGAGATTGCATCTTTTAAATACAGAGGCCTCCACCTCTACTTCCTAATGATGGAGTAGTTATAACACTTTGGGATCAATTGGTGCATCTCTACCAGGAAAACACAAGACTTCAATTCCAGTTGGTCGTATATTAAGAGTGAGAGAGACAAGTGTGATTCATTTGTATTTACAAGCGTAGTCAATTCAATCGAGTTTTATAACACTTTCTATAGATATGAATGTGGATATTGAATCATATGATGAGAATAGGTTCTAGTGGCCATTCATATTGACTTTTTAAACTTTATTATACACATTTAATTCTAATAGACACTAGATATAATGGTTCATTGGCATATAATTTACCTCGTTTGATTATTTTTAGATTTTTTACCAAAGTATCTTGTGTAGTAGTAGTTGCTACATATGGTGTAATGCTTAACTCTTGATCATGTGATGTAACACATTTTTATCTCAAAGATTTAGGTAATCAAGTAAAATAACATCTAGTGGGTGTGATTTTTAATCCATTTTCAATGGGAATTATTTTTTCTTGCTCAAATTGCTCATTTTCTACTTGTTCTATTCTACCAGAGGATTTTCTACTTGTTCTATTGTAAGAGGATATTTTTTCTCGATTCTACAAGGTAATATTTTCTTAGTATGAACTTGCTCAACTATAATTATATTGGCATGTGGTATTTTTTTTTTTAAGCTGATTTCTCTTTTTCTTTAAGTATTGATTGCTCTTGCTCAAGGGGAATTTGCATTAATTATTCATGCTAAAATAGTATGGATGTTATTTTCTTTTTTTTCTCTAGCTTAGGAGTATGGGATACTTGCTTTGGTGTAGCTATCTTTGTTGAAGTGTCCTATTTTGTAGGAGTAATATTGCATAAATAGTGATCATGCTTTACATTAACCGCATTTGTCATGTACAAAATTGACATAATCGTTGCAAATATTGATACTTGTTTGCATTTGTGTTAGTTGTTGTTGTCCCAAAATAACATTAAATTCTTCATTATTAGCCAGCTTGAAATGTTGTGTATGTAACCTTGGGTCCTATTGCTGCATGTAGGTTAAGATGTTCCAACGAATGAGTATATAATATAAGAATGTTGCAACTCGTGTTGATCATTAGTTACTCACTTATAAGAAATGTTGCAACTCGTTTGATTTAGTTACCACTTAACATTTGTTGTGTGCCTACTTATCAATTATCACTTTATTGTGATTGTCATTGTTGATTGATGCTCATATAAATGATGGATTAAGCCATTGCTTCATGTATAAAACCTTAACTAAATGATCCTCTTTTATTGAAGTTGACGCCTTGATCACCTCCCTTTGCTTAGGCGAGGTATTTATTGGTCTATACAAATTCTTATGGTCTTGTGGGGCCTTATGTGCTTGTGGTGATTTATGCTCTTTAGTATTTTTTTCTTCTCTTTGTAAAGTGCATGCATATGTGAGATGTCAAATATGATCGTGTAGATTCCAACAATTATGTTTTTCACGTCGATGAATGTGATGATAATTACAGAATACTCAACCTCAATGTTGTATATAAAAATGTTGTGTTCTATATCATGTACTCGGTATCTTGATAATATTCTTATCATTCAACATGTGTAGGATAGTGTTAGGTATATTGATATATATCTTCAAGAATAATAGGACCACTAGATAATAGGACCACGATTGTGCTGTTACCTAGGTAAATATTTCTCTTCATCGAAATTTGAATGAGTCATGTTTGTTGACATATTTCTTAGATCCCTTTATTATTTTAGGTGTTGTTTGAATTGCTATTGTATTATTTCCTTTTGATGTTCTAATGGTTATTTGAATACTTTTTCCCTTTCTTGGCTTCCTCAAGATAACTTTTTATGTTTCTCTCCTTCACCTTTATGCTTGATATCATTGTCCATAGCTCTTTTTTTGTAACGCTCTGATTTTTTATGTTATCTTGGTGAATGTTTTACATACTGTTATAACTGCTGAAATGAAAGGTAGACATGTTAAGATAAATTCTGATCTTAAAGGAATGTGTTTCTAACTTGGATTCTTGCATGCTCTGATTTATTGTATAAGACAGCAATTATTGTACTTGTGTGTTTGCTGATATGACGAATAAATTATCATATACTTGCTAAACTCTCGTTGCTGATTGGTAGCACACCTTGAATCAATTTCATTGATCCAAAGTATGCTGAGGGCTTCTTGTGATTTCTGTTTTGATTTACTCTTGAACCGAACCAAAGGTTGATATGAACGTGTAGCGCCTGATTGCAGGTCTGAGTAGCTGGCACGTAAATTCCAATGACAGGGGTTCGATTTTTGAACCCTTGTACTGTCGAACTTGGGACCTCGTGAGGAAAGAAATGCCTAGACATGGGTGGCCTTGACACGTGATCCAAAGGACGGAATGTCATGCTCTGCATTAACATGAATGTCAGTTGGAAGGTTGGATGGAAGTTGTTTGGTGTTAGTGGTTAGTAGGAATTAAAAACCCTAAACTAATCCTAAGTCCTAACATGCCATCCTAAACTACTATCCTAAGTGGATTTTTAAATTACAAAAAAAAAAGGGAAAAAATAGACCTAAGCCCTAATAACCTAAGGCTAAACTAAGACCTAGGTTGAACACTATATGCAACCTAAACTAATCCTAATCTAAAGGGGCGCACAGACCCTTGGAGGGAAAGGATAAGGATGGAAGGAGGGTATTCATTAGCATTTATTGGTAATTCCATATGTGGATAACGCTAGTTTTGGTGGGGCAGGTAAGAAATGGAGGCATCTATTTGGAGATAGAGCCAAATTCGGTTTTGCATGGGAAATTTGAAAATTGAGTTCGCCAACTCAAGTTGGCAGTGGCGTGGGAAGTTAGGAAAAGGCAGAGCCTTTAATGCATTGATTATTCTTGGTCCTCGCGACCAGCTCGCCTTGGAAAGTGTATGAGGGAATTTTGATTTTCATTCTGTCGATTCGGGCTTTTGCAAAGTTGCTCTGCATTTGGTTTTTCTGGTCTGGTTCAGTCGAACCAGCTCTTGGAATTTGACACTGTTCTTGGAGATTTTAAGGCTGTTGTTGAGCCTGAAGAAGAAAGGAGTGTTGGGAAGTTTGTGCTGCCGCTGTGGAAGGAAATAACTCGGCAAACGAAGCTTTCTTCGGGTTCTAGAAAAGACATTACACGCATGTTAAGCCCTTCTCTTTAAAAATTCTTGCTTTGTTTAAGTGTCTCATTAAAACAACCCTGCTCTTGGGTTTGGATTGTGTGATTGTTGTCGAGTCGATTTGATTTGGATTTCGTTGATTCTTGCTTTTTTTTTTGGAAAATGATAAGAAGAATCGCTTCTGGTTGCTAGGCCTTGATTTGTCTTTGCACGAATCGAGTTGGAATATGAATTATTGTATTGGTATGGTTGACAGTATGGTGGATTGAAATAGATAGTTCTCTTTCTCTGTTCGTGTTATGTGAAATTGGAACAGGCTGTGTGATCAGTTTCCTTATTGTGTAATTGTTTCCTTGCTGTTGTGTTGGAACTGCCCTTGCATGTAAAAAGGAAGTGGAAATACAGTCGTGTTATGTTGCTATGATTTGGGTTCGTTGACCCTTGCTGTCATTTTTGGAAATGATAAGTAAAATTGTTATTCTGGTTGCTGTGTTTAACTGTCTTTGCGTACTTTAATTGAATGGAATACCTCCATGTTGTGCTGGTTGTTTGACAGTTAATTCGTCATGTGAATGGGACTTACATCGAAACGGGTTATTCTCACTATTGTAACAATAGTTCTTAATGTAACGAACTGTACAGGCAGTATGTTGAAGTTATTTTATTGAAATTTGTACGGGAAATTGTCCTTTTGTCTACTGAACTTTTGGATAAGATTGTTATTGGTTATGTGAATGGCTTGAGGGTCGTTTCTATACTGAACTCGTTTTCTTCCTGAAGAAATAGCAATCTTTTCATTCCTATCTATGCTTTTCGGAATTACAAGGAAAATTTTGTATTTTAAAAGAATATTAGAATTTTATTGAGTGCTTCGTGAAAGTCATGGAAAAGAAATAACTGTTTTTCCTTCTGAAGTTTTATATCATAATGGCAGATTGTGTTCCTCCTTGCTGAAGAAGGATATGATGAATTTCTTAGTGTTTAATGATGACTGTTCGTGATCTTCTTGTTCGGACTGTAGACTTCGAGTTGCAAGGTCGTTGACTTTGAAATTCTTTTGCAAGAGGAAGTGATGTATGGGAACTTTTCTTCTTCTGCTGTGTTTTGATTAGAACTGAATACTGATTACGCATTTTGCATCTGAATACAGGGTTTGACCTTCAAAAAGAGGTATTGATAACTGTTTTGCTGTTTCTTTCCTTTTCTTGACTGAAAGAAATAAATTATTTCTTTTCCCTCAATGGAAAAGGGGGATTTAGAAGGAAATATCATTTTGTATTTTAAAGGAATTGGCATTGAGTCACGATTCTGAGTATTGTGTTGATTAGACTTATGCTATTAACTGAGAAATTATGTTGTGTTTCTTACTAGAGGTATGTGATATATGAAATTACATTCTTGAGTATTCTGTACCTGATTAAGAAAAGAAATAGCTTTAATTCTGTTTTTGAACCTTAACGGATGATCTTGTTAGAATGATGATTAGTTGTGTTTATTGATGCTAATTGGTCTTTTGAGATTACTGTTTTGGTGATTTGAATTAGCCTTGAATTGCTGAGCAAATGAAATGCTTTTCAATAGAACGATTGTTTGTCTTGCTGTGGGGGTTATCTTGACTGTACTGTCATGCTAGGAGAATTGAAATCACGGTTTACTTTGATACAAGGTTGACATTGATTTTGCATTCTGGAACATAATTATGAACTTGAAAATTTCTTGGGTGAATCATTATAGGGAAGGGAATTCTTCTTCTGTCTGCTGTTCTGACTTGGTGAAATTCATAGTCAGTGTGATTATTGGACTTGCTGTAGGTAACAGCAATGAATAAAATGTTATTTTGAACAGGATACATTCATAGGATTAGGAAAGTCATGTGATTAATTGACTGCATGATTGTATAACTGTTTATCTGTTTTAGCATACAGTGAAAGAAATATGGTTTCTTTTAGTACGGTAAATATATGGTATGCATCCTTATACTGTTTGATCTATGGATGAACATAATGTTGTACTAACCTGTTTCAGGATTTTCATATGAACCTGATTCAAATGAAATATGGATATGGATGATGAATTCTTCCCTGTTTTCATTTAAAAGGATTATAAATGAAATTATTCTTGGCTGCCGGAAAGTGAATTCTGAATGGATTTTGTAAGTTTCACTCTGAACTGTTATCTTGATTTGTCTCTCGTTTGGATTCCATTTTTAGGACAGTCATGTGGAAAGAAATAGGGACATGGATGAATGACTTGGAAAAATGATCTGTTCTTCTTTATTCAGTTGGAAATCTATAATTCGTTGGTAACGAATCTTGTAGTGCTTTGATATGAGCGACTATATGCATTGCTGTTCGCCTTCTTGTCTGTGCTTGATTGCTTGGATTCTAATATGATGCATGAACAGAAAGGAAAGTAAAGAGGTTTACATTTCAGTTAGTTTCATCCTTGCATTTATTATTAATGAAAGGCGTGGAAAGGATAACAGTATGTTATATCAGCAGCAAGCTAATTGTATTTCTAACTTTGTAATTATTGTGAATTAAGACTTGTAATGGTTATGTGGAAACGGGACAACAGTCCTTTGGATGATTGTGATGATATTTTGATAGTTCAGTTGTTATGCTGATCTTTCTTTTTTGCCTATTTCGTGATTGATGTTTTACTGTCGTTTCATAAAAGCAGGGTTCTTTTATTGAGACAGTTAGTTGAAGCACCTTATTTTAAGGATAAGTGCTTAATATGCTCAGTTCATTGAACTGACCCGTGCAAATCATTTTGCAGATGGAATTTGATTAGAATGAAGACATGGCTATTTTCTGATGCTTCTTGATTAGCTGAAAGATAAATTGTAATTGTTGCTTTTATTCCTCTTCGAGGAATTGTGGAAAGAAGAAAGTATATTCTTCTGTCTATGAGTTGTATTGATGTTTTATGTAAACCATGCCCATTCAGTTGGATTGGCAAATGTACAGATTATGACATGAAATGTTGAATACAATTACAAGTGTGATATTTTAATAATTATATCAGTTTGATATTGTTCGCTAAATTGGAAATATAATGTTATTTCTTGATTTGGATTTGCTTCATTGTCCTTGGATGGATGTTAAATGAAACTGATATCTATTCTTATCTAAATGCAACTTTTAAGTTGAAAAATGCAATTAGTTCATACTTGGGTAAGGATGAATCTTTAATTGACATTAAAAAGGTTTAAGAAGAATATGATTCCATAATCGAAAGGGTATTCAGGATTAGCTTAGGAGCTAAGGAATATCAATTAACTTCGGAGTAATCAAACTTCGCTTTCGAACTCCATTAATGATCTCGTATGCTAAATTCATAATAAAGGATATAGGATAAGTATATCCATAACTAATGGACCTTAACTATATAACGTTAAGGAGAACAAATGAATACATTCTTGGGAATTAGACCTCGTTTAAATGACGTCTAATAAGTTAGTATTCTGAATTTAGTTACAGTTGGGAAAATCTTGGCTAAGTTTAATAGGTTAAACTTATCACGTCCGTCGGTACGGGACTGCTTAATCCAATGATTAAGAAGTGAACCAAGTAGGGAAATGTAGCCCTTCGATACGAAGGAGAAGATGCATATGCAAGCTAATGGACGGATTTAGTCCCTCTTAGCTATATACAACTGTAACGGAAATGAGGATAAAGGGATCAGCATGGATGCTGAAAGTTGACTCTTAATTATTAAATCGTATCCAAATCACTTGAGCAGGATGTGTATTCTCGATGGGAGGATTCTGTAGGACATTGGCATACGCCAGCTACAGCAAGGTGTCTCCATGAAGACGGGGGTCTTCATGACGACACAATGTTGCAACTGACATATTGGAATGCCCTCCTGAATTAAAACATCAAGAATACATAGGCTGAATGTGTAGCTCTTAGCAGGGGATAGAGTATGATATGGTATACGGAGTGACTCTGGAATAATAAAGATAACTAGACACACGGAGTCGTGGGGAAACGACACCCGTATGTCTACATATCTTTAGTTACCAGGAGTTCCTTCCTATATTCATTCATATTACTAGCTTGGAAATTGGAAGCTTAAAACTGAATTTAAACGGAGAGGACTGGTAGGAACCAGGAAAGACCATTCTAGATAACAGGTGAAGTGAAGTGAAGGACGTATTCCGTTGATGTGTATCACATCCAGGAATATGATCATGCAAAGCATGTGAAAATCTTTGGCCAAAGTATTGCAATTGTTGGTTGCGTTGTCCTTATCACTTAATTTAAGATGCAGGATGTAAGATTGAATATGAGTAATAGATATTTAGATAGGCTTCTTAAATGGATCACTTCGATAACCGGAAACGTTTAAGAGAACTGGTATATATTTATTATACTATCCATAAACGAACATGAAGGATCGATTGTTGCCGAGTCATGAAATGAAGGATCATTGAAACTCCGAGCCATGAAAATGGAAGATCGGCAGTTCCTCGAGTCATTTACAGTAGCATATAGAATATGTTATAAGATTGAATGGCATTGAATGTGTGTTCCATATTGTAAATATGTGAACAGGGAACATTAGTTTTAAGAGAGAAATTGTGTGATCCAAACTGTGTTGTTTGGGCAGAGAACAATTATTAAAACTTGAACGTGTGTTTGAATTTTATAATTCATAACAGAGAACGTTATCAAAAAAAAAAAAAAAATTCCCTTGTTCTGGTATCTTAAAATGGGGATGTTACATCTTGGTATCAGAGCTGAAGGTTTCAGCTCTTGGACCTAATGAGTCCACGATATTAATAAGGTTTACATTTTCTTATTGAACAGAAAATGGTCAGGACAAGAGGGATTGCTGCGAATAACTTGTTACTGGGTGGAGAAGCAGCGACTGCCCAAAAACTGGATGAAATCCTTGCTGCCCTACTTGATACGAGGGATCGTTTGACTATTCTGGAACAGAAGTCAATGGGCAATGAAGAGGAGGAGAATGAAGCTGAGATAAATGATCAGCTGCCTCCAGTGGACAACATCAATGGAGGGAAACTTGGTGTTGATGATAATAATGTAAATGCTCCTAATCCCCCTGAAAATAAAAGGGCAAGATTAGCAGTTGAACTTACAAACGATATAAAGAGAATAAGTCCTCCAAAGTTTTGATGGAACAACTCTTGGAGACGGAGCTGAGAACTGGCTCAGTGAAATGGAGAAATACTTTGCAATAAGAAACTTCTCCGAAGAGACTAAAGTGATATGGGGAGCATATCAGCTTTCTCATGAAGCATCATCATGGTGGGACAACTGTAAGGTTGAACTGAATATTGTCAAATCAAACATAACTTGGGATCAATTTAAGGGTTATTTTAGGTAACGATGGCTGCCTCAACTCTATTTTGATAGGAAAATGATTGAATTTCAGAACTGGTCGCAAGGAAGGCTGACGGTGACGGAAAACTGGGAAGGGTTTACTAAACTCCTTAAGTATGTGCCGCAGTACCAAGCTGACGAGAAGTTCAGAATACGGAAATTCATAATGGGACTTAATCCCATCATTGGTGGTGAAGTGGATATCCACAGCCCAACCACCATGGATGGAGTTGTAGAAAAGGCAATCAGACAGGAACAGAAATTGAGGGCAATATCTGCTCACAAGGGAAGAGATAAGGAGAGAAGATTCCCAATCCTTCTTCGTTTCTTGCACCAAAAAGGGGACCCTTGGAAAAGGCTTGGTGTGAAAAAAACAAAATTGTTGTAGATAACAACAAGAAACCTATGATGAACAAACCTGTAAATAGCGTGCAGAACAGCTTCACAAAAGTTAATGGCATTGGGCATAAGTCCTATGGAAGCCAGAATGATAACTTTAAGGGATGGTAACAAATTTTTAGCCTAGAAAAGGGCCAGCTGGAGGATGCTTCAACTGTGGAAAGGACCACTATGTGAATCACTATCCTCTAAAGAAGGATGATCACGGACAAGCAGCATAGGATACACGCTGCAGTGGCTAATAGACAAGCTGAAAAGCAAGTGACGCCCCTAGAAGTTACGGGTAAGTTATTCGGTACACCTATAGTTGTACTTTTTGATACTGGAGCTACAGAATGTTTTATTTCTACTAAAACTTTCTATGAAATTAAAAAGAAAGGTTGCAAGAATGGATAAAACATGGACAATGCATTATGGGAATAATGTTGTCCGTACAGTCGAAAGGTGCCTTTTTGGGGCAATTCCTTGATCTGCCTGGTTTCTCCACCGAAGTTGACTTGTATGTCACTCCTGTAGGATCATATGATATCATTATTGGAGTTAATTGGTTGGCTGAACATAAGGCAAAGGTCGACTGTTACGAAAAACAAATCTGTTGCCTTGATGACTTGCAGAAAGCAGTAGTTATTCAAGGTGTAAAACGGGAAGTTGCCGTTAGGAAACTGACGGCTTATACAACTAAAGAGGGCTAAAAATAGAGACTGCACTTTGTATGTAGTAAAAGTGACAAAAAATGCGGAGGAAGATAATGATTTCATGGAAATATATCCATTGTTGAGGGATTTCCGTGATGTGTTTCTGGAGGAATTGCCAGGTCTTTCCGCCCAAACGTGAGTTTGACTTCGCAATAGAAATCAAACCAGGAACGGAACCCATATCTAAGGCACCTTATAGAATGACTACCATTGAGTTGGTAGAGCTGAAGGCTCAGTTACAAGAACTTCAGACTAAGGGGGTTGATAAGACCGAGCTTCTCACCTTGGGGAGTGCCGGGTAATTTTCATAAAGAAAAAGGATGGCACTTTGAGGCTGTGCATTGATTACAGAATGCTGAACAAAGCAACTATTAAAAATCGATACCCATTTCCTAGGATTGATGATCTGTTCGATCAGATGCGAGGAGCATCAGTTTATTCAAAAATAGATCTTCGATTAGGGTACCATCAACTAAGAATAAAGGAAGAATATATTCATAAAACAGCTTTTAGAATGAGGTACGGGCATTATGAGTTCGCGGTGTTGCCTTTTGGGTTGACTAATGCACCTGCCGCCTTCATGAATCTAATGAACAATAGTTTTGAAGAATACTTAGACAAGTTTGTGCTTGTATTCTTAGACGACATTCTTATATACTCTAAAAATGTTGAAGAGCACCAAGAACATCTCAGGATAGTGCTGGAAATCTTAAGAAAGAGGAAGTTGTATGGAAAACTGTCTAAATGTTCCTTTTATGATGCAGAAGTGCATTATTTGGGACACATTATAAGAAAAAATGGGATAGCTATTGACCCATTCAAAGATCACAGCTATAACTGAGTGGCCTATGCCTAAGAACGTGCACGAAGTGAGGAGCTTCATGGGCTTGGCTGGATATTATCAAAAGTTCGTTAAGGGACTTTTCAAAAATTGTTACCTCAATCACTTCACTACAAAAGAAAGAAAAGAAATTTGTCTGGACAGACAAATGTGAATCTGCCTTTAAAAATTTAAAGAAACAATTAACTACAGCACCTATTTTAACTGTTACCTGATCCAAATGGAGATTGTATGGTTGTAACGGATGCCTCAGGAGAAGGCCTTGGAGGTATCTCTGTTACAGAATAACCATGTCATCGCTTATGAAAGCAGAAAGCTTAAAGTTACATGAGCAGAACTATGCTCCACAACGATCTTGAGCTCATTGCCCTTGTTCATAGCACTTCAATTGTGGAGGCATTACCTTTTAGGCAAGCCCTTTGAGTTAAAAACAGACCATCTAGGGCTGAAGTATATTTTTACTCAGCGAAATCTAAATGCAAGGCAGCGAAGATGGTTAGAATTTATGTCTCGGTATGATTTCGATATAAGATACATTAAGGGAAAGGAAAATAGAGTGGCAGATGCTCTGAGTCGAAGGAAGCATATCTCTGCTCTTATAAGGTTGAGAACTCAGTTTAAGGATGAGGTAAAAGATTCCTTGGAATCAGATCCTTATTTCCAACAAGTCAAATTAGCACTTGCTATAGACCCTGCAGGACGTCAGGTAAAATGGATTCCATTTTGATTATGAAGGAATTCTAAGGTTCGAAAATAGGGTATATATACCTGTGGCAAATGAATTAAGAGGGAAATTGTTAACTGAATTCCATAATTCACCTTTTTTTGGACACCTTGGCATTACAAAAATGCTTGCTGATCTTAAGCAGCAATATTTCTGGAAGGGAATGAAAAAGGATGTGGCAGAGTTTATAAACACACTGCTTAAAATGTCAGCGTGTTAAGGCGGAACATATTCACCCTGCTAGATTATTGTACCCCCACAGTATTCTGCAGTATAAATGGCAAGTGATAACGACGGATTTCATTCAAGGATTGCCAATGTCAAAAAATAAGCATGACATTATCCTGGTTGTAGTCGACAAATTTACCAAAGTGGAACACTTCATTGCTGGTAATTTGAAGGACGATGCACCACTGCTAGCAAGAATATTTGTACATGAAATCTTCCGATTGCATGGAATACTGGAATTAATCATATCGGACAGAGATCTGAGGATGACATCCAGGTTTTGGAAAACGCTTAATGCGGCCTTGGGGACTAAATTGAACTTCAGTTCTGCATATCATCCAGAAACGGGATGGACAGACTGAGGGAGTTAATCAGGTTTTAGAGGACATGTTAAGGATGTATTGTATGGACCAGTAGTATAAATGGGAGGAATACCTTCCACTGGTATAATTTTCTTACAATAACACCTATCACGCCTCTTTATAAATGGCACCCTTTGAAGCATTGTATGGAAGAAAATGCAGAACCCCTGTCAGCTGGGACAAGCGTTGAGGACAAAGAGGTAATTGGGCTAGAAATCCTTATGGAAATGGAACAGAAAATCAAAATGATTCTGGAACATCTAAAGGAGGCTTCCAATAGGCAAAAGAGCTATGCAGACTTGAAGCTGGTTGACAGGCATTATAAATTGGGAGAGAAGGTCTTTCTTCGGGTGAAGCTGAAAAAGAGCTCAATAACTTTTGGCAAGGCTACCAAGTTGTCGCCACGTTATGTGGGACCTTTTGAAATTATTGAAATAATCAACCCTGTAGCTTATCATCTAGCATTACCTCCTGCTTTGTCTCAAATGCATGATGTTTTTTCATATTTCTTTGCTTAAGAAATATGTGACAGATTTATCACATGTGCTAAATTGGAATTCCTTATAGGTCCAAGACCCAAGAATAATCGTGGTTAAGCCCATTCGAGTGCTGGGAACTCGCCTGTTGTACTTGAGAAATCGCAAAGTGAACAAATGTAAGGTCCAGTGGGACCAGTTTAGCGAAGAAAGTGCAACTTGGGAAAATCTTGAAGAAATGAGATCTACTTTTCCACACCTGTTTAATTGAATTTGAAATTCAAAGAACTGATAATTCTAAGAAATTTAGACAATTATTAGTCTATTGTACAGTTGTCTTAAAACGCTATTTTTAAGAGTGAATCTGTTTTTGGTATGAACTTATGAATGAAAGGAAAATAACTGAACTTTGTCCTAGGAACTCCTTGATTTGTTTTAAACTGATCATCGAGACGATGATTCTTTAAGGAGGGAAGAATGTAATGTTGTGATTTTGTATGTTATCTTGGTGAAAGTTTTTCATGTTGTTATAAACTGCTGAAATGAAGGCAGACATGTTAAGATAAACTCTGATCTTAAAGGAACGTGTTGCTAACTTGGATTCTTGCATGCTGTGATTTATTGTATAAGACAGTAGTTTATTGTACTTGTGTGTTTGCTAATATGATGACAAATTTTCGTATACTTGCTAAAATCTCGTTGCTAATTGACAGCACACCTTGAATAAATTTCATTAATCCAAAGTATGCTGAGGTCTTTCCTGGTGATTTCTATGTCGATTTACACTTGAACCGAACCCGAGGTTGTTATGAACATGCAGCGCCTGATTGCAGGTCTGACCAGCTGGCACGTAAATGCCAACGACAGGGGTTCGATTCTTGAACCATGTACTGTTGAACTTGGGACCTCGTGAGGCAAGAAATGCCTGGACACGGGTGGCCTTGACACATGATCCAAAGGACGGAACGTCTTGCTCAGCATTAGATGACGAATGTCAGTTAGAGAGACTGGGTTAGGAGGTTGTTTGGTGTTAGTGGTTAGTGGGAAATTAAAATCCTAAGCTAATCCTAAGTCCTAACATGCATCCTAAACTACTATCCTAAGTGGATTTTTAAATTACGAAAAAAAATGGGGGGAAAATAGACCTAAGCCCTAATAACCTAAGGCTAAACTAAGACCTAGGGTTGAACACTATATGCAAACATAAACTAATCCTAATCTAAAGGGGCGCACAGAACCTTGGAGGGAGATGATAAGGATGGAAGGAGGAGTATTCATTAGCATTTATTGGTAATTCCATACGTGGAAAGCACCAGTTTTGGCGGGGGTAGGTAAGAAATGGAGGCATCCGTATTTAGAGATAGGAGCTAAATTCAGTTTTTTTTGCTTGTGGAAATTTGAAATTTGAGTTTGCCAACTCAAGTTGGCAGTTGCGTGGGAATTTAGGAAAAGGCAGAGCCTTTAATGCATTGATTATTCTTGGTCCTCGTGACCAGCTCGCCTTGGAAAGTGTATGAGGGGGGAATTCTTTGATTTTCATTTTGTCGATTCGGGCTTTGTTAAAGTTGCTCTGCATTTGGTTTTTCTGGTCTGGTTCAGTCAAACCAGCTCTTGGAATTTGACACTGTTCTTGGAGATTTTAAGACTGTTGTTGAGCCTGAAGAAGAAATGAGTGTTGGGAAGTTTGTGCTGCCGATGTGGAAGGAAATAACTCGGCAAACGAAGCTTTCTTCGGGTTCTAGAAAAGAGATTACAGGCATGTTAAGCCCTTCTCTTTAAAAAATTATTTCTTTGTTTAAGTGTCTCACTAAAACAACCCTGCTCTTGGGTTTGGATTGTGTGATTGTTGTCGGGTCGATTTGATTTGGATTTCGTTGATTCTTGCTTCTTTTTTTTGGAAAATGATAAGAAGAATCGCTTCTGGTTTCTCGGCCTTGAATTGTTTTTACACGAATCAAGTTGGAATATGAATTACTGTACTGGTTGTTGACAGTATGGTGCATTGAAATAGATAATCTCTTTCTTTGTTTGTGTTATGTGGAATTGGAACAGGCTGTGTAATTGTTTCCTTATTGTGTAATCTTTTCCTTGCTGTTGTGTTTGGAACTGTCCTTGCATGTAAAAAGGAAGTGGAAATACAGTCGTGTTATGTTGCTATGAATGGATTTCGTTGACTCTTGTTGTCATTTTTGGAAATAATAAGAAACATTGTTTCTCGTTGCTGAGTTTAACTGTCTTCGTATTTCTCGAATGGAATACTTTCCTGTGTACTGGTTGTTGACGTTAAATGGAAGTTAGAAACGGGTTCTTCTCCGTAAAATGCTTAATGTGATTTGTGCAGGCAGTGTGAATTATTTTCACTATTGAAACAATCGTTCTTTTGCTAACGAACTGGAATGAAAGAAGTAATAGTTGTTGAAGTTGTTTCTTATTGAAATTTTTCGGGAAATGGATCCTTTTCCTTCTACTGTTTTGGATTTTGATGGAAATGGAATTTGGGTTTTCTATGAGTATTTGAACTCGATTTGAATGAAGTAGTAACAATATTTTCATTGCTATGCCTTTTCTTGAATAGGAAATGAACGAATACGTATTGGGTTATTCGTGAAAGTAGGATCCTCTAGTTCGGACTGTTTTTTTCCTTCTGTACTTGACTTAATAAATTGTGTGTCCTCCTTGCTGTGATGGATAGGATGGTCTTTATAGTGTTATAATGATGCTGTTCGGTCTTAACTTGTATCGGACTGTACGACATGATTAGCTCCCTATACGGTTTTGTATTCTTTGCAAATGAACTGTGTATGGATAAGTTGATTCCATTGCGTGTCCGTAGTTGTGGTCTGACCTATCTGATTTTGAACTGTCAACCAAAAATGCGAACTTCGGGACTTGGATGCTCTGTATGGCAATAAATGGAAAATTATGGATGAATTAGCTTCTTTCTAAGCAAATGAGTCTGTCCTGACTGATATCATGGAGCTTACGTTCAATTAACACTCCTATGTGGGTTTGCCTTTCGAGAGGTATTGATATATGAATATTACATTTTGAGTTCTGTACCTCATTAAGAAAATCGAGAATGCTGTATTTGGAGTTAACAGTTGACAACGAGTTAGAACTCAAACTGGATATTCATTGTCTAAGTGTGGTACCTATCTGTGCAATTGAATTTATATAGGCTATGTGAGTTTGCTTTTCAATGAGAACGATTGGTTCTGTTGTCATTTGGGAGAGTTGAGCTGTTATGCTAAGATAAACACGATTCTGGGTGTTTTTATTTCATTCCGAACAGAAGATGATTGTTTTCTTAATGAAGGTTATAGGGAAATGAATTCTTCTTCTGTTGGCTATGTCTGAACTTTGGTGATAGCATTCGTAGCTTACAGTGCTTAATTATGGGATTTGTTGTAGGCAACAACAATGAATAAGATGTTGTTTTGAACGGGATACACTCATAGGATTAGGAAATCATGAAATTAATTGACTGCATGATTGTAATAATTGTTTATCTGTTTAACATACAGTGAAAGAAATATGGTTTCTTTTAGTACGGTAAAAATATAGTATGCATCCTTGTATTATTTGATCTATGGATGAACACAATGTTGTACTAACTTGTATCGGGTTTTTATATGAGTCTGATTCAAATGAAGTATGGATATGAATGATGAATTCTTCCCTGTTTTCGGTTTTAAAGTGGATTATAAATGAAATTACTCTTACTGCTGGAAAGCGAATTCCAAATGGATTTTGTAAGTTTCACTCTGAACTGTTATCTTGATTTCTCTTTCGTTTGGATTCCACTGTTAGGACAATCATGTGGAAAGAAATAGAGATATGAATGAACGACTTGGAAAAAATGATCTTTTCTTCTTTCATTCAGTTGGAAATCTGTAATTCGTGAATAATGAATTTTATAGTGCTTAGATGGGAGCAACTATATGCATTGCTGTTCGCTTTCTTGTTTGTACTTGATTACTTGGATTCTAATATGATGTATGAACTGAAAGGAAAGTAATGGATTTACATTTCAGTTAGTTTCATCCTTTGCATTCATTGTTATTGAAAGGCGTGGAAAGGATAACAATATGTTATATCAGCAGCAAGCTATTTGTATTTCTAACTTTGTAATTATTATGAGTTAAGACTTGTAATGGTTATGTGGAAACGGGACAGCAGTCCTTTGGCTGATTGTGATGATATTTTGATAGTTCAGTTGTTATGCTGATCTTTCTTTTGTACCTATTTCGTGATTGATGTCTTACTGTCGTTTCATAAAAGCAGGGTTCTTTTATTGAGACAGTTAGTTGAAGCACCTTATTTTAAGGATAAGTGCTTAATATGCTCAGTTCATTGAACTGACCCGTGCAAATCATTTTGCAGATGGAATTTGATTAGAATGAAGACATGGCTGTTTTCTCATGCTTCTTGATTAGCTGAAAGATAAATTGTAATTGTTGCTTTTATTCCTCTTCGAGGAATTGTGGAAAGAAGAAAGTATATTCTTCTGTCTATGAGTTGTATTGATGTTTTATGTAAACCATGCCCATTCAGTTGGATTGGCAAATGTACATTTTATGACATGAAATGTTGAATACAATTACAAGTGTGATATTTTAATAATTATATCAGTTTGATATTGTTGGCTAAATTGGAAATATAATGTTATTTCTTGATTTGGATTTGCTTCATTGTCCTTGGATGGATGTTAAATGAAACTGATATCTATTCTTATCTAAATGCAACTTTTAAGTTGAAAAATGCAATTAGTTCATACTTGGGTAAAGATGAATTTTTAATTGACATTAAAAAGGTTTAAGAAGAATATGATTCCATAATCGAAAGGGTATTCAGGATTAGCTTAGGATCTAAGGAATATCAATTAATTTCAGAGTGTTCGAACTTCGTTTTCGAACTCCATTAATGATCTCGTATGCTAAATTCAGAATAAAGGATATAGGATAAGTATATCCATAACTAATGGACCTTAACTATATAACGTTAAGGAGAATAAATGAATACATTCTTGAGAATTAGACCTCGTTTAAATGACGTCTAATAAGTTAGTATTCTGAATTTAGTTACAGTTGGGAAAATCTTGGCTAAGTTTAATGGGTTAAACTTATCACGTCCGACGGTACGGACTGCTTAATCCAATGATTAAGAAGTGAACCAAGTAGGGAAATGTAGCCTTTTGATACGAAGGAGAAGATGCATAGCAAGCTAATGGACGGTTTTAGTCCCTCTTAGCTATATACAACTGTAACGGAAACGAGGATAAAGGGATCAACATGGATGCTGAAAGTTGACTCTTAATTATTTAATCGTATCCAAATCACTTGAGCAGGATGTGTATTCTCGATGGGAGGATTCTGTAGGACATTGGCATACGCCAGCTACAGCAAGGTGTCTCCATGAAGACAGGGTCTTCATGACGACACAATTTTGCAGCTGACATATTGCAATGCCCTCCCGAATTAAAACATCAAGAATACATAGGCTGAATGTGAAGCTCTTAGCAGGGGATAGGGTATGATCTAGTATACGGAGTGACTCCGGAATACTAAACATAACCAGACACACGGAGTCGAGGGGAAACGACACCGTATGTCTGCGTATCTTTAGTTACCAAGAGTGCCTTCCTATATTCGTTCATATTACTAGTTGTAATTGGAAGTTTAAAACTTACCTTAAACAAAGAGGACTGGTAGGAACCAGGAAAGACCATTCTAGATAATAGGTGAAGTGAAGTGAAGGACGTATTCCGTTGATGTGTATCACATCCAGGAATATGATCATGCAAAGCATGTGAAAATCTTTGGCCAAAGTATCGCAAGTGCTGGTTGCGTTGTCCTTATCACTTAATTTAAGATGCAGGATGTCAGATGAATATCAGTAACAGATATTCAGATAGACTTCTTAAATGGATCACTTCGATAACCGGAAACGGTTATGAGAACAGGTATATATAATATACTATGCATAAACAAACATGAAGGATCGGTTGTTGCCGAGTCATGAAATGAAGGATCGGTTGTTGCCGAGTCATGAAATGAAGGATCATTGAAACTCCGAGCCATGAAAACGGAAGATCGGCAGTTCCTCGAGTCATTTACAGCAGCATATAGAATCTGTTATAAGATTGAATGGCATTGAATGTGTGTTCCATATTGTAAATATGTGAACAGGGAACATTCGTTTTAAAAAGAAATTGTGTGATCCAAACTGTGTTGTTTGGGCAGAGAACAATTATTAAAACTTGAACGTGTGTTTGAATTTTATAATTCATAACAGAGAACGTTATCAATTTTTTTTTTTCCCTTGTTCTGGTATTTTAAAATGGGGATGTTACAATACAAGAAGAAGTGACTACAATGATCCTGATGACGACCAACTAGAACAAATAGTGCTCCTTTGCAAAGACCAAAAAATCATGCTCACTGCTAATTTATGGATTGCTACCGGGCTTGTTAATGGCTTGCTCTGGCAACCTCCATCGTTGACTATTGTTTATTCCACTTTCTCTTGAAGTATTATATTATCTTTTTCTAGCCTTTACTTCGCTTGTGTCATTTCTGCAAACTTGGATACTAGCTATTCCGGTCCACCGTGGAATCCGTCAAATCCCTCCCACATCCCCATTCCCCCCATGTTCAAGAGGTTCCCGTACACAGCTGCCTGCTAACAACACAAGTGGAATTGGTGTAGGGATCTATATATCCTCTTTGCCCTTAGGTTTTCCCCACATTGATCGCGCTACTACCATAGACATTGGATCCACTGAGAGACCAGGACCTTACTTTTACTGCTCTTTCGTCTATCGTGCCCTCACTTGGAAAAGATTCGTATCTCCCCAGCTTGTCTCCTCTTGATCCTGTCAACTCATAAGGGAGATATATTCTTCTGCCTCAAAATCCTCCTGCATTTTCCGTAGAACATCAAGAAGTTGTTTTTTTCGTCTCTTATTCCCTTCCACCCTCCCCCTCCTCTTAATTCATCTTGCCTAGTATTGTTGCTTCAGCCGTCTGGATAACTCCCCGCCCCCGTAAAATCCTCCCATGGCATAGCAATGCATTAACAACCATTAGTCGTTCCTCTAAACCTTCCTATTCGGGCATAAAAAAATGAGCTTCTATCTTCATTGCATGTGATACACAAAATGTACATATTTGTGTATATCTTACTCCTCAAGAGTTCTCGCAAATGTTTCGCATGATTTTTACGCATAGTACGCTAATAGTGTCTTTTCTTCTCTTGATTTTCGTACTATACAGTCTTCTTGTCTGTCATGGTCTTTACCAATATCCACCGTATTAATGGCGTTCCCATGTTGCACACGCTCGTGTGCGATTGCTAGTAAATATTGTTTATTGTATTGCATCATTTGGATAAGACTTTGATTCTTCTTCCACCACATAACCTATATTCAGTAAACATTTTTTTATCAAAACTATGAACCGAACGCCTTTATAAGGCTTTGAACTTCACATTAATGAGTGGATAATGGACAACATTTTAGGTTGTCCCCTTTGTTACGAATGCACCATGGCACTACTTCTTTATATGTATGCAAAAATGACATCAAATAGCAGTCCCATATGAATTTGCATGGTATGCATATTGGGACGTTGTCAAACATGCTAAAGTGGGGTCGTCTTTTTATTGATGTACCCATCTGAATGATAATGTAGGGGACTAGACTTTTTTATCCATCTTTGGGATTGATGTACCCATATTTAGTACTAAGTTAGGAATGTGGGGGGACATTTTAAGAGAGAGACATGAGGGAAGAACTGATTTGCGCACCTTGGTTTGAATGAATAACTATGGGCTAGGACTTATATGGGAATTTGAATCTAGAGATTTATATGAGAGGTGGTCATGGATCAAAGTTCTTCAATTGACCCTTCTTCCGAACCTTTTATTATCTTTCATAGGATTTTTTATTTTTATGTTTATGATTTTTGGAGGTTCTTCGATGCGAATTTGACCATTTACCATGAGCTCGTAGCCAGACTAGTCTCCTGTTATCCTCAACTTCGGACACTTTGATCTAATATATGTCTTGGAAATATCTACAAGACTCTGCGACGTCTCATCACTTAGATAGTCTTAATAAGATTGCCTAATAAGATAGTGATTCTTAAGTCGTTTATCCTTGACGCATTGCAATCATAGATCAATTAGAAATATCCATAGTGCAAGGTTTGACAGATTTACCAAAAAAATTATACTCTATGGGAACCAATGATGTTACATGTCAGGTATTTTCATAATGTCTTTCCATATGATTACCTCTTGCATTGGGTGATTGATTAAATTACGTATTAATCTAATTAAGATAAATTATTTCAATGTCAAATAACGCATTCAGAATATCCAATGTCAGATTGAATATCGTTAATTGATATAGTTATGCGCTCATAAAACATGATTTAATTACAATTAGGGTCATAGGGTTTAGTCCACAGGGATTCACACTAAGTAAAGTCAATACATTAGTATGATTAAGGATTTGAAACTATGGAAATAAGTTGATGCAGAGTATCTTTTAGTGCACTCATCCTATATGGTGTAATCATCTTATATGGGAACTTCTAAATCTATTACCTCCTCTACTCTTGCGGGAACAGAAGTGTTTGGCATTTCTACCCTCATTTATGGCCCAACTTCTCACTCTAGTGTTTTTATTATGTAAGTTACAACATTGGCAGAACATGTGCACATATAACTTATTAGATAATGAGACCTTGTGACTAGATATCGTGTGATCCCATTTCTATGACTACAAAATGGCTTCTCCTTTTATAGAAACCCTAGTCTCCATTTCCTTATGACCTGATCCGATTATATTCATTAGTATGTCTCAAGACCCCATTGAGATGAAGAGTTGGGCTCTAGTTAGAACATACTCTAAAGATGCCTAAAACCCATGTAGTTCTCCCTCTTAGTACGTGTGTGAGAACGTGTCAGTACTCCTAACTGCAAAGCTTCATGACATTCCAATAGAGTTTATCTTCAGGATAGTCTCATGGATTCCATTACAAGATATCTTCATATTTTACTTGATTTAAGATTAATGAGCCTTGTAATTAGATTAAAACTAATCATGAACGTGTAGATGCCCAGCCATGTGGGACCCAATATATTGTGACCAATGAGTACCTCCTTAAAATGGTTTTAGGTGCATTTTCTTAATACAACTATGTGACACCATATGCACATCAAATTTGCCACACTATTACGGCATGAAAAAGTACAAAAAAACAGACCTAACATAATATTAATAGCTTGAATGAACCCTTCCACAATGTTTCTCTTATGAATATGTATCTCACTTATTTATAAGAGATGAAAAGTTCGTTATGGTCAAACTTAGCAATCGTTTCACTTGAGTGCTCGACATGAGGTGATTCCATTTTCCATTTATTTTCTTGAATGGACATTTCAAATAAGAATTCATTAAGGGACTTAACTTGTAATGTGCTACGTCCAACCTTCGTCTCATTTAGACTATTGTAAATAATTGATAAAAACGTGATTGACGATTATAGCAATCTCGACATCTACACATCCATGGATTAGATTTCCCAACTATTGAAGGGATGTCTTCTTTTCTACTTCATTTACCTTCTGAGGTAATTGAAGGAGCCACATATCAGCCTTGAGCTATTGCAAGAAAGTTCACATGTAAATTTTGAGCCAATGAAGGGGCTCCATCGATTTCATACTTTGAGGGTGAGTGTTTGACATCAATATGGAGAATATAATGCACAATTATAAGGAGCAAGTTACATAACTTATCGTACAAATCGTATGCTTTTATTTGGAACATGTTTGATCCATTCATAAATTTTATTCCTCTCGGTAGGGATCATAAGTGCAAGCTTATTATAGAAACCATATTTTTTTTGTATAATTGTTTAGTCCTCATGAATAACTGGATAAGTGTCATTGATCATTGATTTAGGAAACAATCGTCCATGATGTCACCAAGTGACATTTTGGGGTGTTGTGCCAGATGTTGTGTGCATTTTACCCAACATTACCCAAATGAAAACTGGGTGTAAACACATTGTGTCCTAGGGATGATACAAAGCTATAACTCTGGATATTTCATTGTGTTCTTTAGGACTACGAAAGAAACTTTAGATACTAAGCATAACTCCATGCTGTACTAAAAATTACCCTCCTAGAGGTTTTATTAGAAAATGATCCTATGTCAGAGTTGATCCAATCATAGTTCCCATAGCTAGATTCCCCGTATGGGTGAGGTTTGTAAAGTGTTCATAACATAATGTCGATGCAATATTGGTGGTCATATGAGAATATTAAACCCGCATGTATGGGGGGTGTTTTCTAAACTAATGAGTGAGTCCATATTTGATGAGGATGTGTCATTGAGAGTGCACTTATATTTAGAGATGGATACAAGTTGCCCACTATTTTTGTAGTGAAGAAATGGCTAAGTATTTAGCCAAGTGCGAAGGACCACGTGTAGAGGGGCATGCGTACAGGAGTAGCACAGAGGGTCACTGAAAAGAGACAACTAGATGCATGCAGGTATGTGTGCAACGAAAGGAAGTAGAAGAAAGAACAGTGCACATAGAGTGTGCACGCAACACAGTACAACATTCGAAAACATGTGCAATGCTCGTGCACATGCATGTACAATAATCAAGACTTAGCTTGTTTTGGAGTATTGGCTAAAAATAGGAAAGAAAGTGGAAGATGGTGTGACGCACAAGCAAGGGTCCATAAATAGGAAAAATCACATGTAGAGGAAAGACAAGGATGGCGCATGGAGGTACAATTTGATAATAGGAATTAAAATATGTTAAAGATGAGCTATTTGTAGTTTGATCTATTAGTTAGCAGTAAAGTTGTAAAAACCATGCATGTTAAGAATAACACATGTCTATTATTTAGGAAAGGATGCATATAAGTGGTGAAAGCGAAAGTCTCCACCCAAGTATAAATAGGTATAGTACTTATTGTATTTATATACCTCTTTGTTGATATGCCATTAATGAGAGTTCTTGATGACATGTTATGTATGCGACTTGAAGAGCCTGTGAGATATTTTGTATGTGCATATGGTCCAACGCTTGAATATAAGCAGGTTTATGATGTAATCGATCATTACTTATTATGTAATCAATTGTGTTTTGTCATGGATATTTTTTTTGGGGTAGAAAATATTACTATGATCAGAGTATGGTAGTTATAGGAATTCAGAGTGCTTTTTAGTAATTTTGTATGTAGAATGATTTTGTTATTATATGTGTTGCCAATCTGCTATGAAATGATGTGTATCTTCTTTCATAATGTGTTACAATGGATGTGATGAACATATGCATGTTCTAGCCATCATCTTATTAAATAAACTAAAGGAGGGATCTGGTAGTTGCGCACAACTTTAGATGAGCGTTTAGACTTTGTCTTGATGAAGTACCAGTGCACACCTAGCTAAGTATTAGGTAATAAAACAAATACTAATGTTTTTGTTCTGTTAGTTAGGGACCTCTTTTCAATCTACTCATCCGGATGTGGCACATGCACATGGCGTTCATAGCTGTCTTTGGATAACATTGAGCATTGGGTGAATGATGGTCAGGATGCATTTTCTCAAAGATACAATATTGGACCTAACTTTAATGTACACAAGTTGGTGGAAGAAAACCTCTATGATTTACTTATATGATATGTTATTTAGACTTCTATCCCCAGTAGAATTATACCATGTGGTTAGCAGACTTACGTGGATAATAGAGGGTGTCCAGACTAAGAAGAAAGTAAGTGTGGAGCCAAGATGATTATCAACTATCAAGTGCTCGCTTTGATTTAGGATGAACCATCGTGGAAGAGATATGTAGATCATTAGTGTAAAGGTGTGCATTATGCTAGTTATACCTCGGAGTACGCAATTTTGACATACTCATGCCCTTAGAGGAAGCAAATTTTTGGATTTCTACATGAGCCAAGAGGATCATAATTACGCGCGACTACCTTTAACAATCAAAGATCTTGATGAATGAGATCGAGAATTTGGAGACATTAATGTTGGTAGGATAAAATTGCCCCACTATGTGCAAGGGCAGGAAGCAAGATGTGGGATTAGGATGGTGGTCAGTCCTAGCGGATGAAAGGAAAAGAGAAGAGAGATTGTTCTTGTAGAATGAATGCACAAGGGAGGCTCAGATATGAATGATGCGCTGAGACTGAGGAGAATGATGACTGGCGGTGGTGATGAGAACCCTACAAAAGGTGATGGACCACATGATCATGTCTTCCTAGTATTGGGGTAGTGTAGTAGAGAGGACCCCTTTGAAATCATGATGAGAGTCGAGTCAGAGGAGATAATTAGAACCACTGGCACGCATATCTAACCCAGCCTGGCTACCTAGCCCTTGCGTGAGGTGCTTAGAATCTAGAATTTTTTGTAAAATATCATCATAATGAAGGTGAGCAAGAAGGTAATCAGGTATCACCACGTTGGGTAGGAGATACATGTAGGCATATCTTATTATCATATTAAGAGGTTTGATAGATTAAGGACGCATACATGGTAGTGCAGAATGCACGTGAGTTTGGATATATTTTGTTTAGAACCAATTTTGTTAGCGTGTCGTTAGGATAGAGCAGTGGCGCACTACCAATTAGAAGTAGTAATCTTGGTAGTGTTATAGGAAAAAAATTTGTTGTGTAGTTTAGCAAAAGCATAGTGACGTAAAGTAATTCTTCAGCAGGCCCCCAACTCACAACAGGAGGCTTAGGAGGTTCAAGTCAGCCACCATGCGGAAGAAATCCTAGTGGAGGATCTAGGACTTCAAGATCTGGCCCCACTCTACGACAATGACTACAACAACCATTACAAGAACCTCAACAGCCTTAGCAACATACCCCTCAAATATTATTTCACAGGTCTCTTCATTTTTGAAAGTATAGATTTGTGAAGATGTAGTTGAACTTGTGCATAAGTGTGAGTTATTGTGGAGAGATAAGGGAATAACAACTCCTAATCATAAAGCTAGTCAATTTAAAAGCACACTTTAAGGGCACACACATAACTGGTGTAGAAAGTATGATCCCTCAAATAGCAGTGGATTATGATGTATTTCACACCACATTTTTGACTGAATTCCATATACGTGAGTTTGAACAGCAGAGCATTAGCTTGTTGAAGGATATTATGTAGGGCCTGTCTAAAATTGTTAGGGAATATGATGCACATTTTAACAATTTCTTATCCAAGATTTCATATGACATCCATCAAAGCCATCATGTACAGTGGCTTGTGGGAGGTTTATTAACACATTTCTGGAGAGCACTTTCAAATAAGACCTTTACTAATCCGCGTGAAGCCTTGGAAGCAACACTACACATTGAAGAAGTTGGGAGTGTAGATACTGGGGTGAGTCCATTCCTTGAATCTCATATTGCAACAATGGTTACCCAGTTGGAGAAATTATATGCCTATTCAACCCACGAGATGCATAGTGGATTATGGTGTATTGATTGTGAGGTGGAAGGACATTGGAAGGATAACTGTCCATGCAGGAATGTATGGGTGTCATTTCCAACTTGTGAGATTTACCATAAAAATCATGATGTCTATAATTGTCCACTCTTATAGCGTGCAACTCAAAAGAATGTATATGTGTATTGTAAAATTTGTGACATGCATACCCATGACACAACCAACTTTATGATGAGCATTGTTGATACTCTCAATTTATTTACATGATGCTTGTCAGTCCAGGGAGGTGTTCATGGATATTATTAACAAAGGCAATAATCAGAATTATTCTCAATACTTATTTAAGAACTGAATTAAATGAATACTATGCAAATTGTAATTAAGAGAAGAAATAACTTGGAAGCAAAAGACTATTGAGTATAGAATTAAAGGTACTAAAAATAATGCAATGCTGAAAATCAAATGATTATGCAATAACAGAAAGAAAGTAATAGTAAATCCCCCCTTCTTGTTGGAGAGGAGTGGCCCTTGGTCCTTCCCTTCGATCAGGTTTAACGTTGCAAGTCACACATATAAAGCTTTTCATGGAATCTGCAATTTATTGAATTGAAAGAACTACTTTTACAATAATCGACTAACTTTTATTCATACTACATTTGCTCTTTTATATTCAGAGTAGTCCTAGTCTCTCTAGGAGAGGATTGGTTATTAGAAATTAATAACAACTACTTTTACTAGATGATGCCTATAACAACAACTAGCTATTTTAAGAATTACAATAGTGGAAGGATTAATCTATGTAGTGTTTGAATTGAATTAATCCTCTTGACAATAAATGATACCTGTAATTGACTCCTTTGAGAGAGTCAATCGGTGTCGGAAGGTATTACATATCATGAATTGATTCCTTATAATCATGATGATTATAAATCCATGAGTGTTGGTTTGCATCACGTCTTCGAGAAACTGAAGTTAACTAGGACTACATGGACCTCATAATTTGCATGAAGCTTGAGGTAGTAGTACATGTTCCATGCTCATGTCATTCTATTAACTGATGTGATAGTTGTATCAACTCATATTTTAGCCATCCGAGCTATTTATCTCTCTTGTGTAAGTTACTCATTTCAAGGGAGTCTGAATTAGTGATCTGGATGATTCCTGCGCTCCATGGTGAGTCCTGCGTTATAAGGTAGGTCCTGCGTCAGTGCACAAATGAGTCATGCACTAGCCTACACTTAACTTCTACGATTACTCAACATATGCTTTTTCAAATACACTTATTAATTCATCATAAAGGTTCATTCAACCCATATTTGAAGAAACAATAAAGAGACAAAAATAATAAGAATATGCACAATATTTCCTTCCAAAACATCATAAAGTATTAATTATAAAACATCAATATTATACATAGTGCAAAATGAAACCAAGGTCACACATGGTTTTATATGGAATAAAACATGGCAAAAGAGGGGTTCATCACTCCCCCACACTTAAGATCTAACAGGTCATCTTGCTACTTATTCAATTATTCAAATATCCTTGAACAATTGTACTCATTAGCAAATGTTTGCCAAGTCTCATCCAATTCAGTATTACAGAATCCAAAGAACTTAATGCCTGACTTCCTCCATGTTTTATAATTGTCCTTAGGTTGATCAGCTGTTGAATTCCATCATGGAATTGGTGCAATGACTAAGGGAGGCATATACCTCATTCCAATCCACTGATTTTGTATTTCCAAAATGATCTTACAGAGATCCTTGGCTCTTTTCAATGACCAATGGAGGTTAGTGGGTGAAATCACTACCTTCTTCTTGTAATGGTTTGCAAGCAGTTGATACCTCAATCGACAAGAAAGGAAATTAACATTAAAAATTGGGAGTGTTTTCTCCCTAAAATTATTTTCACAAGTTTTTAGAATGTCTTCATACCTATTGACCAACTGTAAAAAGTATACCTGAGACCGAAATCTATTGAAAATTAGATGGGGGTAGGAAGATCATGCCTTATTAAGAGGCATATATTAGATTATGTTTGAACATATGTTCCTCTTTGTTCCCTCCATTCGGATTGATGTCTTAAAGTAGATATAAATGCTCTTAGATGGACCTCTCCCACATATAAATTGATTGGAATTTCAATATGTTTAGGGAGAAGGAACTTGTGAACATAAAATTCACAAAGTAAATTCTTGGAAACATCATTTCCTACTGTCTATACACCAACAAACTGCTTATCATCATCAAATTCTATATCTTACATAGAATGAGCTCTAGAAATCTGCAACTTTAGAAATTTTTCTTGTAAAAACAATGCATAAAAATTAGATGGGGGCATGCATGACAAGACCTGATCATACAACTGATAGACCTTAAGCACATTCTCTTTAAGCAACTTTTTTTCTTCCTTTAAATCTTTATTTTCATCATCGACTCCTCTGAGCCTATAACACTCCTCCATCCATTTAATCATTCCTCTTAAAACAATAATTTGAGGAAACACAAAAAAAATCAGAATTATTTGTTTTGTGGTGGCCACAAGATTTGGTTCCTTTCTATTTTCTCACAAAATTGCAGGGGATGCATTTATCTCTTATGTATTTTCTTGAAGGGAGTGGATTTGTTGTTCCTTTTCCTCTAGGGTATGTTGAAGTTGAAGAGCTTTCTCTTCTTGTTGTTCTACAGTCTAATGTAACTATTGGATTTTCAATTTTTTCTTGGCCTCTAGATGGGAGAATTTGAATTCTTTAGTTTCAAGGAGCTATAGATGTGTAATTATTTCTTGAGCTAATTGGAGTTAAAACTAAATTTTGGAAAGAGACCATACTTGTGGCATAATCTTCTCAAAGTAGGGGGAGAACTAGGTTCTCCTTCTATCATAAGTGGCTTACCTTTGTCCGCAATGGGGGATTCCATAGAAGTGGTGGGGGTTTGATCAAGTTATTTCTTAGTAACTAGAACATAGGGTGACACAGAATGAGGGGAGACATAGGTGGTGTCCAAAGTAGGGTTTGCATAATAGTTGTTGCTTCATGTTATTCTTGAGAAGGAACAATTTCTACTGAGGTCTCATTAAGGGTCTATGCATTCCTAGATGTCTTAGGGCATTTCCTAGGTCACTCTAAGGTGGAAGGCTCTGGCTCTAGAACCAATTTAGACTCTATGGCACAATTCTTCTGGAATTTCAACCACTTCTTAATGACATGCATTTTCTTAACAAACTGATGTTTGCAAATCAAATGTATTAGGCCCTAGAATTTCAAGTAAGAAGCACCCCAACGGAATTTCTCAATGGTAGAGGAGAAATAATAATAAAAAAACTAAGGCAAATTTAATTTTTTGGGGGGTTTAACTTGGTCGTGGCGAAGATGGATAAGAATTCTCAAAACAAGGCCCAAAACTATTTCGTATTAACCCTCACAGGTAAAATATCTTATTATCCATTTAGCTACTTCATCCTAACGCTCAGGGAGGGTGCTTATTTTTTATTCCCTTTGGCCTTTCTCTTATTTTCCAAAACTAGTTCTAATTTTTCCTTTTTTCCCACTGAAAAATATTTTAATAATTTCATAATAAAGTGTTCTATTATTAACTAATTGAACCTCTTCTGGTATCCCTGAAAGATGGCTAATTATAGTGGGAATGAATGGAATTTTCTTACATTTTACAGTAGAGTATCCCTCCTCCATGTTTTTTGTGAACTCATATGTCATTTTTGAGTTGAACTCTTCATATGCAAGCATCAAATCAAGGCATCCCACATTTTCAAAGAATTTCATTGACCTTGCATCAGCATATAGCTCTGCTGAATTTTTTGGTTCATGCTTGAGTCTGAACCTCTATGATTGGTGCATAGAGATGGTAATTGGAAAATAAATGAGCACAAGAATGGAAGTAAAATTTTTGTGGAGATGAAAATAAGCATAGGAATGGAGCAGGTAGCAGTGTAGGAGTGTAATGGTGGGAATTGGGAAAAAGATAGGGGAGACAAAAACAGTTATATATAAAATAACACAAATTGGGAAAGGTTGGAACAAATCCCAACATGATAGTGATAGTAATTAGATACGTGTGGCAATTAAGATGGAGATGCATGGTGTATTTTTTGGATATGTGAAGCATGAGAAGGAATTGGAAATGAATAAGGTTATCAATTCGCACGAGTACAATAATGAAAATTTCATGAATTAAACCTTACAACATTTAAGAAGGGAATAATCATGCATACCTTATTAATTGTTCTTTTCACATCAATGGCCATCATTTCAATGTCACTTTGATTCTTCCTCTATGCATTGTTCTTCATTTATTACCTACATGATTCATGGGTGGTGATCATCGTTGCTAGTTTTCAGCACCTGTATTTTTTTCAATTTCTTTTAGAAGTAATGGCTGTCATTATTGGTTTTCATCCAATGCCTTAGAGGATGATGACCGCCATTTCTTGTTTTCAGTCATCTCCTCTTTATTCCTACTTAAAAATAGCTTAGTTCTGAGTTAAGTTGGACAAATATATTTTGTCTAAATAATTGAGAGTTTAATTTCTTGAAGCACATTCCGAAATTCTTCTCTAGATGTTGGTTTATGATAATGTTAGAATATGTGGAGAGAGAAAGAATGAAGAAAGAATAGAATGTACAAAGATGGAATGAAGAGAAACCGGAATGCACATATTTGAGATTGTGTGTTTGTCTATTTATTATGAATGATGTAGTTACAAAATAGTTGATATAGTTACAACCAACTCGTAGTTAAATAACTAATAAAATCCTTATAAATAAGTCTTATATTCCCATACCCCCTCTTAAGGCTTATTCTACATAAAGCAAACAAAAACTAGAAAAAAAATAAAACTACTCAATCTTCAGACACTTTCAATTTGAAAGCAATGCTATGATAAGGAAGGGCTCCATCAAGCTGCTTTGTGACCTTCGTAAAGGTGTAGCTCTCGAGCTGAATGCCCGAGTTCCCAGATTCCACCTCCCCAAACTCCCGAATCACATATCTCCCGAATTATTGGACAACCATCCATACTAAGCCATCCACAAGCTCCATCAAGTTGTCTCATGACCCTCATGCAGGGTATAATTCCCAAGATCCATAGTCTCCCAAACTATCTGAGTAACCATCCATACTGAGCTTCATATACCTTTTATCCTTTCTTGCCTTCAAAGTTTAGAGCAACTTTATATTGTGTATTCGTCACTTTCCTCACTACCTTTCTGCATCTGGTGGGTCTTCAACCATGGCTATATTGGTTGTATTTGATGTGTTTTTACCCTTGAGTAGCTCATTGGCTCAAACATGACAATCCCATGAATTTTTATTCATAAGTTGCATTTGTATTTTCACTTTTCATGTATGAAAAGATACCTACCAAAATATCTTTCTATTGGAATTTCCATCAAATAAAATAAATACTATTGTGCATTTACCAAGATAAATAAAATGTCAGTTCCTCTGCCCTACAAGTGGTTTAATAATCTTATATGACTACAAAATTTTGTACCCTAGAAATTCACAAATGTTGTATTTGTCAACGTGTAGCCTTTAGAAATTGCAACGAATGTATTTGTTCTAGTTTTGTGGTTATTTCATACTTGAAAATCATGACTGTATTCACGTACTGATTGGAGCGTTGTTTAGTTTGATTGTAATGGCTTAAAAATATTCCCTTCCATAACTATGTTTGCAGCATGACTTTATGTCATGGCCTTTAAAGAAGCCCTAAATGATGTCCCTCGAAAATATTCTTGTGATTTTGCATTGATTTCCTTACAAACTCTATGAGAATAATTGTCATGTGCCCTAGTTGGTATTTTCAGCCACTTTTTCTATCCTTTTTTTTATTCATGTTTGTATATTTAATCAACCTTTTTATGAATATGACTATAACAACAGCAAAAATGATGACCTCCTTCCTTCTCTTTCTCCTTACTTACCGCACTTTGATACTAATGTTAGAATATGTGGAGAGAGAAAGAATGAAAGAAAGAATAGAATGTAAAAAGATGGAATGAAGAGAAACCAGAATGCACATATTTGAGATTGTGTGTCTATCTGTTTATTATGAATGATGTAGTTACAAAATAGTTGATATAGTTACAACCAACTCATAGTTAAATAACTAATAACATCCTTATAAATAAGTCTTATATTCCCATAAGTCTCAATCTATGTCCATTGAACAACATCACTTTCTTCTCACTATCAATTGGAATTCAGTTGAATTGTCCCATTGTTAAATAATTTTTAAATTTGATATGGGACCATCCATCTTTTTTATAGCTTACCCTTGAAATCCTTATATTTTGAATTAAATAATAGATCCCAATCTCCTTTTAGGAATTTCCTTAGATTAATATGTTTGTCATGCCATACATGCCTCTGATATTAGATTATTTCAATTTGATGAATTCCTAAAGTCTCATCTCATCCAACTCATTAAGTTGAACAATCTTTGCTTTTTGTGCCTTTGATAATTCAATTCCCACTTCAGTAGTTGTTATCAAGGTTTGAATCTCAAATTCTATGGGAAGAATGGGCTTCTTCCCATAAACCAACTAATAGGGATTGAATCCAGTGGTTGTTTTCCAAGTAGTATTGTAAGCATGTGCTTCTTCAGGAAAAATTTTAACCCAATTTTTCCTTGAGATATCCATTGTTTTTGTTAGGATATTCTCCAACTCTCTGTTAGTAACCTCCACTTGACCATTGGACTGTAGATGATATGGTGATGAATTTTCATGCTTTAGATGGTATGTTGCCACAAAGGAACTAATTACACCTGATATGAATTGTGATCCTTGATCTAAAACAATGGATCTTGGTGCTCCAAACCTCTCAAAGATATGTTCATATAAAAAATATGTAACTTTCTCATCTTGCATATTGTAGTGTTTGCACCTCAGTCCATTTCGTGACATAATCTGTATAAACCAGAATTTACTCCTTCCCTTGAGAGGTTGGGTCAATTGGTCTAATGAAATCCAATCCCCACTTCTCAAATGGTTCTAATACAAGTTGAGGTTGGAGTGGCATCTCAAATGTAAATGTTGGCTTCCCTATCCTTTGGCATTGATCACATCTCCACAAATAATTTTTGACATCCTTAAATAAGGAAGGACAATAGTAACGAGCTCTTAGAACTTTGTGAGTGGTACTTTGAACTAAATAATGGCCTCCTGATGGGTCATCATGACATGACCTAAGTATGTCAAATACTTCATTTTCAGCTACACACCTACGTAAATCATGGTCAGGTCCACATTTGAAAATAATTTCATTTAACCATGTATACATCACACTTTGTTTAATCAATTGCTTTCTTTTCTTTTTGTGAAAAAGGTTGGGAACTTCCCTGTAGCCAAGTAGTTAGCCATATCTACATGCCAAGGAGATATAGTAGAAACTACAAATAGATGTACTTTTGGAAAATCATCATTGATCTTCTCTTATTCTTCTTCTAAAGTGGTTAGTCTTAAAAGAAAATCATCTACCACATTTTATTTCCCAAGCTTTTCAATGATTTAAATATTAAATTCCTACAGTAACAACATCCACCTTATAATCCATCCATGCACTAAAGGTTTATCCATTAGATACTTGATAGCACAGTGGTCGGTGTGAACAATCACTCCATAGCTTGTGATATAATGGTGAAACTTGTTGATTGCATATACATCTGCAAAAAATTATATTTCTATGGTGGTGTAATTCCTTTCAAAAGGGGAGAGGTTTTTACTAATATAATAAATAGCATGCATAGATTCCCCTTCCTCTTGTTGTCCAAGGACAGCCCCTACTGCTTCGTTGAAAGCATATGTTTGTATATGGAAGGGAAGCTTTCAATTTGGGCCTATCAATATTGGTGTATTTATCAAATTATCTTTGATAGTATCAAAATATTTTTGGCATGCCTCTATCTATTCAAATTCAGATTCTTTAGTTAGGAGAGAAAACAATGGAGATGTTATCTTGCTAAAGTATGAAATAAAACTTCTATAGTACCTAGCATGGCCAAGAAAACTTCTTACGTTTTTTTGGTTTCTAGGAGACGGGATCTTTACAATGATACTAACCTTGTCTAGGTCTACCTTGATCCCTTCAGCTGAAATATGATGGCCTAAAACTTTTCCTTATTATGTCATAAATAAAAAAAATTATGGGTCAAGGATAATTGATTATTTTCACACCTAAAAAGGACTTTGTCTATATTTTCAATTTCCTCTTGGAATGTTGCTCCATACACTATGAATTCATCCATGTAAATCTCTACATAATCATGGGTGAGATTAGAAAATATTGTCAACATGACTCTTTGAAATTTGGCAGGAGTATTACATAAACCAAAAGGTAACACCCTATAAGTAAATGTTCCCCATGGGCAGGTAAAATTTGGTTTGTCTTGATCCTCAGGTGTTTTTTTAATTTTTTGTACCCATTGAATCCATCAAGGAAGGAAAAAGACTTTTTTCTAGATAAATTGTCTAAGACTTGGTCAATAAAAGGTAATGAAAAATAATCCCAACGTGTTGCCTGATTTAATTCACTATAATCCACACAAACCCTCCATTTCCTAATCTTTTTAGGAACTATAACTGATGGAGAAACCCATTGGCTATCTGAAATTAGATAAATGAATCCTACCTAAAGAAGTTTTTCAATTTCAGTTTTTACAATGTCTCTTAACACAGGGTGTATCCTTCTTTGGGGTTGTCTGATTGGTCTGGAATAAGTTGTGTAAATATAGTGTGTATGAATACTGGGATGAATACCCTTCATATCGCTATATTGCCAAGTAAAATCTTGAGGATGAAAACATAAGAGTTTAAACAAGGTAGTCTCTTCCTTACTAGTCAACCAACTATTGATTGACAATGTTTTCCATGGTAAAATAGGTAGTTGTTTGGTATCTAGATGAAGATAATCTACTACAAGGTAGTATTTTAATAATGCATTCAACAGACACCTGTGAGGAAGTAATCTGTGAACAGCACTGATATTTTAAAAGATGGATTCAGTCAAATATATATATTGTGCAAAAGGTAAGATGATAGGTTGGTTGTATTCATCCATAAAATCATCTCTTTTTCAATTAGTTGTAGCACAGGACTAGAAATAGACCCAACACAAGACTTAGGCACGAGACTTATACTTTATCCAGCATAAGACTCATGGTCACTATCATGAATTCGATCTGACTGTTCTTATATATGACCATGGCTAGAGAAGAGATGATGTCCTCTGATTCATCTGAATTGTCCTTACACCATTGTTTGTTTTCTGTAGCAAAAGGTTTTACAGCATGGTAAATTGATAACTTTTTGGAATCATGACCATTTGTAATGACCATATTCCTTGTGCATTCAATGAGGGTGAAAGCAATTGCAAACCAAGGGCTTCCTAGAATTAGAGGGTATCTAATCTTCCTATTCTTCATTTTTATGATCATGAATTCTATCGAATAATCCCATGATTCAATGGTGATGGTGACATATTCTATAACTCCCTTTGGCTTGTTTACGTATTGATCTACCATTTCTAAAACTATGGAGGTTGACTGTAGTTCAGGAAGAGGTAGTGTAGACAAGGTATTTTTGGTCATCACATTGATAACAACTCCTAGGTCAATTAGGACATTTGGGATCTGGACATCTCATATACAGACTGTAACAATAGGACTTCCAGAGTCTCCATATTTAGGATGGGTCATATTCCCTTAAAGTATACTAGCAAGTTTCTCATCAACATAGATGGTTTTAGGCCCATTATTTCTTCTTCCTAGAGTATTAAGACATAGTTGAAGGTTTTGTTTAATTATGGAATTTCCTTAAGAGTTTGTAACAGGGGAATCCCAATGCTCTATTTTCAAAGTCCCTGGATTAAATCTGATTCTGCTTGTTCAAAAACTACAGTGTTGTGATTTTCCAAGAGTCTGGATGGAAAAGGAATATCAACATTTGGTCGAGGTGTTTCTTCAACCACAGGACTTGCCTACATTTCTTCTATGATAGGAGATGAAGGTTTTGAGGTAATCTTTCCTGAACACAACAAGATATTACTACAATCCACGAAGTTTACTGTGGGATTTTTATCTGATTCCACGGTGTATGTTAAGTTACCTTGCCTCACATTTTTGTGGTTTTCCATAGTTTTTTCTAGAATGTGTTGATGGGCAGGTTGATCGGATGGGGTAGCATTGGTCAGTCCAGTCAACAAATCTTGTTGACCTTGGGGTATTATTTGATTATAATATTATTTCCCTGATCCTTGAGGCACATTCCATTGTTGTTGATATTGAGGATTAAACTATTGAAATGGTGAAATGTTTTGGTGTGGAGCCCAGGGTTGCTGATAGTAACTTGATGGTGCACCCCACTAAGGACTCCACTCCTGTGGGACTTGTTGAGTCCAAGGTTAGGGGTATGGCCATGGTGCATTCCATTGATTTGGGACCCATTGTGTTTTTGGTGTATAGGGCTGATTTTGATTAGATTGAAAATTCCCTCCTTGCCTCTAAGCCATTTAATTTAACTCAACTTCATCCTGTGTGTTTTTTTAGATGGTTCTTCGGCAAAGGAATAAATATACATTGCTATGTGGTATGCCTTAAATCACATACAAGATAGATGTCTATCTTTTTTAAGGAGCGGTAATTAAGCCCATACTTGTCCCTACATCTTGGGTAGTAGATGGACAAATGCTCTATATTCCTAGCTTTCTCCCTATCCATAGTTGTATTTATCTGAACTGAGAGGTTTGTTCTCAAATTTGTATTTTCTTCCCTTAGTTTGGATATATCACCATTGGCCGTTTTTCTATTTTTTCTATGAAGGTTGGGGCGAGTTTGGGAGTAATTCCTACAGAGGTCAATGATTTATGTAAATTCTAATTTCTTCATGTCTCCCTTTTCCATAAGATTGAAGGATTCCTATGTGTCTACATCCAATCCTTTTAAAAATAATGTGTTGAGAAGATTAATATCTATACTGGTACCACACCTCCTATGAAGGAAGATGAACTGATCAATATAATCTTCAACACTCTCATCCTCCTTTTGTTGAATTCTAAAAATTTCTTCCTTCATGTCCTGGACTCTACAATAGTCTTGATATTTATCTAAGAAATTGTTTCCATCTCCTGCCAATTATGGATGGAGTTAGGGGTTAAGCCCATGAACCATCTCATAGTTGTGTATTTAAAAGTGGAGGGAAATAACTTGATCTTCTACTTGTCTAAGGTATAATCATAGGTTTTACACATAACTTTGAATTCAAAAAGAAACAAGTCAGAATCTTCTGAGACTAATCCCCGAAAGGTTGGTAAGATTGAAGGGGATATGTTTTTAATAGGATCCTAATCATTAGGGTCCAATTATATGGGATAGGTAAACATTCTTCCAAGTAGAGGGTTTCCATTATCTGCACCATTGGGGTTATCTACTTCATTAACCATCCTTCCTTGGTCAGCAAGTTGTTCCATAGGTTGGTTATGATGGGGGTTTTGAAAATTTACTCTAATGAATCTACCTCTATGGTCTCTAGGTCTAAACATAAAATCCTATCATGCTGAGGATAGTTCCCTAACTACTAGCATTTAACTTGATTGTTTTTGTTCCACATACTCAAGATCACAAAATATTCTTGTTATCACTACAAGGTATTTTTACTTCAAAAGAAAGATTTTTGGAAATAAAATTTCTAAATGGAAACTTACCAGACAACCAGGTATCACTTCTAGTTAACACATTAACCTTTGATAACACCTTAATATTAATTCCTTGGAAACTGCACCAAAAATTGGCCATCATCATTTATACTCACACTTTAGTTACATGATGTTTGTCAGTCCATGGCAGTGTCCATCACTATTTGCAATAAAGGGAACAGTCACACTTGTTCTCAGTACTTATTTAAGAATTGGATTGAATGAATACTATGCTAACTATGATTAAGAGATGAAATAACTTGGAAGCAAAAGACTATTGAGCATAAAATTAAAGGTACTAAAAATAATACAATGCTAAAAATCAAATGAGTACACAATAATAGAAAGGAAATAACAGTAAATTCCCCCTTCTTTGCTCCTTCCTTCGATCAAGTTTACCATTGCAATTCATACAAATTAAAATTTCCCCTAAATCTATAATTTATTGAATTGAAATAACTGCTTTTACAATAATCGACTAACTTTTATTCCTACTACATTCACTCTTTTATATTCAAAGAAATCCTAGTCTCTCTAGGAGAGGATTGGTTATTATAAATTAATAACAACTACTTTTACTGGATGAAACCTATAACAACAACTAGCTATTTTAAGAATTACAATCATGGAAAGATTAATCTATGCAGTGTTTGGATTGAATTAATCCTCTTGACAACAGATGAGGCCCGTAATTGACTCCTTTGAGAGAGTCGATCGGTGTCGTAAGATATTGCAAATCCTAAATTGATTCCTTATAATCATGAAGATTATAAATCCATGAGTGTTTGTTTGCATCACGTCTTCGAGTAACTAAAGTTAACTAGGATTTCATGGACTCATAATCTGCATGAAGTTTGAGGTAATAGTACATGTTCCATGCTCATGTCACTATATTAACTGATGTGCCAATTATATCAACTCATAATTCAACCATCTAAGCTATTTGTCTCTCTTGCATAAGTTCTTCATTTCAAGGGAGTTTGAATTAGTGATCTAGATGAGACCTGCGCTCCGAGGCAAGTCCTACGCTATAAGGTGAGTCCTGTGTCAGTGCACAAACAAGTCCTGTGCTAGTCTACAGTTAACTCCAGCAATGAATCAACATATGATTTTCCAAATATACTTATTAATTAATTATAAAGTTTCATTCAAGAAATATTTGAAGAAGTAACACCAAGATGAAAATAAAAAGAATATCCACAACATTTTCTTCCAAAACATCTTAAATCATTAATTATAAAATATCAATATTATACATAATGTAAAATGATACCAAGGTAACACAGGGTTTTACATGGGATAAAACATGGAAAAACAGGGGTTCATCACTGTCATTCGATTGATAAGATCCATGAGGCATGTGAAAAAGAGTTGTGTTAAACCAGTGTGGAAAGTAACTCACATGCTCAAGAAGGAAAGACCAATAAGGCATGTAACAATGGGAATGGAGGATTCCAAGGTGGATACAAAAGTAGAGGCCATCGTTTCTATGGAAGGTTTGCATGAGGGACGTTTTATACATGTGGATTTCCTGATCATTATCATTGCGAGTGTCTGAAGAATTAGGTATGCACATATTGTGGCAAGGCACACAAGGTTGAGGATTGTAAAAATTTGTATGCACACATGTGTAAGAATAATAAAATGGATAAGGGTGCCACTGTGATTAAGGTGGAACGCGATAAGAAAGGAAAATGGGAACCTAAGAGGATGGTTGAGCCTGAACTTAAACCTTTATTAGTTACTACATGTGTAGAAGCGGTGCGTGCACGAGTAAGGAAAGGAAAAACCACTCATCCAATGGGAAGAAGTTGTGCATGTGAAGTATCTAGATGCAGCCCAGCAAAAGGAAGTTTATCAGGAGACCATGGGAGTTATTAGGGCGATGCAAGGGGAAATACAATGTTTAAAGGAGAAAACATGAGAGAGGGAATGTGCAAGAAGTACTGAGCTACCACATAAGGATGTTGATGATCTTAGAGAGGTATGAAAAATTATCATACAAGCGAACATCATACCCTTATTGGCAGAATGGTTGCGAGATAAGGTGTTGTGCATTGGAACAAAAAGAGGGCATCATATCCTTCATGCTAACTTGCCACCTCAAGACCATGAATATGACAAAGAGATCACATTGGATGTAATGAAATGGATGGTTAATAAGTAATATTTTCATAGATATAGGTGTGAAATTCAATGTTCTCACCCTTGATTCTTGGAACCAAATAGGAAGGCCACCAATGCATCCATCCTCAAATTTTTTGTATATGGATGATAAGACAAGAGCAATGCCCATTGCGGTGTTAAAAGATGCTTCAATCACAATTCAGGGAGATAAATTTACATGTGATTTTGAGGTATTAGAGCTAGCGAAAGAAGATAACTTCCATGCGCTACTTGGATGACCTTGGTGTTATGTTGATAACGTCAACTTGCACTTCAAAAATATGTATATCAATTTTGAAAAAAATGTGAGTGCATCATGATAACATTGGATAATATGAAGGTTTCGCCCTATATAGATCCCAATAAGAGGACCTTAATCAGATCTATGCACATACGTTGTGCAACCCTGAGAACGTGGAGCCATCAAAGGAGGGCATGCTTCATAGGGAAGATGTACAATTTATTAATGATACCACTAGTGTAGCTTGTGACAATTAGGCCCTTAGCACGTAGAAAATGGTTGGTCGTGAGGTGCACATAAGAGTGACAAGGATGGTTAGGCCATGATGTGTTAAGCAGTTGAGTAAAACTTGTTTATCGAAGTATACATGTGAGGAGAAGCCCAAGTTGTTCTTGTGCACGATGGAATAATAGTGGCGCAATAAAGGTGACATGAGAAACATGATGGTATGCACATCACATGGGACAGCAGCCCACTGGTGGGCCACACATAGGGACAACTTACTTGGTTGGCGTGAGATCAGGGTAGTATTCCTGACAAGATGTTTTTGGAGCAATCTTCCTTCTTTAGTATAGGATTATGATGGGAAGAATTCCCCCATGCTACATGTTCAAATTTTTGAATGGAAATGGATGAAATGGAAAGATGATTTTCCACCATCGTTATGGGTACACAAGATTTATTCTAATTTACGTGGATGTGTGCGTGTTTGGTATGTATATGCCGAGTTAAAATAGGAAATAACGAGTTGGCAAAATATGAATGAAGGTATTATTCATACTTTTTATTACTTTTCTACTAAGACACTGGTTTATGAAGCCTTACAGATTATGCAGTGCATCACATTGGTGGATAGAATGAAGGGAGATGAGCTCATGATTCATCTATTTGGTGAATATGATACTAAGGCATGCGGGAACTTGGTAGAAACAGAAGAGACACAATTGGGGCGTGCTTGGAGAGAAAAAGAGAAAGGTTAAATTTTCTACCTCATATATGATGAGGAAGTAGATGTTCTGGATATAAATCACATAGAAGGTGTGCACAAGTTAATGGGTTTCACAAATGAGAAACTGAGCACATACCATGTGTCATTGAAGACTAGGAAAGTGAACATTGGGACTGACGACACACCTAAGGAGGCTATTATTGGTGATTACTGGTATAAACTTGAGGTTGCAAAGATAATAGAATTATAATACGAATTATAGTATATGTTTCTTAGGGGGTATCATGAATTGAAGGGCATGCATCCATCATTAGGTGAGATGAATATTAAGCTAAAAGATGACACGTGAATGGTTAGGAATAGGCCCTACAGAATGAGTCCCAATCTACACGTTAAATTAAAATAAGAAATTGATAAGATGCTTAAGTCAGGAATCATTAAGCCTATTGAGGAATTTGAATGGATAAGCCCCATGATGATTAACATTAAGAAGGATTGTTGGATAAGGATCTGTGTTGACTACAGAGTTCTCAATTCTTCATGTGTCATAGATATTTTTCCCAAACCTTTTATAGAATAGATCTTGGAAGGAGTTGTAGGGTGCGAGAGTTATTCATTTACATATGGATTCTCAAGTTACCATCAAGTGAGGATTGTGTACGAAGACCAGGAAAAGACCACTTTTTCTACTGAATGGGGCTGTTTTGCCTACACAGTCATACCATTTATCCTGAATATTGCACCAACAATGTTCTCGCACATTTTGGTACAAGCATTTCAATAATTTAGTCATAAATGTATTCAGGTTTATTTAGATGATTGGAAAGTGCATGGTCGGATGAAAGATCATTGTGACTACGTGATATTGATTTAAAAGATGCAAGCAGTTGAGAATCTCATTGAATATAAAAAGTGTATTTTTCTATGCCTTTTGGTACATTACTTGGAAATATCAATTGTAAATAGAGTTTGTTGGTGGATCCATCTAATATTTTGGTTATTTTGGGGCTATAAGAACCAACTAATTAGAGATAATTGTGCGGATTCTTAGGGAATATTGACTACTATTGAAATTTTATCAAAGGGTGTGCCAAGATTGTCATGCCCCTGGAAGAATTGCTAAAGGCAAAAGGAAAATTCTCTTGGGGCGAAGCACAACAAAAATTGTTTGAGACCTTGAAGGAGAAGCTAAGCACCGTGCCCATCTTACACTTCCCTTCTTGGAACAAACCCTTCCATGTGCATGTAGATTCTTCTAGTACAACTATAGGAGTAGTGTTGGCTGATGATAAATCTCTAGATTTGCATAAATAAATTAAGCAATAATTAATTAAAATCAACATATGAAATGAAAACCACAGAAAGATAGAAACCAAATTTAAATAGAATGGAGCAATTTCTATTGAATATGAGAGGGAATTTTATACAATTGCTTGCTCCTAAAATCATGGATTCAAGTCTTATCATTTTATCCCCATATCTCTCCTTTATTCCCTAGTGTTACTCTCAATCCCAAGATATTCTCACACATTTCTATCTCTATGAGTTGTGCATGACAACTAATTGTGCACACTCATATATTATTTTATAAATATTAAAAACTATTACTACCAAATAACCCAAACAACTCCTAAGTGTTCACACTATGAACAATATTTCGGTAACAGTCACCCCCTTAGTGTGAACATGGGGAAAGCTATCTCTTGTACCTGCTCATGATCTACAAAGAAATGAAGGTTTTCAATGAGTACCAACAACTCAAACAATATGAGGTTTTCAAAGAGAACCTACAACTCAGAGAATGGTTTTCTAGTGGAACCAACCACTACATAGCAATGTGCATTATTTTGTTCACATCATTGTTTCTAACTTAGAGGGATTACAAAACAAAAATTATGCTCATGCAGGAGATTTAAACAAGAATGTTACTTCTGTTCATTATTACAACATAAAGTAAACACACCACACAAATAAAATAAAATTTCACCAATACCATGAAGCAATCTCTTTGTTGGTGACTAACAAGAGATGTCAAATTGTCTCCATCCTCCTATGCCTCCATCCTCCATCATGATGTTGCTAACTTAGCTGAATTTTTCTTTGAGGATCATTTTACAATTATATTAGGTGTTGGTTTCAACCGATAATGCACCCTTACAATAATAATCAGCTTTATATTTATCCAAAATAATAAAGCATATCAGATTTTAATTGTTGGAAATCAGTCACTATTTTTTTACAGAATAATTAGAAACGTCAAATTTTTTTCCATGATTTATCTTAAAATACAAATGAGTTTCAGTAATTTTTTGACAGAAGTTTTCCATAACACAAATAAAGTTTCCCATAACACAAATAAACAAACCCAAAAATTTTCAAAAAATTTTGAATCTGGGTTTTTGAGAAAAACACAAATTACCAGTCGTTTGTTTTTTAAGATCAGAATCGAGAAAATAGCGACAGAAGCTTCAAAACTCTCATATCTGCATCCTTGAGGCTGTGGGTTTGTCCTATAATCACTCTCATAAATCTTCCTAACCTACTCTAATACCAGATGATGATAAATCTCTAGATTTGCATACATAAATTAAGCAATAATTAATTAAAATCAACACATGAAATGAAAACTACAGAAGATAGAAACCAAATGTAAATAGAATGGAGCAATTTCTATTGAATATGAGAGGGCATTTTATACAATTGCTTGCTCCTAAAATCATGGAGTCAAGTCTTATCATTTTATCCCCATATCTCTCCTTTGTTCCCTAGTCTTACACTCAATCCCAAGATATTCTCACACATTTCTATCTCTATGTGTGCATGAAAACTAATTGTGCACACTCATATATTATTTTATAAATATTAAAAACTATTACTACCAAATAACCCAAACCACTCATAATTTTTCACACTATGAACAATATTCGGTAAAATTGGCTTAGACGTGTGAAGGTAAAGTTGATCATCCCATTTGTTTTACGAGCAGGAAGCTGACTCCGGCTGAGAAAAATTATATGGCTGACAAAAATTATATAACTACCAAGTGTGAAGCTTTTTCAATTATATATTTTCTTCATAAGTTCAGAAAATACTTGTTAGCCAATCCATTTATACTTTATATTGATCATATGGCGTTAAATTACTTGGTCAATAAGCCAATTTTTCAGGGGCACATCTATCACTGGATTCTCTTGTTTTAGGAGTTTTGATTCTCACTTATAGTAAAGCATGGAAAGATAAATTTAGGACCTAATCATTTTTCAAAGATCAATTCTGGGGATGATGCGCAGAGCTTAGAAGACACAATGCCAAATGCTCATTTGTTCATACTAAACCGTATGCCAACTAATTTGGAAGATATTACAATATTCTTGCGCGCTGGTATTGCGCCTGAAGGAATGAAGACATTGGACAAAAAGTTGTTTGCCATTAGATTGGTGTCATATCAACTCATTGGAGGAGATTTATATAAGATGGGTAGTGATGAGGTCTTACACAGGTATGTGTTATAGCATGAATGCAAAGTTATCATGGAAGAAGCACATGGGGAAATATTTGGAGGACACTATGCAGGAAAAGCAACAACATGAAAAATATTACTAGTTATTTTACTGTGAGAAACATTGTATAAGGATAATAAGGCATTTGTCAGGGCTTGTGACCATTTTCAGATGATGGGTAATCCTGGAAATCGTGATAAGATGTTACTATGCCATATACCAAGCAAAAAACCATTTGAAAAATGGGCGATTGACTTTGTAGGCCCAATTACTCCACCTACGCATAGGATAGGTGCGCACTATGTCATCACATGTACAAATTATTTGACAAGGTGGGCAGAGGTTGTACCTACAAAGGATTGTACTAGATCAACAACAACTAGATTTCTCTTTTAAAATATCATAAGAAGTTATGGATGTCCATTGTGTTAGGATTGTGGATTTGAATTGCTTCACGGTTAGCATGATTTACACCTTGTTGGTTTACTCAGTAACCAGTGTCGGTCAGAGGATAACTGTCTCCAGTCAGGGGATAACCGGTGTCAGTCAGCATAAGGGTAACTGTCGTCGATCAGGTTAACCACCACCAGTTACATGTAAGTGAAATTTTATATTTAACTCATGGGAATTAGATCTAACTTTGTTTTAAAGTTGATCTAAAGGTTGTAAATGCATAGCTAAGGTGCCCTAAGTTTGTTTAAGATTATATAAGCTATAAAACTAGGCTTATAACATAAAGATAGAGGAAGAATGTTAATTATCCTTAGTTGAAGATGAAGAATAATAAAATGAATAAAAAGGTTGCATGAAGACAGAGCTTCAATTGAGAGAAGTTGGACAAAAGAAAATAACAAGTATATCTGAACGGTGAGAAGGTGGGTATGTCTTCTTTTGTATTTCCTTTGTATTGTCTTGTCTAATTGTAATGGCTTGCATAGTATGCAAATCACATAGAGTTTATTTTTGTAGATCCACATATTGGTGAGATCTTGTATTGTAGATCCACGAGATCATGATGTATTTTTGATCCATGTAGATCTAGTCTTATATTTTTATATCCATAGGTTGTTGTGAGATCTTGTATTCATAGATCCATGAGATCATGTTGTATTATTTATCCATGTAGATTTAGATATTGTAGAGGAGTTTGTCTTCATGTTTACACATATTGATGTAGTGATGGAGAGAAAAATTTGCTTCTTAGTGCACAATCATGGTTGCACAGTCATGGTTACACATTGGTAGACCCATGTGAGAGGTCTTGTTGCAGATCTACAGAGAACTTAGTATCAATTCATATATGCAGTAGTTATTGGTTATTTGATATCTTCTAGTGGTGTTTGGAGGCACGGATGTAGTGCACTCATGGAGATCCATTTAGAGATATGGAGGAGAGGAGATACTCTTGGAAAGATGCATTGTACTCTTATATTGAAGAGTTGGTTTGTACTCTTGTTATATTATATATATGAGATCTCTATCTTTGGTGGATGTAGCCCACATTGGGTGAATGACGGTACATGTTGTGTTATGTGTGCATAATTTTTTTATTTGGATTATTCTAGTTTATACTTCCACTGCTGTAGATTTTAGGGAATTGTTTAGATCATGTGTGCATGATTTTGTTTGTTATTGAATCATAACACTATTCCACAGTCCCGAATTCCTAGAAATTGGTATCAGAGCCTGGTTTGTTATCTTATCTAATACCAACAACTGGTATTAGAGCTTGGTTATTTCAGAGCAAGGTTTTGCTTCAGTATATTGTTAGTGGTTTACTAATAGGTGTATGAGAGCATGGTTTGTTTTTCCTGATGTAAAAATTGCAGGAAGAGATTTAAATCTCGAGTTGAAGCTAGAAATGTGAGGTTTCTGGAGAATACAATGACCGACGTTGATTAGGTGGCAACTGACGTCAGCAAGGTGACCGTGGTTGGTTACAGGGTGACTGTGGTTGGTTATTGGGAAACCTAGTTTTAAACAGAAAATCACATATTTGAAGAATTGAGAAGATACGTGGAATGTGTCTTGTTTACTAAGGTGTCCCTAGTTCTTGGAGTCACAAGCATGGTTTTATCTTAGTATTGTAGTGCTTGTATGTTTTGGTTACACATGCATGGTTTGGGATTACATATCTGAGTATGAGATAAAGGAGCAGTTATGCATCCTTTAGTACAGTTAGATGCATGGGATTCATTATAGAAGGATAATCTAGTAGCACAGAACAAAGATGGGGTTTCCATCAAAGAAGCATGTTCTTCAGTTAAAGATGTGGTTGAGTACCTTGGTGTTGGTAAGGTGATGTATTTCATCTTGGTGTAGTTTTATTGCATGTATTATTATTGTTAAGTTTTTGTGAAAGATTTGGGTGCTTTTTGAAATGACTAGCTCAGCACAACTACTAGCTTTGGTTGGAGTAGGCACCTGGTTTGGTGACCTACACAAATTTGTGGCATTGTGTTCATTCCCGTAGCACCAACATCGATTAGGGAACCGACATCAATAACAGAGGGTAACCAACACCGGTCTATGAACTGTAGTCGGTCTCTATGACAACGAGTTTGTACAAAGTTTCTTACGACAGAAGAGGGCATGGATGGTTCAGTATCTTGTTTTGAAGGATCAAGTTTCTTACACAGTGTGTACAGGAAAAAATAGTGCTGATCACTTCAATGTTTGGATCAGAAAGAGGACAAAGTTGGCTCAATTAGTCTAGTGAGACTTTGAGTCAGGTATCTCTATATGATTCTTGTTTTATTTCTTTCATTTGGAGAAACTGATATTATGTTTGGATTGTGTAAACAAGTAAAATTTGCACCATGGATATTTGGTGAGCTTAACTTTTCTTTCCGGGATATGTTGGAATCTTGAGGATAAGGATATCTAGTTTAAGGATGAGATCCTCAATGAAAAGTCATGTTTAGACACAGCTGCAGTAACGAAAGATGTTGAGTACGCATAATGAAAAGAAGTTGATTCACCTACTTCATAAGAATTCCAAACTTCTGTGATGTAGAAGTATTCTTTGATAAGAAGGGAATCAATTTGTATTTTCTTTCATTCATATTATTTCTCATTGACATATATATCTTTTGATCTTGGTGATTAGAAGCAATACAGGGGAGTTCAGGTTAAGTGGGATCAATCTATGGTTGTTGGCATTGCATGTTGGACATATATGCAAATGTAGAGTGAGAGAATATTGCTACTATTTAGAGTGGCAAGAGGCACAAGTTGGTTTTGGAGGGTGGTCACGGCTTTACAAGGATTTTGAGTTTATTACTTTGTGATATCACTTCTGGTTTATTTTTTGGTGCCTGGATATTACTTAGGGAAGGCAGTTGATGGTTGATTCAGCTGGTTTTAGATGATAGAGAAATTTTCAGACTTTGAAGGGTGAAAAGGAGAAAATATGCTAATTACAGAGACTGGTGTTGGTTAGGATTAGCTATGGTTGGTCATTTGGTAATCATGGTCAGTCAGGTAGTGACTAGGGTTGGTTTGGTCATAGGTTTGACAGGAGTGCTTATTTACCATTTTTAGATGGTTCCCTTGTTTTTATTTCATCTTGGTTGATTGTGTATAGTATGTTGATGACATGTTTGCTAATATTTGCACTTGATATTAGTGGCATGGTTTAGCATGGATGCTTATTAATGACATTGTTGAGCATGGGATTCATATTTGGCTTTGGAGTTAGTCGGTGGCATACTTGGAGCTTCTGGAGAGCCTGTAGATATGGATGGATGTACATGGTGAGTTTGTACATAAGGATAGATTCCGTTTTGTGAGTCTATGATGATGTATATGTTTGTTTTACACATGGATGACTTTGAGGATGAGTAGAGGATGTTTGTATTTCCTCTTAATTACTATGTTACTCCATGGGAGATGTTATCTACAAGTGATTGTCTTGGACATGCTAGTTGTTTATGCATGATTGGATTTGCAGATTGCAATGTTTGGATTCTTTGAGTTATGTAGGTTTGTGGATTGATCACCCACCATTGCAAGTAGAACTCATTTGGGTTGTCTTTATCCAAGATCTTGTTTTACTTTCACATATTCCAGTTTGACTTGTCTTGGTCAGTTGCATTGGTGGTTGCATGGAGACATGTATAGATGGATGGAGAACAGGGTTAGTTTTACAGGTATGGTTATGGATGCAATAAAGGCTCAGTAATTTAGTTTGAGTGGGAGCTCTTGTAGGTATGTTAGTCATGGTGGATTGATTGCATTAGAGGATTGGAGTTATGATTCATTGGGAGCTTGATATATGGATAGCTCGTGTATAACAGATCAAGAGTTTCTTCGTGCAGGTATATGGTAAGTCATGGGTTTGTTATCTTCTTGGTTTTAGAATATGGTTTAATCTTCCTGATTTCATTTGAGAGAATTATTGACATAAAGTATAGATGGTATTCACGGTATGTAGAGGATGGTGATGTAAAGGTATAGGTACAAGTTCAGCAATTTATCTCCAAGTGGGATATTGTTAGGATTGTGTAGCTGAATTGCTTCACAGTTAGCATGATTTAAACCTTGTTGGTTTACACAGTAACTAGGGTTAGTCAGAGGGTAACCATCATAGGTCAGAGGGTAACCAGTGCTGGTCAGCATTAGGGTAACCATCACCGGTCAAGTTAACCATCACCGGTTACCTGTGCATGAAAGTTTATATTTAACTCACGGGAATTAGATCTAACTTTGTTTTAAAGTTGATCTAAAGGTGTAAATGCATAGCTAAGGTGCCCTAATTTTTTCTAAGCTTATATAAGCTAGAAAACTAGGCTTAGAACATAAAGTTAGAGGAAGAATGTTAATTATCATTAGTTGAATGTAAGAAGAATAAAACGAAGAAAAAGGTTGCATGAAGGTAGAGCTTCAATTGAGAGAAGTTGGACACAAGGAAATAACAAGTACATCTGAATGGTGAGAAGGTGGTTATGTCTTCTTTTGTATTTCCTTTGTATTATCTTGTCTAATTGTAATGGCTTACATAGTATGCAAAGCAAATATAATTTCTTCTTGTAGATCCACATGTTGGTGAGATCTTGTATTGTAGATCCATGAGATCATGATGTATTGTTGATCCATGTTGATCTAGTCTGATATTGTTAGATCCACAAGTTGTTATGAGATCTTGTATTCATAAATCCATGAGATCTTGTTATATTGTTTATCCATGTGGATCTAGATATTGTAGAGGAGGTTGTCTTCATGTTTGCATAGATTGATGCAATGATGGAGAGACAGACTTACTTCTTGGTGCACACTTATGGTTGCACATTGGTAGGCCCATGTGAGAAGTGTTGTTGCAGATCCGTAAAGAACTTGGTAGCAATTTAGAGATGCAGTAGTTCTTAGTTATGTGATATATGTTGGTGGTGTTTGGAGGCACGGATGTAGTGCACTCATGGAAATCCATTTAGAGATCTGGAGGAGAGGAGATACTCTTGGAGAGATGCATTGTACTCTTGTATTGAAGAGTTGGTTTGTACTCTTGTTATATTATATATATGAGATCTCTATCTTTGGTGGAAGTAGCCCACATTGGGTGAACCATGGTACATGTTGTGTTATGTGTGTGTACTTTGTTTTGATTTAGATTATTCTAGTTTATACATCCACTGCTATAGATTCTGGGGAATTGTTTAGATCCTATGTGCATAATTTTGTTTGTTATTGAATCATAGCACTATTCCGTAGTCCCAAATTCCCAACACATCGAGCCTTATTGTGATGTAACTTTTTCTAGATTAATAATTATAAGTTATACCATCATAATTTTATAAAACCATTAAACAATAGTTAGGTGGTGAGGACTGTTGCTCAAGTAATCCATAGGTGATAACCAAGATTTAGCACCTCAAGCTATGGCCACATTATCAAGAGGAATTTAACATTTAAAATATCTTCTTGCCTTGCCTAGGAACCATCTTGGGTTATACTTTACGTACCCTAGTTAGGATACCCTCTAGAGTGCCCCTCTCCAATTCTGACCACTTGCCTTCACTCGGTATCAAATAGAAAATACTTGAGCCCACATTTTACTATCGATATATTAAATCCACACACCACCAGTTTAAAAAAGTTTCACCGTGTACATATTTCAACCAACATACACGTTCATAAATTAATTACCTCCACCCATAATGGGTTCATAACACTATTTTAGTCCCTCCTTTTAAAAGGAGTTCGAGAAACATTCATTTTATTCCTCCCTATTTTAAAGGGATCTCTAAGTACATATATCCCACCCTATTTAAAAGGGGTCTTCTTATATATATTTATTTAGCATTTAAGTCTTTAATTATTTTCTTTCCAAATTAAATAATATTCAATCTTTGTAAAATAACTTTAGGACTTAATTTTATGTCTTTTTCTCTTGATTAAATAACATAATAATTATTTTATTTTATTTTGATTAGAACTTTAATATTTTCTCAATGTGGGGAATTTGTCACATAACATTTTCCCCCTCTTAAATCAACTACTGACCTCATTAGATTTATTTTTCTATTTTTATTGTTCTATTTAAATTAAATTATCAAAACCTTCCTTATATTAATACAAAACAAAACTTTTGAAAAAAAAATCAATATTTTCTTAATTCTCTTCCTTATTATTTTTACATATTAACAATTAACATTTAATCGATAAATAATTTGCGATACATCATGGATACAGGACAACAAGATATATTAACATTAAAGCTTGAGCTAAAACAGTGCATGAACAATATCATAGTTTCAATGGGTGGAGAAAGAGATACTATGCCGATCAAAGAGATTCAATCGACAATGGCAAACATGGAAATCAAGGAAAAAACAATGTTAGAAAAATTAGAAGACGTCAGGTCATGGACACAGGTAGCAAGAGGACCAATAGAAACACAAAGGAGATGATAAATAAGCATATCAAACTACAAACATGGGAGGAAAAGGATTGTCAGGATAGAACAAAAAATATAATAGTCAAGGGGCTGAAAGAATAGGGAGAAGGGGAAATTTCTAGTGGGATTGTAAATGACTTCGTACTAAATAGACTACAATGGGTAGGGAATATTCTCCAAGCAAACAGAATTGGAAAAGTGACTGAAGGGCGCAGATCTAGAAATATAATGATAACTTGAAAAGCGTGGAAGATAAGAATAAAATATTAAGAAACAAACAATTCCTCAAGGGCACACAAGTCTATATAGATGAGGATCTAACTCCTGTACAGCTGGAAGAAAGAAGGAAATAATGGGAAAAAGTGATGGTGATGAGAAAGGAAGGTAAGGAAAAATGGCTATACAAGGGGAAATCCCAATTCAGGGATAAGAATGCATATGATAAATAGGGATTCATGGTCCCCCAGGATCATCTTACTTTGGTTAGTTGGAATTTTAGAGGCTACCTGTGGAGGAGGGGTCCTAGGTTGGGGCTCATAGCAGAGGATAAATATGTTATTTTCTTAGTTGAAACCCATGAGCATGAGGGCTGCAGATTGCCAAAATTTGAAGGTTATGTAAAAGTATCAATTTGGAATGAGGTGGTGGATAATGGAAAATGGCATAGAGGGGTAACAATCTTGGTTAGGGAAACATGGAAAGGATTCATAAAGGAATAAAAAAGGGATCCTCACAATCAATACATACGGATGAGATTGAAAGAAAAGGAAGATACAATTTATCTAGTATCTTGCTACTTCGCTTCGTATGGTTCTAAAACATACAAGAAAAGGAACCTGGATAGAGAAGATCCTTTTGCAGCATTGAAAAAATATATTATGGAATTTTATGCCACGGGTGAGGTCATTATATTAGGGTACTTTAATACAAGAACAAAAAATAATCAAACTCTTTACCTCAGTATAGAGGACGAGTGGAACAACAACCCTTTATGGTTAGATGAAGATGAGAAGCATAAGTTGGAAAGGGTATCACAAGACAAAAAATGGTGGTATCTCTCATTTTGGAGCTGAACTATTGGGAATATGCAGTCTACATAATTTGATCATTTGCAATGGGGTAAAAGCATGGCCGAAGTCGAGAAACATCACATGTCATACACACAACGGAAAAAGCATTGTGGATTATGTTATTTGCTCGTAAAGCATTATGTCAATGGTTTCAGAGGTAGAGATAGGATGTTGTCCAATTGAAATGAAATCAGATCACATTCTAGTTCTTATGAATATTAATATGAAAACTATGATCAGCAAAGGATTAATCTTCAACCAAGTAAAGAAGCAGGGGTTCAAAGTAGAATTATTTGTACTCAAGAGAATAAAGTCACTTTTAAAGCTAGGATTATAAAACATATTAAGGAAATTCAAGATTTTGACAGTTTCAAAGGGAACAAGAGATTTATGAGCAGTGAGGATTTGATGGTTATAATTCACAGGGTGCTCCTGGAGTGAAAGCGTTCTAAAGCCAGAAGAAGTACCAAAAATAGTTTCATGGCTAATCCGTGGTTTGATGATGACTGCAAGGTCAAAAATAAAATGGTGAATATTTCTAGAAGGGAAAAAAACATGATTAAAAGAGTACAAAAATCTAGTGAGAGATAAAAAATAAGAATTCATGAAGATAAGGAGGTAGGAGCTGATTTCTATGGGGAAGAACAATCCAAAGAGTTTTTGGAGAGAACTTCGGTAGACTAGAGAAAATGTAGAGAACAGTATCATAGACATCTAGTGGTTAGAATATGAAAAAATGTTGTATCAAAACAAATATCCTCTACCTCCTCCTGCAAACATTGAAAATAAGGAAAAACTCTTTTCTATAAAGGATATCAAAGAAGGAATCAAAAAGTTAGCAGCAGGTAAAGCGCAAGACATTGATGGGCTACAAGCAAATTTTTTAAAATGGAGTATGGATGAAATTGCATCATACATAAAGGATATTTTCAACAAAGTTATTCATTATGGTTTTCTGGAAAATTGGACTACCAGCATTGTCGTCCCTCTTCACAAAATTGGTGATGTCAACAATCCATCAAACTATCGCACTATTATGATTAATCCCATTTTCAAAAAAATCTTTGGTAGTATGGTGGATCATTGAATCAGTATTTGGGCTAAGAAGGAAGGTAAGAGGGAAAAAGGACAAGTTGGTTTTAGAACAAAACAATCAACTATTGATCATTGCATCATTCTTAGACACCTGATTGAAAAGGTTTGGGATAAGCAAGGGGAAGAGGTCTATTGTTGTTTTGTTGACTTCAAAAAGACATTTGATATTGTACCAAGGGGAAAAATTTGGACCAAAATGGAAGAATTGGGTATACCAGAAAAATATAGGGTAGTGGTTCATAGGCTTTATGAGAAATTTCAAGCAAAAATAAGAATAAAGGATGGCTTATCTGAGTGCTTTGGGAGTGACATTGGGGTTAAGAAGGGATGTCTATTATCTCCCATTCTGTTTGGGATATACATAGACAAATTAGAGGAGTGGATTGACATGATGGGGGATGTGGAGTTCACCTAGCTTCTTATGTGGTCAAATTGTTGCTTTATGTTGATGATCCTATTTTAATGGCTAAAATAATGTAGGGATTGCAAGATCACTTGAGAGTTATGGAATTATTCTATAAAGAGGTGGGGATGCAGGTGAACACAAGTAAAACCAAAATCATGATTTTTACTTTAAGAAGAAATCCAAATCAAATGAAGTTTGAGTTTGAAGATGGTCCCTTGCAAGTGGTAAATGATTACAAGTATTTGAGTCTTGACTTTCACAGTAATCTCAGTTGGGAGGCCTGTAGAGCTTGGAGGATACAAAGGGGATGTAAGGCTCTATATTTGCTCCAAAATAGATGCAGATGAGCAGAGTTGTGGGATTGGAAAACTAAATTAACTCTTTTTGTATTGCTTGTTATTTTGGTGGTCTTATATGGCTATGAAGTTTGGGGAAACAACACATCGGCAGTGAAATGGAGACAAATAGAAAGGTTACAAAAACATTTTATCATGAGTAGCCTCAAACTAAAATCCACGGTCCCTTACGAGATCATTCTTGCTAAAGTTGGGGCCTTCCTGATGGAGGTGGTGGCTTTGATTCAAATTTTGGGGTACTTAAAGAAATTTGAAAGCATGAGCGATTTCTGGTGGCCTAAGATAGTTGTGAAAGAAAATTTGAATAGAAGGAAGAGCACCTGGATGAAGCATAATGAAAAGTGGATGAAGAAATGGGAAATTAGCATGTAGGATTTTCCTAACATTAATGGGGATATCAAAAAGTATGTAAGAGAGAAAGTCAAAACTGCCATGGGGATGAAATAATTGGGAAGAAAAATAGAATACTATGTCAAGAATTGTAATCCCACATGTGATCACGAGAAAAAACACTATCTGGAGGTGGAAATAAAGTGGAAAGCTAAGATGTTAATTGCCCAATTGAAAACTAGTTCGCATCATCTTAGATGTGAAACATGGAGATGAACAATGCCGAAAGAATAATGGTCCAAAAGAGTTTTCCGATTTTGCAGGTCAAGTTCTGTGGAAATGGAATGGCACATTATAATGGAGTGTGTAGTGTATGAGGACATTCGGAGTAGCTATAGTGACTGTCTAAAAATGGAGGTTCTTGCAACCTTGTTCGAGGAGGATAAGATTGCAAAAACAACATATTACTTGACTAAAATCCATAATAGAAGGCTCAAGATTAGCAAAGAAATTGAGAAAGAAAAGAAGTAGCAGTTTTGAGTTGGTTTCTTTGGTGTTTTGTTTGACTAGCTTGATTTTTCTTTTTTGGGTCCTATAGGCTGTTTGGCCTCGTAGACGTCATTAAAATCCTTCAATTCAATTCAATCCCTACATTCCTATTTACTCTAATCACATATTTATTAAAAACACTTCTTAATTTTTACTTATACTTTCACCTATAAATGTTTCATACCTTTCAACCAACCTTATCCGCATGTTTTAAAAAACAGACAAGGGAGGATTACGATGAGTTTTATGGCTTAGTTTTAATTACCAAAATGAAATGGAGTGCATTATAAGGAGTGGTTAAGGAGGGTACAATTACAAAAATCGGTTAAGGAGCATTATTTTCCATGTCCCATTAAAGCCTAAGCACATAGCAAGTGGTGAGAGTTTTAAAGGTTTTCAAAGTTTTCATTGACATGTAATAAAGTGTGCTCCCACCATATTAAGTTCCAAAACACATTTAAACATGTGTCATAACATATTTAAAATTCCTATTGACTTGGATTTATGTACCATGTTTTAATAATATTCCCTTTTGCATTAAAATTATGTGTTTTTTTCTTGGAAAAGGTTCTCATTTGCATGAAATAATGCACTTGATTCGGGGGAAGAATGTTCTATGTAAACACAAACATGGACCTACATTAACCAATTCCACACAAACATGTAAAGTGCGCTTCCACCTACTATGTAGGAATTTTAATGATTTTTCTAATCATATTCAAACATAAAACTCTATTATTCTCATCCATGCAGCCACAGGTACTCCAACTTCTCTCACGCCCTCCATGGATTAAAATGTTCATATCTTTTATTCTTTAAAACGCTCTCAAATTTGGATTGGGTTTCTCTCCCAAGATCCCTCACTTTAAATATTAAATGTGTAAAGAGTTTTAAATTTTTTTATTATCCTATTGAAGGCAGGTATATTGTCTTGACTGTTATCCATTTTTGCAACCCCTTGCAAATTGGATCAACCTATAGTTTTGGGCATTGATGGTTAATGGTCACTATGGAAAAGGTTTGAAGCAAGATTTACATTAATGGTCAAACTGGAAAAATGTACGGATTGTCACCTTGTTTTTGCAACAACCACCTCTCATGTCGCGTGGCAACCACCTCTCATGTCATGTGACAACCACCTCTCCTATCACACGATAACAACCTCTCCTATCACACGACAATCACCTCTCCTATCCCACGACAACCACCTCTCCTTTTCATGCAAAAATTCTTCTCCTTGTCGATATCGACTCTTCCCTTCTTGTCGTGTGTCAACTAGTGGTTTCCATCGGGTGACAACAAAGAGTTTTAGATACCACCAGACATTAATTATATTGTAAAATGTATCTCAACAACCGAATTAATGAGGTATGGCACCCCTGTTCGCCATGCAAGAAAAGTACCATTGAAAATTTAACCATCATGGCTTCCCATACCTACATACAGGCATTTAATGAAGGATGTTGGTTGGTAGCTCCTTTTCTCTCTATATATGTAAATTCACCTCATTTGAAGGGGGGGGGTTTCAAAATTGTAAAGGATCTCTTGCCAAAATTGTTCCAACACTTTTGTGAGCTGTAGGCCTCAAATTTATGCATTTTTGTGAAGGATTCTTTCCTTGTGCCTATACTGTAATGGAGTGTGCATCATTTTAAGTAATAAAATTATTTTTTTGTGGCTCTTCTTGCCCTAGCTTGATTTATATTGCATTTTTTTTCCTTCTATTATATTTTGTAGGTATATTGTGCATATTGTGCTCCTCTGCATGGCTTAAATTTTTTGTGCTCCATGAGATTGGAGGTTTGAATGTGTTTTGGGACTGTGGCATTTTTTCTTCCCTCTTCTTCCCATTTCCCTCCACTTTCACTCACTAGGAATCTCTCTAGTCTTTTTTTGGTGTTATCACCTCCCTTAGTTTAGGATTTACATTTATGTATTTCTCTTCCTTTGGTCCCTTGGAATTGGTAGTTTAGGAGTAGATTAGCATTAGAATAGGTCAAGAACTAGCCTTCTCTGGAGGTTTTTCTCAATTACAAGGGTCCCACCTTGAGACAATCCCATATTAGTCAAAAGTAGGGTTTTGTAATGTGAAAATCCCAAGGTGATAATCTTCTAACATAATAGTTCTGGCACGCCTAGTGGGACGAAGTCAATATTTTCATTTTTATCAAGATTGGGTGTGTCTTGGTGAAATTCTAGCCTTTGGAGGCTTTGCAACAACACATCTAGTGACTCTGTCACTCAAATCCAGTGGTTTCAATAGCCCAAGTTTATCAAGTTCATGAGAAGAATCCAAACAAGGTCAAGAACTAGAGAAGAGGGGCTATTTTTCTATCTACACTTATCCCTAGATAGAGAAAGGAGGGGGAGAAGAGCTCAAAGGTCTCCATCTCCACCGAATAGAACCTTATCAACACCTCCACCTGGAAGGCCTTTTATTCAATCAAATAGAGTCTATCTGACCAATCAGGATGGCATAACCCAATCCTTATGTCAAATTCACTGGTAGCAGCCCACTTGCTCTCAATGTGTAGAATCTAGTTCCAATTGCAGCATTGAATAACATTCCATTTTTCACTGGAGAGAACCAAACAACTCTAATTGACCACATCTAAGACATTGCAAATGTATGTGCAATTCACAAAAATTCTGAAATGGACATTGTTGTTAAGTTGTTGGCATCCTCCTTTAATGGTATAGCTTTGTAATGGTTCAAAAGTCTGACAACAGTATCTATCTAGAATTAGGACCATTTGTGTACATCTCTTCATAATCAATTCAGAGAAAAGGGAGATAATTTATCTTTATTGGAAAAATTGAAAACAATTAAGAGGGATCCTAATGAATAGTTGACCAATTTCAACTTCAGATTCTAGCGGATGTGGGATAGGATTCCATTGGCCATGAGACCAGCAACTAAAGGTGCCTTTCTATACTTCCTTAAATCTTTAAATTCTGATATTGTTATGATGATTCAATCCATGGGAGGTATAACTTTACCTGTAGCCTATAACATCACTATTAGAGCTAAAAATTGTTTGATTCAAGATGGTAAACTTGCACCTAGGCCACTTATGCCTCTCTATCAAGAAATAGGAGCCCCAAGCACTAGTCAAACACCTACATTATCTCATATCCTTGTTCCAAGAAATATAGATTTTGACTGAAGCTTCCACCTCATCTTCTAGTACCTCAAGTGAGCTCCAAGAAGTCATGAAGTAAGCTACAAAACTTGGGCAATGAGTTAGTGACGCTTAAGAGGAAACAAGCTCAAAATTTTAGATCGTATCAACCTCAAACCCAACCCAATATGCCTCAGTATCAACTTAACAGACCATCAGTTCAAACTACAAATCATAATCAAGTCAAACCTCCTACTAATGGGTCATTTCAGCCTTATAATCCTATTGTTGCATCCACCTCTAGAGCCTTTTTTCCAGTACAAAATAACATGGCTCAAGAATATGACTGGTGCTTCCCATGCAATTAACCTCATAACCATTCAATTGTGATTTGAATCAATCTCTTATGGTGACATCAACGGGTGTGGAACAAGAGACAAGTCAAGGAGGAAATCAACAGTAAGAAGTTACTCAAGAAACACATCCAAATGAAACCACACATGTCAATTAGCAGGCTAAAGATTTATGTGGTATAAATCAAGCCCCTTCTCGAAGTGTAGTAGCCAATACATGTTCCAAGAAAAGGAATATGGGAAAGGGAAAATCATCCAATTCAAATGATCTACCTGCCTTTATCACTCAACAAGGTATTACTAATCAAAGTGCAGCCCCGAATGTGCAAAGTCAACCCAAGTCACCTACTAGACCATCTCAAGTACTGATTGTAACAGCCCATGTGCAGGAGAAGATTGTGCAAGGCAAGGGGCAAGAAAAAGATATCTCATCTCCATTCAACATCATCGAGAAGATGAAGAAAACAAATGTAAACATCTCAATGTGGGAGTCATTAGCTATCCTAGGACAAAGAGACTTATTGCAAGTTGCTATGGTGAAAATTGGTTGGCATCAAATTAGTCACCCAATCATCAAGAGAAGGTGATCACTAATGTAGCTCCACAAGGACGAGTCCATGGAGGTCACCAAGCTAAATTTTTTTTTGAAGCCTCCTTACCATTCTATATATCATTGATCATTTGAGATACATGCTTGGTACACAATTTCATGATTGACTCAGGGAGATAGTAGTTAAGTAATGCCGAAAAAATATGACCTTGGTTTCAAAAAATTAGTCATAGAGTGGATATGGGATGGGAACAATGATAAACTATTGGGATCATAAAACGTTTAAATCTCACATTTCATGCATGCCCTAATGTCACAGTTCAGAAAGATATATCAGTGATTGACTTGCCACTCCTCTTTGCATTATGTTTGTCAAGAGACTGTCACCACTAAAATTGGAGGCTAATTATCAGTTGATTGGTCACACATGTTATTAGAACTAAGGCTACAATTAGAACCTATTACAAACTTTCATATTGAGCCTCATACACCGAGTCCAATCAATGCGAATTGTTCAACATTTGATCAAGAGGATTATCCAAGCACCCACGAAACTGATACCAAGCTCGAATTCATTCTAGACTTGACTCTTGATGAATGGGAAAATAAGAGACATGATTTTGACCCTTACAAGGAAATGGAAGAATATAAATTGGGGGTCTATTGCTTACATGAAGAGAATCAACCTCTCCCTAGCATTACCAAGCCTGACCAAAAAGATGATAATCGAAGTATGGAAATTACTCTTTGATGGCTCAAGGAGTAGACAAGGTGTAGGAGGATGAGCTATGCTCATTTCACCACAAGGTACAAAATATTACTTAGCTTTATGTTTCTAGTTTTTTTGCTCAAAAAACACAACCGAGTATGAAGCCTTAATTAACATATTGCATTGGACAAGAAAGAGAGGTATTAAGAACTTACAAGTCTTTGGAGACAACGAGCTAATTGTGAACCAAGTTAGAGGACAAAATTGTTGCTAAGAATGATCTGTTGAAGCACTACAAAAATTGGGTATGGGACCTCATTGAATATTTTGAAGCTTTTAGCATCTATTTCATCCCAAGAAAGAAGAATGAAGCAGTAGATAGACTGGCAGAAATTGGGGCAGCATTTGATGTTGTAAAAAGTATCAAAAGTGAGAAATCTCAACCTCATATAAAAGTTGTTGTAAGACCATATGTGCCAGATAACAATACAAGTTGGTAAGTCTTCGAGAATGATCAACAAATTGTCAATTTTCTATAAGAAGAAGTTGAGTTCTCTGCTAGAAACCAAGACAAGTTGGACCAACAATATGGTGACCAAGTGGTGTAGCTAAGAACTAACAAATTATCAAAAATTATTATGACTCTAGAGTCAATATTTAATCCCAATGATCAAGTTCTAGAGGGAAGAGAAAACATTCAGGTCAAAGGTGAAGGATTTAAAGCCAATTTCAGTTGGATACAAAAAAAAAAACTTAAAATTTGCAAGGTAAGCACTGAACAAGAAAAAATTGAATTCATGCAACTTTGCCAAGAATTTCCAGATGTGTTTACTTGGAGTTATGAAGATTTGAAAGGATTTAATCCTAAGCTGGAACAACACATGATTGAACTTGATTCAGGAGCTAAACCCATCAAGCATAAGCAAAGGATAGTAAATCCTCATATCGAGCCTCTCATGAAAAGAGAAGTGAACAAACTCATTGAGGCAAAGCATCATATTTCGAATCAAGCACTCTTCGTGGGTAGAAAATATGGTTCTACTTAGGAAAAAGATTGGGGAAATCACATTATGTGTGGATTTTTGAGACTTGAATAGGGCCTTTCCCAAGGACCACTACCCACTTCATTCCATGGATTAAATCCTATTGGTTGTATCTAATTCCAAAATGTTCTCATTACTGGATGTTTACACAGGATATAATCAAATAATGGTGAAATAAGATGACCATTTTATGACATCCTTCACCATGAAGTGGGGCACATATGCTTATAGGAATATGTCATTTGGACTATCAAATGTTAGAGCCACTTTCCAAATGGTGATGGATATGGCATTCAAAGGATTGACTAATAAGATATTTCTTATATGTGTAGATGATATTACTTTATTCTCTAACAAGGTAGTAAGTCATCTCTTTCAGCTCAAAGAACTATTCCAAAGATTCACAAGATTCGAAGTGTCTCTTAATCCAAGAAAGTCCATATTTTTATCTCATGAAGGAAATATCTTAGGCCACATTATATATAAGGAAGGGTTGGAAATTGATCTAGAAATGGTATATGTTATTCGAGCATTTCCATTGCTAAGTCATAAGAAGGCTCTCCAAAATTTTTTGGGGAAAATTAATTTTGTTAGGAGGTTTGTTCCTAAATTTTCCCATCTTGTCAAGCCACTAATGATGATGCTAAAGAAGACCATGATTTTCAGACGCACTGCTAAAGGAAAAGAAAGCTTTGAAGCTATAAAGCAAGCCATTACACAAACTCCAACCCTCATAAATCTATATTTCTTGAAATATTTTACTTTATAATCTTTTGGAGGCATGGATGCAATATCTGCCATACTATTACAACCAAATCAATAAGGGCTAGAGAATCCTATCACATTCTTCAGCCAAAGCCTTCAGGATTATAAGGTGAGATATTCATTCATTGAGAAGCATGTCCTTGCTATGATTAGAAGTTTAAATAAATTTAGACATCTAGTGTCAAATAACAAAATTCATCTATTAGTTTCACATGCTAGTGTAAAATATTTTCTTTTAAACAAGGACCTTAATGAAAAGAGAGATGGTTGGATACCAAGGTCATGGAGTATGATATTGATATAAATGTGACCAAATTAGTTAGGGGGAAAGGGTTGTGTGAGTAATTAGCTTATAACCAGCATGCTGAATCAAGAGAGGAGGTAGAAGTTGTTATGATACATTGTATGATAATCAAGAACAGGCTACATGTGGTATACCCATTCCTTGTTGGACTTAGGATATTTTATATTTTATTCAAATGGTCAAAGTCCTTAAGGATTGAGTAAATCCAAAAGGATATATTTCAAACTTCATTGTCCCATATGTTCTTGTAGATAATATTTTTTTCAAAAGGGATGTGAATGGTGTCCTCCTAAGGTGCATAAAAAAAGATCAGATAGAGAGGGTATTGCACAAGTTTCATGATGGAGAGGCAGGTGGTCATTTTGACCCAAAATCAACAACCATTAGAATCATGAGGGTTGGTTATTACTGGCCTAATATTTTTAATGATTGATACTCATGGATAAATAAATACAAGAACTGTGCCTTCTTCATAGGTAAAGAGAAGCTAGAAACTAGCCCTCCCACTCCATCCTATCTCAGTTGAGAAACCTTTCATGCAATGGGGGCTAGATTTTATTGGGATGATCAATCCAAGTTCTAGCCTAGGTCACAAATGGATTATTACAATCCACATACTACTTCACTAAGTGGATAGAAGTAATACCACTTAAGGAAGCAAATGAAGCTAGGATTTTGACTTCTATGAACAGTATTGCAACAAGGTTTTGTGTTCCTTCCACTATAATATTAGATAATGCCTTATATTTTCTTAGAAAAAATATATCTAATTGGGTTTTTAGAAATAGCATCTACTTGAGCACTTCTTCTAACTACTACCATCAAGGTAATGGACAATTAGATTCCACAAACAAGAACTTGCTGAGAATCATAAGAAGAACCCTAGATGAGAATCAGAGGACTTGGCATACCAAATTGAAATCAACCTTATGGGCTGATAGAATCACCCCCAAGAAATCAACTCAGTTATTCCCCTTTCAAGTTGGTATATGGAAGAGAAGAAAGGATACCAATATCCCTTGAAATACCAGCCTTGGAGCTTATCAAGTAGATCGATTTGTTTGAGTTTCCAGATATGGAAGTTAGGTATGTAGAGCTCATGGAGCTAGAAGAGCTAAGGGACCAGGCCATGAAAATAATGGAGAAGGACCAAACTCAAATCAAGATGAGCTTTGACAGAAAAGCTGAAAACATAAATTTTCAAGAAGGAGATGATGTTTTGAAATGGGATGCAGAAAGAGCTAAACTCGGAAGGCACTCAAAGTTTGATGCAATATGGAGTGGAGCTTACTTGATTTCAGGGTGTAAAGAAAACAATGCTTTCAAATTTAAAAATTTGGAAGAGGAAGGATTCTACATTCTAGTCAATGCAATCTATCTCAAGCATTATTACTGATGGGAGTATCTTTCTTGTAAATATTAGTTTAGAGTTTGTAATTCCTCAAAGTTCTTACAACACATTGTTCTAGTTGTAGCTAGGTTTTCTTTCAAATAAGTGCTTATGCACTCTCTACATCTTCCATTTTGGGATATGTATAATTTGGTTTTTTGTACATGGTTGTGTTTTGTTTTTGTTGCACTTTCCAGTTTCAAGTAAGATCAATTGATGAAGTAATGTCTCCACGAGTGTTCTAGAGAAACAAGAGGTTTAAGACATCAGACCAAGTTTCAGCAATCAAGAATGACTCCATGCCTGAATGGATGCAAAATCACTGGTCTTTCAGATCTAGCAGGGAGATCACCCCACAAGTCACCATTTGTTATCCATTTTTGTAACCCCTTGCAAAATGGATCAACCTACAGGTTTGGGATTGATAGTTAATGGAGAATTTTACAAGGTATCACTAGCCACAACAAAGGTTTGAAGTCAAGATTTTCAGTTTGTTCTAATGGTCAAACTGGAATTTTTTTTGAAATGTACCTATATTATCACCTTATTGACATGCGTGACAACCGCCTCTCCTATCATCGATTGTGTCACATGTCAACAACCACCTCTCTTGTTGTGTGATAACCACGTCTCCTGTCGTGCTGAAAACCACCTCTCGTATCACACAAACCATTCCATCTTAACATGTGTCACCACTTTTTGTTTTTTGCACAATAAACCCTATCCTTGTATTACACAAAATTTCTTCTTGTCTTCTCCTTATCATCGGTGGTGATTCTTCCCATTTCTTGTCGTGTGTCAACTAGTGGTTTTATCAGGTGACAACAAAAGAGTTTCAGATACGGACCTACATTAATGATATCATACAAGGTATCTCAACAACTAGATTAATGAGGTATGGCACCCCTGTTTTCCATGCAAGAAATGTACCATTGAAAAGTGAACCAACATGGCTTCCCATACCTACATACAGGCATTTAATGAAGGATGTTCAGTTGGTAGCTCCTTTTCTCTATATATATGTATGTAATTTCCCCTCATTTAAGGGGAGGATTTCAAAATTGTAAAGGAACTCTGCCAAAATTGTTCTAACACTTTTGTTTACAGGCCTCAAATTTATTTGCCTTTGTGCCTATACTGTAATGGATTGATGCATCATTTTAAGCAATAAAATTAGTGTTTTGTGGCTCTTCTTTCCCTATCTTGATTTATATTACATTTCTTTCCTTCTATTGTATTTTCTAGGTATATTGTGCATAATGTGTTCCTTTGCAGGGATTAAATTTGTTGTGCTCCATGAGATTGGAGGTTTGAATGTGTTTTGGGACTATGGCATTTTATCTACCCTCTTCTTTCCCATTTCCCTCCACTTTCACTCACTAGGAATCTCTCTAGTCTCGTTTTGGTGCTATCACCTCTCTTAGTTTAGGATTTACATTTTATGTATTTCTCTTCCTCTGGTCCCTTGGAATTGGTAGTTTAGGAGTAGGTCATTTACTTTTTAGAATAACTATTATAATCAGGAACCAACCTTCTCTAAAGGGTTTTCTCGATTGCAAGGGTCCAACACCTTGAGACAATCTCATGTTAGTCAAAAGTAGGGTTTTGTAATGTGCAAATCCAAGGGTGTTACTTTTTTGACATAACACAACCTCAACAAAATAAACTTATATATGGCTAGCAGGTGTGTGTTGTGTGAAGAGGTAGTTGAACAATCAACCCACTTGTTCTTTTAATTCTCTTTTCTTGAAAAGGTCATTAACTCTTTATTAAATATATTTGAGATAAATTGGGATTTTCCCTCTCCTTTAAATATTTTCTCGAATATGTGGTGTTTCCCTTTCAAAAGCCAGGGAATGAAGCACTTGTGCATTCTAACCCTGATGTACCTTTGCTGGGAAATCTAGAAGGAGAGTAATAGATGCATCATTAAGGGAAGGACGACTACCCAAAAAGAGCCCCCTAAACTAAATCCCAGATTGAAGGGGTGGAAAAATCTGAGCAAGGAGTGGGTCAAATTGAACTTTGATGCATCATCTAAAGAAAATCTAGGTAAAGCTGGTTATAGGGGGTTTCAAAAATCATAATGGTAAGTTCATTATTGGGTGTTATTGCAAATTAGGAAACCAATATAACCATATTATGGATATATTTGCTACCTTTTCGGGAGTCATGATTACCATTCAAAGGTAATCAATTTTAGAGGTTAGAGGTAGAACGAGACTCACTTAATATTATAAAAAGAATTTTAAATAAGGGTACTACATTTATCTCTATACATGACTCTATTGTTATCTTTAATGAAATAACATCTAACTTTAAACATATTAACATTAGAAATATTTATCGTGAAGCTAAGAGTATAGCCGATAATTTTTCTGATAAAGGGGTCTTGAGTGATGGAATGAAATTAATTTTCAATTTTATTTATATTGACCCTTTAGTGAGAACCCAATTGGAAAAATAATATGATGATAATAACATCATTACTTCATCTATGTGATAAGACTTGGAAGGTGAATCTGAATAATTATGCATTTATGGGAAAGATTTTCTAGGATTCTTGGTAACTTGTGCATGGTTTTGTTTAATAAAGAAAAGATGGGGCTTCGTTCTTTTGATTTTTTTGATCCTTCAAATTTATTTTAATCAGCATAGAGGGGTTATTGTTTTTGACCCAGGTCTATACAATTAAGAAAAGTGAGGTATTTTATGGGTTAGCTGGTTTGTTAATAGGAAAATGGGGGGTAGTCTAGTATGTACAAAGCCTTAGGATAACGGTTTTATCAAACCAAAATCGATGAAGGTGTTTGAAAGGATTTGACTTTCCCCTTTCCTTAAAATTTTCCAAGGCCATGATGTTTAGCTTAGCAAATATTTCGGGTCTACTTGGGAGCCTGCAAAGAATTGGATGAGGGTAGCGTGGTGTTTTGTGGATTAAATATTGACATATCTATCAAAACGTTGGCATATGTAATGTGAATGGAAATGGGGGGTGTGAAGTCTACAAGCCGAAGAAGGATTTTGGAGATGAATTGAAACTCTTCTTGAGAGGTAAATAAAAAATTACCAATCATTTTTTTGACATCTTGAGGAACTCTCTACCCACCCCTTTCAATGAGGTTTCTCTTAACTTAATCATGTTTTTAACCTTAGTATGATGCCATAAGTGAATCTTCTCTTACCATATTCCTATGCTTAATTATATTAGGAATGGTTATAGTTATAGTTTCCCAAATTATATGTTGTGTTCTCTTTTTGTAACCCTTAGTTAGTTAAAAAAAGGAAAAATCAGTGTGCACTTACACTAAGGGTTTATCATGGAAATTGTGAAAATATCTTATATAGACATGGAAGAAAGGTCAAAGGGGTGAGTATCTTGTTGAAGTCCCTAGAGGAGGATTACAATGTGGATTATGACACCAGTTCAGAGGATGAGGAATATAAGGTCCCCCCATCTTCATGCTAAGAAAAAGAATAAGATATTGAATAAGTTGAAGTTGTCACAGGGTCTTCAAGACCTCAAGAAGAAATAAGGGGGTAAATTCAACTGTGGAAGAAGCTGAGAAGGGTGAAACTATTTAGCAAGGGAAACAGGTCTTTAATAACACCCAAGGAAAAAACCAAGTTGAAAGACAAGGTAAAGATGATGTGGAGTAGGAAACAATGTTGGCTAAAATGATTGAAGACCTTGAGAATGTGAAGAGTGATACCTGTCTTACTAAAAGAACTATACAATTTATCCTTGATGATTGGCATGCTATGAAGATGAAAGTGGAAGATGTGGATTAGGTTTTAAGTTGTGCAAGTATTGAGATCTAAAAGAAAAATGCAAGGGACTGGTGAAACGATGTGGAGAAGTTAAAGGTCTTATTTCAACACTTAACTAAATGGATTATCCTAAATGTCAAGACTATGATTCAACACCCCCATATTCAGGGGCATCTAGCTAATTCATATAGACAATGCGAAGACCTTAAGACATCGAATAAAAGGAAGAGGGGATTGTCTAAGTCCAAGATGACTAGTCTGGCGGCCACTAACATTGAGTCCTTGGTGAAGGAATGGTCCACTATGTTGGCTAACTTGGATAAGAAGGAAAAACTGATGGTTTTCATTAGTTTGTCATTTTTTGTTGTTGTTTTTATGTTCTTACTTGTTAGTTTATTGGTTGTCTATTATGATATTTCTTTGTTAATATTATATATTTTTAGACTGTTCTGTTATTAAATATCTAGTCTATATAGGATATTTTTATTATATGGGGTAGGGTCCCCTCAACCCTCTTTTACCTAATATATATAAAAAAAAAATTTACAAATTGAGGAGGTTTTAGACCATGGAAGTGTCCCAAGTTCTTTGAATCCTTGATGGTAATGTGTTTTTCCAGTTAAATAACAAAGTGACGTAATTGGAAAAATGATGAACTCACAACTGGGTAAGTATTCTTCAAGAACTTGTCTCAAGGTTTATGGAGTAAATATTATGGCCTAATGTTTTTTTTAATAGGTAAGGTTTCTTCATGAAGGATGGATCCATTAAAAGTTATGTATGACTCTCATGATTTTAAGGGCTAGTTGACTGTGTGTGTGCAATCTGATAGTAAGAAGATGATAATGATCATCAGATCTTAAAAAGTCTAAATAATGTGGTCCAAAATATCTAATTATGGTTATGTTAGTAGATAAGGGTGTGATTCTAAAAGAACTGTGGTATCAGGGTTTGATCTAAGCATCTATAGTAACTTATAATGAAGCTCCTACAAGTATGTTTATATTTTTGAAGAAGGTAAAGATATTCAAAATCGGTGGTTACTTCAAAGTATCGAGGTCTGTGAAGAAAGTAAGGACTAGACTTGGGCATGAATTTTGGAACTTTAAAACCATTTAGCAAGAAAATTATGATTTTTTTATTATTCTCGGGCTAAGCTTGAAACCCTACTTTGGTTTTTATAAAGAACATTAATTAGAGGTCTTTTCCATTAATGTCAAGATCTGAAACTCCTAATATATCACCTAAGGGTTATGAGAAGTTGGATTTAATACTTTCTTAGATGATTAAAGGCCTTCAAGAGCTAAAATTTCTAACATTTTATTGCAAATTGTATAGTACAGGTGCAATCCTAATCAGGCAAGCTAGTTTATGAAGGTAAGTAGGTTTCCTCATAAATATCATGCCATGAAAATTTGAAGGATTCAAAAACACTGAAATGGGTATAGTGAAATTATTTTATTATGGTATAAAACTCTCCTCATGGAAATATATACCAAGGAGTTCATTGTGCTTGTGCTAGTAGCATGTAGGGGTAGAGTGAAGAAAAGAGAGTAAGGTGTAGGGTCTTCTCAAGTTGTTTCCATTATCTTTAAAGTAATTTTGTTTTATAAAAGTGATGGAGCACTTGATGTGATTACTAAGAGAGGGAATATGGATTACTAAGTTATGGAGAACTTGATGTGATGACTATAGGTGATGTTCTAATTCCAAATTGTATCCTACACGCATGTAGGTCATCAATTAATGTTCTCTAAGAAGGTTTATTCATTACACTTGTTAATATAAGATCTAAGACACTATTCTAATTAATTGAGAGATGTCTACATGACTTAGTTCATTCAGACATGGATTCACAGTAAAGGGAAATATGAAGTAATGAGGTTAAATGTGCACAAAGTTCTGTTTTGAGCATCTACAGGAATATTTAATGAGCTTGATACATTTTTTATGATTCTGATCTTAAGGAGTTGATATATGCTTGTGATGAGGTTTTTTGGTTCTATAGTTATGTAAATAAGATGGAATCAAACATGAAATGAATATTTTAGTCCATTTATGACTTTATGTGAAATAATACTTGTTACTATTGTAGGGTACATACAAAGGAAGTATATGTACTCATATTTTCTTAAAAATAATGATATGTCCTATCATGAAATGGATAATCTCTTCTTATCATGGTTAAGTTGTATGAATGGTCAATGATTGATCATGAAGGATGGAGGTTGGACTTAGCATTTTTGATGCTTCATTTGGGTCTTTTTCAAAATGTCTCTGTACAAGTACAATATATGTGGGGTATAGACAAACTAGTTAGGCAATCTTATATATGCGACATGCACTAATGGAACCTATGAATCTAAAGTAAAGAAGGCCCTCTTAACTTGAACTGGCATGATAGATCAGTTGGCGAGGATGACTGCTTGAAGGCTCCAATCAATATCAAGCTCTGGCATGATCCAATCTAGGGGTTATGGGATACAAGGAAAATGACCTGGGATTGTTTCATGTATGTATCTAGATAGGGTCATAAGATGGATGATTGATATATAGTGGATTCTATGGGTGATTCTATGGTCTAGTCCAAAAATCCTTATCTTTGTTAGCTGTTATATCTAATAAGGATAAATGTGTGATAATATCTAGTGGAAGTGGAAAGGCTCTAAATACTAGTGTGCGTAGACCAGCATCGATGTCTGATTAGCCTGTGGGCCCGGTTGGGTAGTGGGACCTGTGGATTACAACCGTATGTTCATGGTTGTTGTGGGCCTCCTATGGTCATGTGCAAAATCAATCTCTGATCCCTAATATCCAATATTTGTATGCCTTTTCGGCCTCTATGTTTAGAGCTAAAAGTTGTGTAATCTTCTCAGAGTACCTTACAAGAAATCTATCAACTTGAATTCTTAAGCTAGTGTCTATGTCCAATAATGATATCTCCTACATCTGGCTGTGGGATGAAAGGATCACAACTGAATGTTTTCTCTCTTTCAAGCCCTTCTACAGTCATGTGAATATTTATCTAAGGCAATCTATAGTTTGGCTGGTTTGACCAAAACGTATGTGCTTTGTCATATTCTAAGTTTAGTCCTCTCAGCTATGCGTTGATTTCTTATATGTCTGTTTGTTAATTGGAAGACCTGAATTCTAATATTCTTGTCTATATTAGTTATTGCTGCAATGAGATTGGGTTGAGGCGCTATTGGCTCGAGTACGTATTCTCTGAGCTCTCTAGGTCCCGTGATTGTCATAAAAAAGAAACAAATCTAACTAAAGCAAAGTAAACTAAGTATGCAACGTATATCTACAGCGTATATATATCTAAATCTAATCGAAAGAGCAATTATTTAATATATCTAGAAATTGACAACTAATTTAATGACAGAATTCAAAACAAACAAAGTAGCCAAGTATAACTACCTACCTGTGCAGTTGTAAATCTATTCTAAATAACCAAATAATTGATCTAATCTATTTGAAAGACCCCCGATCTTACCTCAGAAGTGAGGAATGAATCATAGTTTCTCAGAAACTATCAATCCCCATAGCTTCCCTAGTAATATCGAAAGTGAGATTAACTAAAATGAAATGATTGACTACTCTATTTGGTATGTTTCAAATAGAACTTTAATAGCTTGAACCTAGATTTTGTAGAACAGTGGCAAATCTGATTATGTGTGGATTTTTCCCCTCAGTGTGATCTCCTAGTTCCTTTGTGCTCACGTGAATCCATAAAAGCGTGTAATGCTAGCATCAATAGAAGTAGGTATCGAAAAAATGGTAGTTTTGGATGTAGACTAAATACAATGTGAGTAGGAGAGGGATAGTGCAAGAGAACATAGCTTGGCTTATGTAATTCCTAATGGGATTTATTGCGAGTCATGTAACACTAAACATTCAGAACCTGAAACTACCCTCCTTGACGAACAAAACCCGCAACTCTAATGGCTTCAAACTGAAAATGAAACTATCCTATCTCAATTGATTGTATGAAACAGTAATAACACTAGCACAAGAAGATCATGTAGCTTCTAAACAACAAAACAACACTAACTATACATGCAACAAATAAAATTAATACAATTCCTAAGCAAGAACTGAAAGACCAAAATTGAAATGAGAGAATGAGAGGAAAATTTTGAGGGGCCCATTTGCTTGTAATCAAACCAGCTATTTAAAGAATTCCCATTTACCCAAAGGTGAAATCCAAATTGAACTCCTATACAATAAACAATGGAAAAACACTATTCCAGGGAACCAAAATCATAAATACAAGCAAAGGCAGTGAAAAAAAGCTGGTAAACATTGAAATTTTACGCGAGTCGTGATAAAAGGAATGTTCTAGAAAAACACATGAAGGACCGCCACCCTGAGCAGGGCGGCGGTTTCATCACTGAAGACCAAAACACCAAGAAAAGAGGGGAAAAGAGTAAAACAAAGCACGCAGAGGCTACGCGGGGCATGCAGGATGTTAATGTACACTTGGAGATCTTTTCTGAATCTTGAACACCTTGCGAGGAGACCTGTATCATCATTGGGGCACGTGTAACGTTGTTTCGGCAGTGTAGTACCCTTACAATTTTGGGTACGTATAGGTACCTCATCAAGCTTGTGGTTGGGACCCATTTTTCTTTCATTGTGTGTTACATTCTCATTTGGGAAAGTAACTCCTCTTCTCCATCATTGAGGCATCATTGGCTACATGGGAGTTACTCAATACTCCCCTATATGTACACATTTCCTACTTGATCTATGACCATGGGGATTGAGCCCTTTTTCCTTTAATGTATGCACATTATCTCCATGGTTGAGTTCTTGCTTGAATCTTGAAGCTACACCATTCTACGGTTGAGTGTAACTTCTTGATGCACACGTATCCCCTCTAGGTCTTCATCCTTCCTCCCTCCGTCAGGCACAAGGATGGTGGAGGGTCAGATAATATTGGATGATTCAGTGCGTGGGACTCTGGAGGAGGTTAGGGTCCTTCAGGTTGTTCAAACTAACCTATTTTAAAAAGTCCACATGATTGTTTCAGTGGTTGATGTTACGCGTACATATAGACTAAGTTTTTTTATAGGAAGAAGGATGAGGTTCACTTCCAGGATGATCATAAAATTCACTGTTTTGCGCGACATAAGGGAATAATTAGAGATGGATTTACGCGATGACCACAAGATTGAGGAAAAAACCACATTATTACAATATGAGAGGGAGGATGAGTGCATTCAACATTGGAAAGATTGTTGACCCCGATACTAGAGTGGTTGTACAACTGGTGAGTTGTAAGTTGGGAGCCTTGGAGAGCTAAAATGAGGTAAACAAAAAAATTGTTCACATTGTGCACAAAATGGAAAACAAAACTAAGTATAATATTTCCATGTACATAGCTGAAGGGATTGTGGAAGAGGCTAACATACAAACTGAACGAGGGGAGAAGATCACTTGGGGCTCGATCCTCCTCCTAATAGTATTTTGGGATATTGGAGTCCCAGATGGCCCGGAAGATAAGATGTGGGTGCATCCTCTTGAGGACAAGTCCCCGGAAAAGAGGTTTTCCAACTTCACTTGTGATGGTGGGATTAATAATCCCCACAAGGCACACGTTGAAAAGTGGTACATGATAATATATGAAGCAGTTAAGAATGAATTCCACATGCCAAGGGAATTTTAGGCATTACTTGATAAACATGAAGAGTTTGCAGTAATTCAACATTTCAACCTTGCACGCTTTTTGTTGAAGGATGAATATTTTGGGTCATGGTGCAAATTTTCATTTTCATTCACCACCAAGTACTTATAATGCATGGTGAACAAGATAAAGGATGCACAACAATTGAAGTTCAATGCAGCTTACCATACTCTGAGGAAGAAATATGGATATGTGCATAAGGTAACTTACCTTGAGACTATGGAGTCTGACATGTTGGACCTCAAACCAATCATGACCTTGGTAGTTGTACAATAAGCATATAGGGTATATGTCATCCTTTAAAAAAAATGAAGTATGGAAAAGAAGTTAAAAATTAAGATGCCATAATGACACAACTGCCAAGAAATCACACATTGAGGATTCCCAAGTACCAGCATGAGAAGAATCTCGAAGTAGAAGAATAAGAGGTCGAAGAAGAAGGAGAAGATCTAGATGTATGTTGGTTAGATCACAATAGGAGAAATAAGATGAGGATGAAGCGTGGAGTGGTGAGTGCATCACACACTAAGAAGCAACCCAGAGGTGAAGAAGTGCCAAAACCAAAACCGAGTCCAATGAGAAAGAAACCAAGTCCATTGAGTAATCTGAGCCCACCAAAGAAGAAACCTCAAGTGATTTATGTTAGGGAGGAAGATGGGGACTTGGAAGAGAAATTGGTTGAGGAGATTGCATGTGAATAAGAGACACGCATGGAGGAGGACCTAGAGAAAATTGTAGAGGAAGAGTCGTGCATGGAAGAGGAAACACCAGTGCAAGAAGATTCACATGCATAGGAGGATCATGAGAAAGAGAAGACTACAGAAGAGGCCATGCAAGAATAACATGAAAAATATACGCGTGATGCACATGAAGAAGATTCAAATGGTGGTAGGGAGCATAATGAAGGGCATGAGGAAGAGCGTGAGGAGGAAGGGGGAGATAAATAAAAATATATTGGAGAGGATTTATGCGCATGAGGAGAGTCAAGCAGTGTGTAATTTAACATTTCCCATGAATTACTGAAGAAGAAACATGCGAGGGGGAGGATGCAAAGGAAGCCTCCATAAGGCCCCCAAATTACCTACATAGATGACCTCGTGAAGGTGATCAGGGCAAGATACTAGAATTCAGTACCCACATAAGACTTATTCTATTGGGGAATGTTTGACAAGAATGATTCCTTAACATACACAAGTAAAATGCTCTCCTAGAATTACCACACACATATGGATGATCCAAAGTTTGAGGTTAGAAGGGATTCGCTCTCTGAGATGTGACTAAAGAAAATAATAGGAAAATATTTCCCCATCGTCGAATCTATGAAACTAACTAATGAATAAGCATGTAATGCGCTTAATAAGATGTCATTAGAGGTAGGAAAAATAAATTTTTACAAGGATGCTGCCATCAAAAGGATGCGACGGGAAGAAGAGCTTAAGGACAAGGAAATCCAAAAACTCACACAAAGTATGAAGGATGAGAAGAACCGGATGGCCGTGACGTACAAAAGGGTGGAAGATATAGTAAAATGTATCACACACGTGTGCCTAAACTTGGTTGAGCAATCCCAAGATGAATATTCCACAGAGTTAGACTATTTGGAAGACTTGGTGTGGATGTTGTTAATGGAAAGAAAGAATGGGCCAAGGTTGATAACTAAGGAGTTGACAAAAAGAAAGAAAAAGAATAAAGAGAAAGTAAAGAAAATGATAGTAGAATATGAAGCATTGATCATTGAGGTTAAGGAGGCCGCGAAGAAGGAAAAGCAAGCATTCAATAACTACCAATATTTTGATCTGATCATTAGCATGCATGTTGTAAATGAGGAGGTAGATCTGAAAAGTATCCAGGCCATAATGAAGAATATCAAGGCTGAGCACGAACAGGTAATGACATAGGTTGTGGAGAAGAGATATTTGATCAAGTCCTTGAAGGATACATTAGCAGAGAGGCTCAAGGAAATACACGTGATGGTCATGCAGACAATGAATACCTTAGAAGGTGTGATTTTGGACCTGGATGTGGTGGTAGTGAGATTAAACGATAGGGCCAATGAGTTGCTCCTTGAGAAATTGCCCAGTATTGTTGAATCAATGTCAGATAAGGAGGACAAGGAACTCAAGGATTATAAGGAGTTAGAAAAAAAATAATCAGGGAATTTCCGTAACTCCTTCCATCACAAAAGGTATAAGTTTTGAGTATGCATGCATATTCTTTGATTCGATGAATAAAATCCATTATTCTTTATTCTTTGGATTCTTTCATCATTTCTTTCATTCATTCTTTGGGGAAACATTCATTGGTAAATATTGTCAAGGACAAACAATAATTCTAGTGTGGATTAATGTTAGAGTGAACAAAATGATAAGCTTTAGCCATGCGAGGAGACTAGAGGTTACGCACAGGAGTGCGCATAGGTAACTAAAAGGGACAACTAAGTAGAAGGATGCGTGAAAGTATTCACGTGATAGTAGGGAATGAAGACAAGACAATGTAAAAATGTGTGCACACCACAAATGAACAGGTCAGCGCATAGGGGTCGCACACATGCACACAGACTCAGGATTTAGCTGTTTTCCATCAAAGGCAAAAAATAAGAAAGAAAGTGAAAGATGACGTGAAAAACAAGCAAGGTCCAGAAATATAAAATCACATGCAAGGAAAGATAAGGATGATGCATGAGGAAAATCTAATTATAGGAATTTAAGCATGTTGAAGCCGAGCTATAGTTGAAGTAAAGTAGTGAAAGCATGCAGTCTATTATTATCACACCTATATTAAGGAAAAAATGCATGTAAGTGGTGAAGGGCAAGTCCCCACCATGTATAAATAGGCATGGTACTCCTTGTATTACAGACCTCTTTGTTGATACACCATTAATGAGAGTTCTTGATGAATGTTTGGTGTATGTAAGTTATTTTACATGCGTGTACGGTCCAACACATAGTTGTAGGTAGGTGTAGGAGTAATCATTGAGTACTTTTGTAATGAATTTTTTTTGCAATGGATAATTGTGTATGGGTTTCCAAGATTACTAGATTTGAATATGGTATAATGGGAATTTAAGTGATATTAATGGTTATATATGTTGAATGATTTCCTTATTATCTGTGTTGTCAATTCATGATGATGTATCTTCTTTCATATTGTGTTGCAATGAATATGATGAACATATATTTTCTAGCCACATCTTGTTGAGTAACTAAAGAGGGACCTGGCGGTTACGTGTGTTTCAGGTGAGCATTGAGACATTGTCTAGATGAAGTCCTAGTGCACCCAACTAAATATTGGTTAACAAAGTAACAAATACAATGTTTGAAAAAGAAGGTCTCATTATCAAATTATGCGTTCCCATAAGGGACAACTCAACCTATGATTTGGAAAAAGAAAGGGATTGTCAATTATTTGAAAGGAGTTGGTTTCCATGGTTCATTTTCCTTCTAAGCTCAACACTCTAGGAAAATCAATTCTATAGACAAAAGGTTTCGTTCACCAAGACTCTCTAAAAGGTGTACTAGGATTACTTATCTCCCTTTAGAATCTAAAGGGATCTACAACTTGGTACAAGTTTATATTAGAGAAAATCATCCTCCCATAGGTCAATTAGAAACAAGAGGAGGTTAATGGTGTTAAACATGAGGTTTAAGACGTAGGAAAAGTGATAAACAAATCCATTATGTCTCTTGTATATCTTAATGAGATCGTTCAATGTGCAAGACAAGATATGAAAATTTATGGGTTTGCGTCTTTTTCTAAATAGGGGTATTGTAAAACTACACAAGAATTGATTAAGAGAGAGAGACACAGTAAATGTTAAAAGATTGGCTCCTTTGGGTAGTTTAGGAATAGAAGGTTTCTACCATTAACATAAGTATTAAGGGAGAAAACAATAATTAACATTATAGAAGTTTGTTTCAAAACATCTAAACCATAAAACAACATACAACTCATAATCAAGGTCAAACTCAAATAGAATGCATGTTTTCCAATGCACTAATATAACACGAATTTCTTACCCATCACAAATAATCAATAAATAACATTCTTGTTCATAAAAATAATGTTGATACATTTACTTAATATTACATGTATATTTCAACGGTATTCCATATTACAAAAGCACGAGAAATGCTATCATTTTCTTCTTGTCCCACATATCTACAACCACCGCATGGACAACACAATGGTTGGCATGGTATCAAACTACAACCAAACATGATAGGTGATTTCACAGTTCTCTAACAATAATGAAACTATATTTAACACACTTCCAAGGAGAGTAAGAAGTATACTTCCATTTCAATTCATTTTCAGAGCCAAGGAGAGAGATATAGAGAGGAGAGAGAAAACACCATTTTCCACATTCAATTTATTTTCAACAAAGCAAGTGTTAACATAAATTTTCATAGACTTGTGTATTCATGTTTATAAGGTTTTTCTATCATTATTTTTTTTATAAGTTCATATGACAGTTTTCGCCAAGTAGTAGCAAGTTTCTAAAAAAGTCAAATTTAGACAAGTTGCTCAAAAAACAACATTTAAAAACCATCTTCGAGACTTAAACACACAAGGGAGCAAATTCCTACCTATTCCCCTATATACAAGGAAACACTTAAATTTGACAGAATGCTAAACTGGAAAACAGGATTGAAATGACACTCATCTTTCTCGAGCTACCGATCATAAATGCACACAAATGGCCTTGTTGCCCAATGACTAGAGGCCTAGAAAACCTATCAAGAAACCTATATTTCATGATGTTTTTATCCAAAATAAGGGTTTGTAGAAATTATCTTGTAGAAATATAGAGGTATGTGGAAGCTGAAATCTGTTCTGACACCCAGGTCCAAAACAGCGAGTCAAAACCAAACCACATTTTTTAACTTTCAGCAGTTGTTTGAAGCTACGAACTAGCCAGTTGAGCTCTTAAACACATTACGAAACAAGGTAAAATAGACATCCAAAGGACAACTTAGGGTTAGATTGAACACTCCGCACTACAAGGTACTCGGCTAAAATTTGTTTTTCTCATTTCAAAGTTTATACTCATGTTTTGTACCTCACTGAAAAACAAATTTTTATTAAGGTTGCACAAGGTCACCAAGGAGTGGTTTTCAATAATTTTTTCATTTAATCCACCAACTGCATGATTTCTAAATCCAAAAATAGTATCATGTTTTATCCATCCTTCTTACAAGGTAAAAGAGAGTAGTGTTTTCATTCATGGTCATTGGTTTAGTTGCATACAAAAAGAGGTGCAATTTACAATTGAATAACACATTTTTCGTTAATTCACCTAACAATTTATTCTTCATTAGTTTGATTTACAAATCCATTAAAATTTGGAAAACTATAACGCTAAAACATGCAAGGATAGAGTAAGATGGCCATGTCTGGATTGAGCTCGCGAGTGACTAAAGAAGAAAAAGTGTGTGGTTTGCGGCCGTCCAAGCATTTCGTCAAATAGTTCGCGGCCTTGTCAATGCTTCCATTTTTGTACATGTTGTGTATAGGTTGAAAAAGGTTGTTGAGTTGAGTTTTATACCAATTGCTTGCATTTTTTAAAAACCTCCAATACCTTTCAAAAATACTCTTTGTGCATATCCAACGATCAAACATTCCATGAGACTAGATTTTGTTTGATGGATTATGTCAAATAGTTTTCATGCCTTGAGCAAGTTTCCACATTTTGTAAATATATCTATCGGGGCATTTGCAACTACAACAACTAAAAAAATTCTCTATCCATTATGCTTCTATGGATGTCCATATCATGTTCCAAAGCTCCCTTTTTAGCATGGGCAAGGAGGATGTTGGCAAGTTTGTGGAGACGACTTGTCACCAAATTTGTTTTCCATGCATCCAAAATTTGGCAACATCCTACAAATGTTGTTATCCAGGAGACCCTTTTTTTTTGAAACATTTAAGCAACCAATTCACTTCTTTTAACAGGGTTGAGATAATCTTCATTTTTAACAAAAAAATGAAAAACAACTGCAACCAGATGGAGAAAAAGAGTTAATGAGAGGATATATAGGATTTTTAACCAAAAAAAATGTTTGAAATCTACAAAAAGGACAACCTTCACCATGAATGCTTCAAACAAGCCAATGAAAATAAAAAATGACATCTTATGACCAAAATTGGAAAGCATTTACTCACAAAAAACCCAAAAATTGGAAAGCATTTACTCACACAAAAACCAAAAATTCCCAAAAGCTAATTTTTTCTCAAATTTCCCTCATGGAAAACAATTCATGATACATAAGCATTAATTCTTTCTTAGTAAAAGTTTTGGAACAAGCCTCAATAATTTGGTAGGATTTAAGAATATGAACAATATTTTAAGATTTATTTAAATTTAATTTAATTCCTTTCTATTATTAATTTCATGATTTATTTATTATTTTAATATTTGTTTTAATCAAAACCTCAACCATTCCTCGATAATCCGCTGCTTTATCATGTAACTATCTTCATTTGAAAATATGAGGTTTACCTTTATTTATATATGTAATATCATTTAGTTAGATCAACGTTGATGTTAAGACCACTATAAATATCAAACTTCAAGCATCGAAAATGACCCTGAGCTAGATGGATAGCAAGAAGAACTATGTCACCACATAAGAAGAAGACACGCCATGGGTTTAAGAGGGTTCGTCCGTGTAAGGACAACTTCAAAATTATCCCTATTATTTTATTATCTCAAAATTTTAATTTTTTCAAAATTTTTTTATTTCACGACCACTTCGAACGAGGCTAAAACAAAAAACCTGACACGAACATTTTTCAACAATCCCCGCAAACCATCAAAGCTGGAGGAAGGGATAATTCTACGAGCCAGATGGGGCACTACACATCAATCTTGAATGATAACAACTCACAAGATGAGTTTATCCCTCAACTGAGGAAAATTCTTTAAACATTAGCATCTAGACACACTATTTTGATGGAGTTATATGTAAGGTACATGTAGGAGTAGAAGTATACATTTATTATTCTTGAGAAGAATCCATTGGATTTCCTTTTTGTTCAGTGTTTAAATACAAGAGAGTATGAAGCCCTCATTCTTGGATAGATGATAACAAAATGCTTGGATGTTAAGCACCTATGATCCTTGGGTGATTCACAACTTATTGTCAACCATGTCAATGAAAAGTACCACTTTTTAAATATTGAATCCTTGCATGGAATCTTTCTACAATTTATAGGGATTTTTTTATAGTTTCTTCCTAAAATTTAACCCTAGAGATCAAAATCAATTATTTGAATCTGTTTCCACATTTACATCCTTTTTTGTACCACAAAAAATCATAACACAATAGGAATTTATTCAAAAAACCTTTGTCATAGATATGTTGGAACTCTACATTATGGTTTATCCCGAGGTTCTTCTAAACACATCCCACTAAGATAAATCCTCTTAGTTATTCCACATATATGAGGACTTTCCTATGGGGAATCCTAAGAGAAACTTCCTTGTACTTTGTACACCCTCAACATACATTGTTTCAAAATTACCCTATTATGAGATCCTTAAAGTCAAGGATTATGCCTTAGAATTACCTCCCACCCATCTTCTATTTGAAGAAGGTCACACTTAATTTTATTGGGGATGTCATTTTTATTAATATAGGGATAAAGGAAAGTCTAAAAATCTAAGATTTGGTTGACATTAACTCTTGATCAAATCAAAGAGTAGAACATGCTTCATATGGATTTCTTGTATGTGTTCACTTGGGAATAATATGAAATGTGAGGAATCTATTCATCAATAGTAGTCCATAATTTAGTCATCCAATTTTATGTTAAACTTATTAGATAGAAACTTCATTCAATGAAACCTAAGGAAAAACTTGTGGTTAAGGGAATAGAAACTAAAAGTATTATGGTTGAGCTCATCAAAACTAAATATTACTTTGTTTAGGTTTTAAAAAAAGTCCTCATTATGAAGAAAATTGGTAAAATTCAAATTTTCATGGTCTTTGACACATAAACAAAGCTTGTCCAAAAGTCAATTTTCCTCTTCTTACTAAAGATATCATTTTCAACTTAACAATAGGTTTTGAGATGCTTTCTTTGATGGATTTATTTTTAAGATAAATAACCAAATGTAAATAGTACCATATCTTGAATAAATTTATGTTATGAAGACATGACCTTTAGCCTTAAAATATTGAATTGACTTTTCTACATGCTGCGAACCACAGATTTCATGACCTTATTCAAGATGTTGGTGAATCTTATGTCAATGATATTTTAGGAAAGTATAATAGATGAGTATACCCCATATATGATCTTAGTACAATCTTCAATTGTTTATTGAAATATAAGGTCTGAAAGGATCTAGAAAAACATGTTTTAGGTAGGACTTTAGAAAAATTTCTAGGATTCATAGTTTATCATTGAGGAATAGATGTTGCCCCAAAAACTCAATACCATATTATAACATCTCTATTCTCATGTCTTACTAAGGAAGATTTGAATGAATGCATTATTGTGTCATAAAATTCACTTATGTATCCAAACACATTGATGAACTCCAAAGGAAGCACACAAAAAATTATTGGAACAAATATTATTATTGAACCGTCTACGCCTTGAAGCAGTTCCTTATGAATATTTCCAATTTTATGTCTCCTTCCCCATACAAGCCTCTCATTCTCTACCTCAAAGTTTTTTATTTTTCTATATCTGCCATGCTATCCAAGGAAGATGACAACACTAAGGAGATAACTATCTATTTTTTCAACCACATCTTGTTAGATTATGAAAGGATGCACAGTCTTGTTGAAAAATAGTTTTCTTCCCTAGTTTTTTCCCACCAAGGGGCTGAGACATTACATGTTTACTAAGAAAATTAAATTATTGTCAATGTTGACCTCTCTAAACTATGTTAATTGATCCTAATCTTTCCAATACACCCACCAAATGAGTCACCTTATTAACTAAGTTTGAGCTCATTTATGTCAATAAAAATATCATCAAGGAACAAGTATTTGATGATTGGCTAGCTAACTCTTATTTGAAAGGATATAATGATTATTATTTTCTTTCTGAGGATATCCTTTTAATAGAAATTCCCTCCTTCACTTAGTGCTCGTAGTAAACTAGCTGGCCTAGTGGGATACCTTAGATACCATTCCTATCCCAATACCCTCATCTTAGAGAAATATGATAAGATATGAAGAGCTAGCCATTATGTGTTCGTTACAGGTACTATTTACTGACATTATTTTTATGGGAAATTAATGTGTTTTCTAGATGAAAAATAAGCTAAATATATACTTTAGAAAAATCATATTGACATTTGTGGTGTACATTTTAGCAGTTGCATAAATGCTCAAAAAAATATTCATATTGGATATTTTTGTCCCACAAAAAAGTATTCATATTGGATATTTATATCCCACGTTAGAGAACAATGTGATCAACTTTGTCAAAAAAGTGTGATACATGCCATAATTTATCCCATGTCATAAATGTTCTTACTAAGGAGCTTAAAACAACCATATCAATGTGGACTTTTCCACTCAAGGAATTGGTCTTATAGGTAAAAAATATGTCCCATATAATCTAGTGGCCACAATCATATCATTATGGAAAATGAATACTTCATATAATGGGATAAAGCAAAGACTCTTTTAATCGTCAATGGAACTACTAGTATATCCTTAACTAAATCATAAGCATTTTTCAAAAAAATTAGGTTATTATCATTGATGAGAATGAAAAATTAAGAAATAATATGTTCAAGAACTTTGTACACAATGTCGCACCAAACACAAATTCTTAGCTCCTTATTAACCACAGTTTAATGAATGAGCTAAAGCCACAAATAAAACCCTAAAATCCATTATGCTTAAGAGTGTTGAGGAAAACAAGAAAGATTAGCATGTTAAGCTCTTTATCTCACTCTTTAGGCTTGTCGGACTAGTGTATGCACACTATGTGGGAAATATTATTTTCTATAGTATATGTAAATGAGGAAGTCCTTGCATTGGAGCTTCCATCACTTAGATTTCCTTACATGGATTCTTAAATCATGATGAATATAGGTTTTTCTATTTTATGATGCTTGAAACCCATAGCAAAAATATATATCCTTATAGAAAATTGAGTTTTATGGTGCTATAATTTTTCGATCCTATAATAAGTAGATATTCCCCTAGCCCCAAGCTATTGGATATTTAATCCTCAAATGAAACAATTGAATAGAACATAAACCTGGAAAAGGATAAAATTTCAATTAAAATTAGATTGGTCACACTATATTACTAAAGACTATGGTAACAATTATTATCATTGGTATATGTTGGAAGCTACTTAGTTTAATGATCATATCATCTCCATGTTTGCAACACATTATTATATCTATATATTTTTGTCTTACCCTCATCTCACACTACTACACGATGTGTAAATAACGCCATATTTTGGCTCATTTTTGCGTCAAAAATCAACTTTTTGGGGCATTTTTCAATGTTTTATTGCAAGAAATCACATCAAAAGGAAAAAATTTATGTAAACACGATGTGACTAGACATGCAATGAAATTACTTAGATATATATGAATATCAACAACAATAGAACACCAAAATATAGATAAATGATCACATATGCAAGTAGAATGACTTAGCCACTTGGAGGGGGCAACCTCTAAACCATACAATAAGACTCAAGTTCTCAATATGATGCTTAACTAATCCTTACTACCTCTTATATATACCTTTCCTATATTTTGGACAACCTACTAAACATATGAAAGCATAAATGAATGACATATGACAAGAAAAGGGATTATGTAAGCCACAAGTTGGCCCTACATATCCAATATAAGCTATAGTAATAAGGGTTTCGTATGCCCCTACCCTTCAAAGTAACATTGTCCCCAATGTTGGCAAGCCCTAGATGGTGTTGTAGAAATGCTTCATCTTCCCATGTTGCATCTTCAATGTCCATATTCTTCCACTTGATCAGATACTTGGTAATGAATCTTGTCCTTAGCCTTTAGGTGCGTGTCTGAAGGATCCATTCAGGTTCTAATATGATCCTTCCCTCCTTTTCTAAATCAGGAAGCACTTATTGGGTTGACACCTTCTGCCAAACAACCTTCTTCAAGTAAGAAACATGGAAGACTAGATGTATTTTAGCTCCCTAAGGGATCTCCGTCTTGTATGTCACACTACAAATTTTCTACAAAACTTAGTAAGGACCATAGTGTTTATATGTGAGCTTATTCTCCTTCTTCTATTGTTTTAAGGACAATTGCTTATATGGCTATAATCATACAAAAATAAATTCTTCCAAATCAAAATATCACTCACTATGGTGTTGATCAACATGTTGCTTCATACGGTTGTCCCATTGAAAAATTATCTTTAAGGCTAGAAAGTACCTCATGCTGGTGTTGAATGTGATCTTTGACTCCTCTCACTTTAGGTTTAAACTTTAAGCTAGAGATTAGTGATGGAGGATGGTACCCATATAGTGCTAGAAATGGAGACATTTTTAATGATGTATGAAATGAATTATTATACCACCATTCTACAAGTGGCAACCATTGAACCCATCATTTTTTTTATTTGAAGTGAAAAATTGAAGATACCCCTCCAAAAATTTATTTGCCACCTCATTTTTCCCATCTAATTGGGGATCATAAGATGAAATTTTAGCCAATTGAGTACCCAAACAAGAGAAAAATTTAGTCCAAAAATTTCTAGTAAATATAGAGTCATAATCACTTTCTATAATTTGTAGCATTCCATAGAGATTTTGAATTGTATCCATAAAAGAGATGGCAACTGTACTAGTTATAAACGGATGAGACAAGGCACACAAATGAGAATACTTGGGAATTATATCCATCACGACCATGATTACACTTTTCCCTTTTGATTTTTGTAATCATGTGATGAAATCCATAAATACATCTTCTCATCTCTCACTAGGAATAGACAAAGGTTGTAGGAGACCCAGTGTCTTAATGGTATCAACCTTATTATGTTGGAACACCAAATATTCTGCCACAAAATTTTGAACATCAGATTTCAACCCATTCCAAAAATAAATATTTTTTAACTTTATGATAAGTTTTCAAGAACCTAGAATGGCCACCTAGTGGAGAAGAATGAATCTCTAAAAGAATGTGATGTTTTTAAGTGTAGATTTCATGCACAAATACAACCTATCTTTGTACCATAATGTATCACATATAATTTTTTTACATATGCTTAGATCCTTCTGGATATTTTGAATGATAGTGTGCATATTTGCATCTTGATCTTACGAGGGTCCACCTTGACACCTTCATGAGAGATGATATGGCCTAAGTATTCCACTTCATTTACCCCAAAAGAACACTTTGAAGGATTTCCATGTAGTTTATGTTTCTCAAGAGCTTCCAAGACCATATTTACATGATGTAAGTGTTCCTCCCATTTTTTTGTAGATAAGGATATCATCAAAAAATACCAAGATAAACATCTTTAGGAATGGTCAAAATACAAAATTCATCAAACTATGAAATGTGGATGGTGCATTAGTAAGGCCAAAATGCATCACTAGAAATTCATAATGGACTTGATGAGTTATGAAGGTTGTCTTAGTAATATCCTCTTCCCTTACTCTAATTTGGTGATACCCATAACAAAGATATAGTTTTGTAAAATAAATTGCACCATGTAACTCGTCTATTAAATCGTAAATGACAAGAATAGGAAACTTATCTTTGATAGTGTACTTGTTAAGTTCTTTATAGTATGGAAACATGTGCCACCTACCATCTTTCCTACACATCATCATCACTGGAGCCAATTAAGCAATTTGGATATGACGAATAATACCCATTTCCAACATTTCTTCTACCATCTTCTCAATTTCACTCTTTTGCACATATGGGTATTTATAAGGCCTGGTGTTGGGGGGTTGGATTTTTGGAACTAATCTAATGGCATGATCATGATTTCTTTCGAGAGGAAATCCTTTGGGATCCTCGAAAACAATTGTTTTTTATTAATAACCTTCTAAAGATCGGGATGTGCGACTGTATTTAATGTTTGAACTTCCACGTATAAAAATTGTGCTATGGATCCTTATGCCCGCTTTTAAGAATCCTCTGCATTTGGTGAGAGCTAATTTTTTTTGGATATTTCTCATGTATTCCTCAAAGTTCAAATTGTCTTCCTTCATAATGAAATCGCATGAAAAATTCCTCGAAATTCAGTTATATGGTGCCCAAATTTATGAGCCATTGAACACCTAAGATAATATCAACTCTTCCCATGGAAATAACAAATATAGGGGATTCCATTTTGTAGTCACCCATCATAAGTCAGGGTTCATTTTAATCCCCCCTTTGAAAAAAATTTAGAAATTTTTGGTGAATCTCTAAAATTGACTTTGTAAAAAGTGATGAATATCCAAAAAGATGTTTTATGGAAAAGGAGATTTGATATGACACAGATTTTTGGGGTTTCACAAGGTCGTTGGACGTGAGTTAGGAAGACATCCAAAAAGGAAATACTAGATGGTTATTGGGTGGATGTCTATCAACTTAACATTGGACAGCACTAGATTGGATGACCATCTCCTGCCTGACTGTCTCTCCATAAAATAGATGAAAATCTCTTCTGTAACCATCTCTTCCAATCCTAGATGTTCATCTCACACATATTTAATCAAACATACATCATTATCTTGGCCATATTTGGACAATTATATGTGTGACATATCCTAAATTGTCCCTTTGTTTAATCATGATGGTTGTTTGTTGAACGTGCGTCATTATCTTGGTCGTCTCTACACAAATAGACGTGTGACATATCCTAAATTGTCCCTTTGTTTAATCATGATGATCATATATTGAATGATCAGCTTTAGACATGCGTGACCTTGAATATATCCACCTATCATTTTCCATCACGTATCCTGACCAAGAACCCTCGACCTATATATCACTAAAATATTTATTTCTTTACTTTTTGACAAAACTTCTATGAATCTATAGTGCTCTCACGACTCCAATTTTCTACAAAACCATCCCAGAACCCACAAAAACCAGCATGCCCAAAATTGTAGTTGACCCACCCTCCAGCCCCTCCCTCTCATGCATATTTTCACAAATCTTTCAATAATGTATAGTTCTACAACCACTCCTATAATTTCCCCCAAATTACAATATAAAAATCTCATGTACCCTTAAATCATTGCACTAATGAAACTCAAAGAAACACCTAAAGACTAGATGCAGAAAAACAAAATACATGGGGCTTGCAACATGCCCCAATTTAAAGCAGATGCCCATGTCCTTGCTTACCTGATCAATGCGTACAACCCTACAAATGAAAGGTTTAATGTCGTTCTAACTAATCATACATTTTCTTTTGGCGTGGAGCCCGTAGACATCCATCAATTAACCGGTTTACCATATCTACACTAGATGGTCATGACTACTAAGGATATCTTAACAGACGCAAAAAAAATGTAGAATCTCATTACAATGTGTAGGTTGATGGTAAGTTCAGTTTTATTATTCAATTATTTGCTTTCTTAATATAAGTTGATTATCACTGCATCTAACTTTTATTTTTTGTTGTTGTAGTTGCAGTTAATCAATCGAAAAGAGGCCTTGTTATACAAGGTGTTGCACATAATTTATATCTTATAATGATATCACTCTTTCAATCCAAGATAGTGTTACAGGGTAGATCCGCTGACATTCCGCATTAGGCAGTTCAATATTTATTGCAGACACTGGCAGGGAAACAATTCGATTAGTGCACGTATTTCTCCAATCAAATTAAAGCAGATGTCAACAATACCCATTCTAATATTTATGCATCAGATAAATCAAAGACTGCATTTTCTTGAACTAATTATCTTATTTCTTTCTATCAATAAGCTTTCCACCAATTGCAAAACGGAAAATTTATGACTGCAATAAACGAAAAATTGCTAGTGATAGGTCTTTCAGTTGAAGAAAAACATGTAATAATTAATTATAAAAATATAACAATTAATTATTTTTTAATGCAACAGTAACAATAATTTATAGTCTATAGAGAATAATTGTAGATGTAATAGCTCACAAGGAGGATATTTCCTAAGGTAAATCCCCTCTAGAGGCTTTTGCTGATTCTGATATGGATTCAGTAGAATCAACCCCAATTCGATTTACTCGATAGAAAAGAGCTAGGGGTTAACCACCACTTGCTTATACCTCCACCACCACCTATCCCTCCAAAATTTTCTACAGGTGTTTATTTATTGTTTATAACTAAAATACTAGTAGGAATCACTAAAAACCTATCTACTTTTCTATAAGTGTTAGTGTTTTAATATTTTTTAAAAATTATTTGTAGCAACTTCCGAGTTTGATGGTGTAGATCAAACTCAGGCTCAGTCACAAAGTCGTATGGTCTCTTCACCAACCATTTCAGGTAATTTATAATGTTTAATTTCTTTCATTTACTTATAAATATTATATATAGTATTTCAAGGGTATAATGTTTAATTTTTTAATACTTTTCTTCTTGTAGTTAACAGAAAAACATAGTAGATTGTGAATAGGCCTCCTTTGATCCCATCGCCATAGGTTATATAAACAAAAAGAAAATTTCTAGGGAAGAATATTACATTTCCTGCTGACTCCGCAAGAACAATTCACCCTGCAACCTCTAAATTTCCAAGTTTTTCACCTGGTGGTATCCAGAGTGCAACTGATACCTAGATTTTGAACCATATCGAGCTCGATGATGATTTTTTGGGGTTTGATAGTTTTGACACCGAGGTGGGTAATTATTTTGACACCCATGATATGATATAAAGTACTCCTCCACCTTTTCAACCACAAGCGCAACAAACTATCCTTGAAATTAGATATTCCCCTCCTCAACCAAGTCAAATTCCACTCAGGGATGATCAAAGACATATTTTTCCTTTAAAAATATAATATCAAACAATATGTGGGCCACAATTCAGGAACTAGTTATGGCAGATGTGGAATTAATGTGCACTTGGGAGTACAGGGCCAAAGTTTTGATCAAAGAAATAAACACTCATTACCATAATCATGCTCAAAGGCACTCATTGTTCACTGTCATAGAGAGCCAACCAACAAGGCTTGACATTTTGCTAAATAATGTTCATTCTAGTTAAATTTTGTATAATAATGATTATGATGATGAAATTTTAAATATAATGTTAAACGGGTTGGAAAATCTTAATGTTGAAGCCTGGGCGTATTACAACAAATGGGCTAGAGACAAAAATAATGTTTTAATTACAAATGCAGAAAAAGAAAAAGTTGTGGTAGGTCATTTTTTACACGTGAAAATTGTGAAATTATGAGTATTGCAATAAATTATTTATAACTTATCTAATACATTTCTGTTTTGCATGCAAAATATGAAAATTTAAAGAAAGAAGCACTTGTATTTGATGCTCAAAAAAGATTGAATGCTCAAAAAAGATTGAATGCATTTATACAATTGAAATAAAGACTTATATTATTAAATAAACAAAATAATACATTGAGAAATATAATCAAGGAGCATGGGATGGATCCAGAAATCTTACTAAAAGAAAAGACATGTGTTAATCCATCACTATTGTCATCAGGAGATGTTGTGAGGGAGGAGCAGAATATTCTTTCCAATATCAATACTGTAGCGTGGGATTTGCAGAAATTGGAAGTTTTAGCACAAAGACTTATACAAATTGGGCAAGCTCCGCCTCCATTGCAAGATGAAGCTCAAGCTGCCCCTGTAACATAAAATTGAAAAAAATGTTAGTTTGACCATGTAACATGTGTGTTGTCAAAATTCTAACATTGGTATAGGAATTAAAATATATTGGCTAGCCAATTTTTCCTTTTATATTTCATGTTGCAGACATAATGATAACTATGACTCATAATCATAGGCAGAAAAGAGGATTCCCTCATAATGTGTTCTTATATGACAAAAATTTCCTAAAAATTTTGAAAAAAAAATGATGAAAACCAATAATTTTGTAATTGCGTTGGCTGAAAATTCTTTATGAAAACATGTATGTCTTCATAAAATAATTGACCACTTGTTAGTATGTATACAAGTTTAATTGTGAATTTGAAACTCCATTTGCAGTTGTGACACATTTTTTGAATGTTTTGAACAATTTAATATGCACTCTTGTATTCAGATTTTTTCTTTCTTGTGAATGTTTTTTATGTTACTATTTGGATATGTTTTGCATGGTTTTATATGTTTGGTGTGTGTTTATTTGAGTATAGAAAAGAATTATGTTTCATGGAGAGATAAAATATTAAACACTCAGAGATGGATATAAATAAATCACTATCCTTCTTAAAATAATAAAACAAAATATAAAAAATGAATTTGTTATAAGTAAAATAACATGTATAGTCTAATAAGACCAGTTGATACTTATTCGATATGAAATATATAAATAATCAAATCATTTTTTCAATAGAGTCTAGAATGTAGACCAAAAATTAGGACTCTAGCAATTGAAACAATGCTGGAGCAACCCATTCTTCATAAGTGTCCTCGAATTCTACTGAATTGGAAGCATGTTTGGTGGATATGTTCGGATCCCCCGTATCAGTCACAATATTAGATACTCCTCTTTTTTCTATGAGTGAATTCCATAATCCAAATTCTCTTTCATAAGGAAAATTTTCCATGGAATAACTCGAAACATACAATCTCATACAACTTTCTAAATTTCTATCCAATCTGTTACGAAATTTTGATTTTATGAAGGATAATGCACTGAATACTATTTAATCTTCAATATATCCCACTATCATAGTTTGGCATAGTTCATATAGTCAAAAATACTCATTGAAATCACCTCATGAAATATAGCTTGAATAAAGCTTCTTCCAAAGCCTTTCAATGGAACCATTTTTTGTTGGCTCGTCTAGAAAATATGACTAAGAACTCAGTAACTTATTTTGTAAAATATCTTCAACTACAACATTATTTATCTCTTCATGCTTATATAAATGTTCCATTAGACTATTCATGTATTTCAAAAATAAATTATTGATGGAATTTTCAGTAACACCACCAGCTGTATTCCAAAATAGTGGATTCACAACTCCCATTGCTTCAAGTAATTTATCTTTTTTAAATCGTTCACAGATCTCTGTAAATAAAGATTGAAAAATATTTTTTAATTTATTTCATGTGTCACATAATACTGTTTCATATAAATTATGTGTTACTCGTACTTATTCCAACTTTGATCCAACCAAATTTTCTCTTCTCTGAAAAGTGCGAAGTGGTATCTCTTTCCCATGAACTATTAGACACAGATGATCATTTATATTAAATTTTAAATAGAAACTTGGATTTTTAAGGTCGGTTAATGTATTCCAACTTTCAAAAATAGGTCCTTGAAAACTTCCATCTGACAAATATAAATTATCTAGAGTCATGCATACATGTTTTCTCAGTCGTATGAAGTCAGTAATGTAGATAGAACGCTTTTGGGCATGTTTTGTCAAAATATTGATCTCATTCAACATTGGAAAAATACCACATAATGTAAGTATAGTTTCAATATCTATCAGACGGTATAACAAATATTTATCTTTATCTACTTCCCTACGGTAATTATACATAAAACCTATAAATGAAGGATGGTGAATGTTGTTAATACTCATACTTATTTTATGATTGTCAGTCTAGGGTGGTGTCCACGGTTGTTTACAACAAAGAGAATGATTGAAATTGTTCTATGCATGCATTCACTATTGAATTCAATCAAATACTACTTTTAAATGTACTTAAGAAATTCCTTCTATTCATAAAATAGAGGTTACTAAATTCACGAATTGAAATATTGAAAGTGCTGAAATTTTCATAAATAACCAAATGCCAAATAACAGAGATTCAAGTAAACAAATGATTCCCTTCACATTGGGAAGGAGTGGCCCTTGCTCCTTCCCTCTAGTTCTGTTTGGAATTACAAATTACACCAGTTGATTTAACTCATAATCATGCACTTTATTAAATGTAATACAATACTTTCTTGAACAAAAACCAACTAACTTGTAATTCTACTAAAAATTCCCTTTTATATCAAGCACAGTCCTTATCACTCTAAAAGAGGATGGAATATTTGTAATAACTAACTACTAACTAACTCAAAGATCTCTATAACAATAAATATTTGTTAAATAATTACAACTTTGAAAGAACAAGTGCATGCCACACCTAGATTAGCTTTCATCTTGTTAACTCCGAGTGGTGTCCTTGATTAACTCTCAACTAGGCTGATTTAGTGATTACAAATGATGTCAAAGATCATGCATTGAATCCCTTAAATCATGGTGACTATCAGTTGTTTTGTTCATTTGTTCCACATTTTCAATCAAACTAGATGTTAAGTTAGACTTGCATAATCCACATGAGTCACATGATGACTAGATGATAATCCACGTTCAATGTTATTTCCATCGTGCAACTTGTGTGATGACTAAATAAACTCGCTTCCTTATCATCTTAGTCCTTTTCTTTCTTCAAACGAGTCTTACAATTTCATAGTGTGAGTCTTGGGCTCCAAATTGATTCATGCGCCAATGTTTGGGCGAGTCCTGCGTTGGGCTATGTATGAGTCCTACATTGGGCTTAAGATATATTCTTCAACCACATTTTTAGCGCATATTTATTTGAAGAATCATAGATAAGGTGAAAATAAACAAGGTTATGCACAAAAATTTCCTTTAAAATATGTAAAAGTATTAATTACAAAATGCTAATATCAATCTCAATACAAAATAATGACATAACAAAATAGGGGTTTGCATAGGAATGAGAAAGATTCATCACTCCCCCACACTTAAGGGTTAATGGGTACTCCTGTTACAGGGTTTATGTTTAGGGATTCTATAATTCATGTAAAATTAAACTCATTTGTCAAAGTGATCCATGTTTCATCATGTTCTATATTATAGAACCAATAAAATTTGATCATTGTTTCCCTCCATGTTTTGTAGCTCTCACTAGGCTAATCCTGGGTGTTGTTCCATCTTGGCACATGTGTTAATACCAGTGGTGGTCAGAATCTCATACCGATCCATTTCTCTTGCATTTCAGTCCTGATGTTGCGTAGGTCCTTTGCTCTCTTTAATGACCACTAAAGATTAGTTAGGTGAAATAACCTTATTGTTTCTTATAGCTATTGGAAGTGATGCATATGCCATACTCTGATTTCAAGCAAGGAATAGTGTCATGTTGAATTTTGGTATGATATATTCCCCAAAGTATGATACCACACATGAAGAGATAATTTCCTGTATACATGTCCACCAGGTCTAAAGTGAGTAAACTATGTGCCATGATATCTGCTATAATAATCTTACTAGTTATGGTAGAAAGTTGTGTCTCATTAGAAGATCTGATTTTTTCTCCTCCCTTGTGAATTTATTTTGTATGTTCTCTCTAGATAATTTTATGCTAGAGTGTGGTAATGAAATACCTTACTTGAACTTCTCCAACACACACACACACACACACACACACACACACACACACACACACACACACACACACACTACATACAATTTGATTAGTATTTCCACCTGCTCAAGGAGCAGAAATTTAGGGACAAAAATTCATACAACAAATTCTTACCAATTGTATCAGCTACTGCATATGCTCCCATAAATTTTTTATCATGTTCAACACTCTATTAGATTCTTTAAAGAGAGACCCTAGAAATTTTCCACTTATGAATAACTTGCTCTCTCTAAAAATAGAGTATACATTTTTTTGGAAGATGCTCTTCATGAAACGATCCTTCTCATATAGTTGACATATAGATGCCACATTATTTTTCAATACATGGTTCTCTGCTTATAATTCTTTATTTTCTTCCTTTAAGGTTTAATTTTCCCCTTCTACATTCTCTAATATCATAGAAATAACTTCATCCATGTTGACCATCCCTTTTCAATACCACAAGATTGTGGGGGAATACAAAGTTAGTTTTTGATACATTTGATCAGTTGTGTCCACAAATTCTACCTTCTCTTTATGTTTTGTCAGATTTTATAGTTCGGTGGTCAATATCTACAAACTAAGTTATGAATTGAATTATTTGTTCTTTCTCCTTACAGATCTGCTAAAAGTATCCCACCATTTTATTTTTGATCCAACGACTATTGGAGTGTTGAATTCTCTATTCCTTTTCTACCTCCAACTAAGAAAAGTTTGCCTTTTTGTTTGTAAGATGAGTTACAATTGGGAAATTATTTCTTGAGATTGATGTAGCTCATAATGAACCTAAGAAATGGTTGAGACTTGGGGAATAAGGATTTCAGAATCAACAATTTACTAGGCTCACCTTCAAGCATATGTGTTTTTCCCTTGTCAAGAATGAGTGACTCTTCAACAATGGTTGGTGTTTTATCAATGTTCAGTTCAGAAATAAGACCTAGAGGGGATGTAAAGGTAGGTGGAGAAGCAAGAGGTGTTTGGTGTAAGGTTTTCATGATAGTTTTTGTCTCTTGCTCCTCATGTGAGGGAAAATTTTCAGTTTGATGATCCTTTATGGTATGGGTTGGCACTAATAACCTAAGACGTTTCTCTAGTCTCTTTGAGATGGAGGGCCTTCTTTATAGAACTATAGCAGGTTCAAGGGCATATTTATTTTGTAATTTGACCCACTTTTTTATCCCATGACACTTCTTAATGAAGTGATGCTTATAAATGAGGTGAATGAGACGTTGGAACTTGAGATAAGGGGAACCCCAACGAAATTTCTTAGTGGCAGAGGAAACAGATTAAAACAAAAATTGTGTAAGATTAACTTTGTTATGGCCTTTGGTTTTTCCATGGCATAGGTGGATAAGAAATCTCAAGACCATAACTTTTATCTACCTCAGATTTACTGTCACATGTCATATATATTATAACCTATGTGCTTCTCACATATTATCCACGGCTCAAGGAAAGTGCTACTTTTGATGCCCTTGGCTTTCCCTTTATTATTAATAACCAATTCCAATTTTTATTTATTTCCAACAGCAAAACATTTAATAATTTTAGAGTAAGCAGTCTTGAAATTGGCCAATTTGCCTTCCTCTAGGATACCATAAATGTTAGGAAATAAGGGATAAAATATGTGGAATAGTCCCTCACAGAAGCACAACGATAGGAACTAATATGCAAAAAATATTACAGATTTGAAATAAAAGTGCAGAATAAAAATAACACAAGACAAAGAGAGTATTTAATGTGGTTCACCCAATTTGGGCAACATCCACCAAGAATCACTTGCTCAGATTTTATTACAAGCCACCGCTCTCTCAATACAATACCTAGATATGTTTAGAGCTATGCTCAACAAACTCTACATAATTCACACACGAATTCAAAACACATCTGCAATGTTACATTTGCTTGTACTTCTACCATATGCATCAAACCACATAAATAGACAACTGCTTAAGTAAATTTTACAAAACCGTGGGTATCAAAACCATGGGCCAAAACCGTCCCATAAACCTATGGGTAACCGAAGATATGGGTCGAAAAACATCCCGCCCATAACAGTTACCCATACCCATGGGATAAAACCCATGAAAATTTGCTTCCTTCGCCTTCAAAGACAACTCACCGGAAAGTGTACAGCCATAATACCTTAGTGTATAGAAGGTGTTCAACACTTTCACACATGAAAATAGGCTCCACAAACATAACAATATCCCACTTAGAGACTAGTTTTCCTCTGAGCAAGCTTCTCAACCCTTCACTAGTTTCCATGAAAACCAACCAAAGCTGAACACAACTTCAGTTTTTCCCTTGTGACCACCTTGGTCATCATGTCTGCAGGATTTTGACTGGTATGAATCTTCTCCAACTTTAACTTCTCTTCCTCCAAAGTTGTCCTAATGAAATGGTACCTTAACTATATATGCTTCATCCTGGAGTGGAAAGAAGAGTTCTTAGCTAGGTGTATAACACTCTGACTATCACTATGTAGCTTACCTTCCTCCTGCTTATGCCCCAATTCCTCAAGAAATTGTTATAACCAAATCATCTCTTTTCTTTCCTCTGTGGAAAAAACATACTCAGCCTCTGTGGTTGACAAAGCCACCAGCTTTTGTAGTCATGAAATCCAGCTTATTGTTGTCCCACCTATAGTGTAAACATAACCTGTCGTGCTCCTCCTGCTGTCTACATCTCCAGCCATATCTGAATCTACATAACCATGTAAATTGGTGTCTAATCCACTATAGCACAAAATTGTCCCCATGGTCCCTCTCAAATACTGAAGGATCCACTTTACTGCCTATCAGTGATCTCTACCTGGATCACTCATAAATCTACTCACAGCTCCCACTGCATGGGCAATATCAAACCTGGTGCACACCATGGCATACATCAAATTACCAACCATTGATGAGTAAGGTACCTTGGACATCTGGTTTCTCTCCTGCTCTGTCTTGGGACACTTCTCCTTTGATAACTTGAAATGGCCTGCCAAAGGAGTCCCAACCGGTTTAGCATCTTGCATATTAAACCTCTCCAAGACCTTCTTAATGTACTCTTCCTGAGATAAAGTCAACTTCCGTTCCTTCATATTCCGATATATTCTCATACCAAGGATTTTTTTGGCTGCCCCCAAATCCTTCATAGTAAAGGATTCACTTAGTTGTTTCTTGAGTATTTTTATTTCCTGCATGTTTTTACCTGCAACCAACATGTCATCAACATACAAACACAAGATAATATAACTGCCATCCTCAAATTTCTTTGTATACACACAATGGTCAGAATGACATCTGATATAACCTTGCTCCATCATGAAGCTATCAAAATTCTTATACCATTGACGTGGAGCTTGTTTCAGGCCATACAAGCTCTTCTTCAGTTTGCACACCATCTCCTCTTTACCTTTGACCTCATAGCCCTTCTGGTTGATGCATGTATAGATCCTCCTCCAAATCACCATGGAGAAATGTAGTCTTTACATCAATTTTATCTAAGTGCAAGTCTTCTGCTGCAACTATTCCAAGAATAGTTCTAATAGAAGTCATTTTTACTACAGGAGAAAAAATCTCATCAAAATCTATACCTTGTTTCTGTGCAAACCCCTTGACCACCAACCGGGCCTTATATATTTTCTTTCCTCCTTCCTCTTTGACTCTGAACACCCACTTGTTTTGTAATGCTCTTTTTCCTTCAGGTAGCTTCACCAAATCCCATGTATGGTTCTCCATGAGAGCCTGATGCTCCTCATCCATGGCTTGCTCCCACTTCTTCTTGGCATCTACCTACATTGCTTCATCAAAGCTCTCTGGCTCTCCACTATCAGTGAGTAATAAATAATAAAGAGAAGAATAAAAATGTTCAGGTTCTCTTCTTACCCTAGAAGACCTCCTCAATATAGGAGTTTGGGGTTCCTGTTGAGGAGGTTCCTGAACTTGATTCATGTGTCACTTTCCCATCCGGAAGATCCTCTACCACTGCATATTCTTTCTTGGATTCTTCCCTATTTTTTTGCAACTATTGCTTATACATGAATTTCTCATTAAAGACCACATCCCTAGATCGAATGATTTTCTTGTCCTTAATACTCCAACATTTATATCCAAAGTCATCACCACCATAACCAATGAAAGTACATTTTTCTGATTTAGCCTCTAGCTTGGTCCTATCATCCTTGTCTATATGAACAAACACCTCACATCCAAAGACTCTAAGAAATGAATAATCAAATTTCTTACCATACCAAGCCTCCTCAAGTATGCCTCCATCCAAGGCACTTGAGGGTCCTCTGTTTATCAAGTACACAACTGTGCTCACCGCTTCTACCCAAAAAGAAAGAGGTAGTCCTGCATGTAACCTCATGCTCCTAGCATGTTCCATTATTGTTTTGTTCATCCTTTCTGACACCCCATTCTGTTGCGGAGTTCCTGGAACCATCTTTTTCCTGTGGATTCCATTCTTAGAATAGTAATCATCAAATTCATTGCTACAATACTCCCCTCCATTATCTGACCTGAGACATTTTAGCTTAAGACCTGTTTCATTCTCTACCAAGGCTTTCCATTTAACAAAAGTGTCAAATAAATCATATTTGTTTCTAATACAATAAACCCAAACTTTCCTTGTTGCATCATCAATAAAAGTAACATAATAACTTGAACCCCCAAGAGATGATACCTGAGCCAGCCCCCACACATCAGAATGCACCAGCTCTAACTTACTCTCTTTCTTTATAGGTCTAACCTTGAGAAACCTTACTCGTTTTTTGTTTCCCATATATGTAGTTCTCACAAAACTCCAAACCTCTTTCTGTATATTCAGGAAAATTCTTCTTTATGATCTACATGCCCTTATGGATCATATGACCAAGCCTATAGTGCCAAGTGTTGTATCTTCTTCTGAAGCCACAAGATTACAAACATTAGTACTATAAGTGGTTAAATACAAGGTTCCAACCTTCTTACCTCTTGTCACCACAAGAGCACCCTTTGTAACCTTCCAAGAGTCCACTGTAAATATCATAGTACAACCATCACATCCCAACTGGCCCACTGATATCAAATTTCATTTTAAAGTAGGCACATGTCTGACATCCTTCAATAGCCATGTATTCCCATTCTGCATCTTAACCCGAATAGAACCTTTTCCAACTATACTGCAAGGCTCATCATCACCAAGAAAAACATGCCCAAAATCCCCTTGAACATAATCAACAAAATAATGCCTATGTGGAGTAGCATGGAAAGAAGCTCCCTGAATCTAAAACCCAAGATTCAACAATATTGTGCAAAGAAAGAATCAAAACATCATGACATACATTACATGTTGCCACATTTTCCTCCTTGTTTTCTTCTTGTTGTTTCTTATTATCTCGAAGCTCCCAACAATCCTTCTTTGCATGCCCAGAATTTCCACAGTGCCAACATACTATCTTGCTTTTTGATTTTGACCTTGCCTGATCTTTTGATTTTCCCTGGTTTCCTCTATTCTTTTGTCTCCATCTAGTTTCCACTGTCAAAGCATTCCCTGAAGTAGAAGATTCTCCAAAAAAACTCCTTTGCATTTACTCTCTTAGAATCACCCCTACAACATCCTCAAACTTCAACTTTAAGTTAGCTGGAACTGAGTTTCTTACCACCATTACAAGGCTATTCCAAATCTCATGTAAAGAGCACATAATTAATAAAGCCCTGACTTCTTCATCAAATTCTATTGTAATTGGAGCTAGCATATTTACAACCGTATTAAAATCATTTAAATGATCTGCTACTGAACCATTCTCAGACATCTTCATATTAAACAAATTTTTCATTAAAAATATCTTATTAGAGGCAGAGGGTTTTTCATACAACTTCCCTAATGCATCCATTAGTTCTTTTGTAGTCTTTTCCTTTGAAACATTAAATAATACCGAAGATGCAAGACACAGCCGGATTGTCCCAAGTGCCTTCCTATCTAGCAAATCCCATTTCGTATCCATCATGCTTAAGGGTTTGTTCACCTTCTCAGATAGCAGAATGTAAAGATCCTTCTGATAAAGGTAATCTTCCATCTGCATCTTCCAAAGACTGAAATTCTTCCTGTTGAATTTATCAACCCTTGATCTTACATAATCTTCCATAGCTCCCACTGAACCTAAAAATTTCCCTATGATTCAACACTTCAAAAAACCAAACCAGGCTCTGATACCAATTGTTAGGAAATAAGGGATAAAATATGTAGAACAATCCCTCATAAAAGCGCAACGATAGGAACTTATATGCAGAAAATATTATAGATTTGAAATAAAAGTGCAGAATAAAAATAACACAGCATAAAGAGACAAGTATTTAACGTGGTTCACCCAATTTAAGCTACGTCCACCAAGAATCACTTGATTAGATTTTATTACAAGCCACCACTCTCTCAATATAATACCCAGATCTGTTTGGAGCTATGCTCAACAAACTCTACAAAATTCACACCTGAATTCATACACATTTGCAATGTTACATCATTTTTCTACAATATGCATAAAACCACATAAGTAGACAACCACTTAAGTAGTTTTATAAAACCATGGGTATTAAAACCATGGGCCAAAACCGTCCCATAAAGCTCTGGGTCAAAAATCTGGCCCATATGAGAAAAGCATGTTTCCCGATATATTGGGCACGTTTTAAGGCGAGACAAATGTGGAATGTGTACAGTACTCTTAGTGTACTGTCTTCAACACTTTTACACATGAAAATAGGCTCCATAACCTAACAATAAATTTGACTAATTATGGAGGAACTAAACAATATTTTTGTACTTTTTACTTTTGAATGCCCTTCCACAATGTTTGTTGTAAATTCCTTTGTCATCCTGGGGTTATATTCCTCATATGCAAGCATGAAATCCAACCATCTTGTTTTCTCAAAGACTACTTCTAATTTTCTGTCTGAGAGTAATTTAACCAAACTTGTCGGTTCATGATGAAGCCTAATTCTCATTGTTGGTATGGACCAGAACAAGTAGTGGCGTAGGAATGAAAGGACTAGAGCACAAGAATGGAGAAAGTGGTAGTGCAAGAATATAAATTATGATAGCACAGGAATGGAAATGGTGATAGTAGAGGAATGGAATGAAAATAGTGAAAAATAGGGGAAAATAGAGGGGTAAAAATGGTTTTGTATACAAACAACATAAATTAGGTAAAATTTAACCAATTGTCATGGAACAAAGACAATATAGAGAATAAATTAGTACGTGGGAGATATTTATTAGGGATGTGTGAAATATTTATTGGGATATGGGATATGTGTGAAAGAATTGGAAATGGGGAGTCATCATTTTACACAAGAGTAATAATTAACAGCTTATAATTAATTTTTTTATATTTAAAGGAGAGTAATGAAACATACCTTGTTAATAATCGCTCTTCAAATCTGCTACTCAATACTGAATTCTCCTTTTCTCTCTCTGCATGTTGTCACAACACATTTATTGATGGCATGATTCAACCACTTGCTTTTTATTTTCAAATATTTTTTCTTTTATGTTTTTTAGAAGGAATGGACATCATTTCTGGTGTTCAACCACTCTTTTATAGGATTATGGTCGCCATTTATGGTTTTTAACCATCCCCTCTTTATTCTTTTTATTGAGGATTAATTTAGCTTTGAGTTGACTTGGATAGGGCAACCTTGTCCAAGCGATTCAAATCTACATTCTCTTGTAACATCTTTTTGAACTCTTCCTTTGATGCTAGATTTTGGTATAACCTCAATCTATGACTATTAACCAACATCACTCTTCTTTTACCATTAACTGGAATTAGCTATACAATCCTAGTGTTGAATAAATCATCAATTTGGTATGGACCCATCCATCTTGTTTGTAATTTCCCTTTAAAGTCCTTGTATTTTAAATTAAATAAAAGATCCCAATCCACTTTTTGAAACTTATGTTTCTTGATGTGACTGTCATGCCACAATTTTCTTTGATGTAGGATGATTTTTGTTTTGTGTAGTGCTTGTAAAATCATCTCATCCAATTCATTCAACTAAAGAAAATTTGCTTGTTATGCTTCTGTTAATTCAATTCCTAATGCAGCAGCTGTTTTTAAGGTCTGGAATTCAAATTCTATGGGAAAGATAGGTTTATTTCCACAGACCAACTCATAAGGAGTGAATCATGTGGTTGTCTTCCAAGTTGTGTTGTAGGCCCATACTGCCTCAGGTAATTTCTAAACCCAAATTTTCCTTGAGAGATCTATTGTCTTGGTTATAATGTTCTCCAATTCCCTGTTAGTGACTTCAACTCGACCATTGGATTGAGGATGGTATGGGGATGATTTCTTATGCATTAACTAATATGTTACAATAAAATAGCTAATTACACTTGACATGAATTGGGGTCGTTGGTCTAAAATAATGGATCTAGGTGCTCCAAACTACTGGAAAATGTGTTCATACAAGAAGTTTGAAACTTTTTCATCCCTTTCATATTGGAGAGCCTACACCTCAGTCCATTTTGTAACATATTATGTACAAACTAAGATGTAATCCTTTCCTTGAGAATAGGGGTCAATTGGTCCAATGAAATCTAGTCCCCACCTCTTGAATAGCTCTAGAATTACTTGAGGTTGGAGTGGCATCTCAATTATAAGTGTCGAATTTCCCATCCTTTAACATTGATCACATTTCCATACATACTATTTTTTAAAATAACCCCCCTTGGTTATTTAGATAACTTACAGTTCCATTCTGGCTCTAATTTCAAGTTTCTAGGTTGTGCGCACCTCTGGGTTTCTTCCTTGGCACATTTTCTTAGCTACATTTCTTCGCACATACCCTCCCTACTTATTACTTATCCATCCCTTTATCTTTGCTCCCTTTTTCTCACCTTTTACGCACTTTCGCATTCCCCTCTTTTATTCCTCTTTCCATTTTCCCACTGTGTGCACTTTCCTTGCACTTACTCATCTCTCTTTACGCTTTTTCCAGTCACCACACACCCTTTCATGCTCACTTGTTGACTTGCCTCCCATTTTACAAGTCCTCATCTTATTTTTTGATGTGTATGTCTTCCTTCCTAAGTCTCATGCCTCCCTATGCATGCACACGTTCTCCTTTCACGTGCATTTTCTCACGCATTGTCCTTGCAAAATTACTTCTAAGCACCCTTGTCTCGTGCATGCTTGTGCCTTCCTTGCATTCTTGTATACCTTGGAAGGAATGCATTTATTCCTTCTATATCCGCATACCCTCTCTCGTGCACTGGTGGAATTCTGAATTATTTATCTTCTCCCTCTTTCTCCCATGTGTGCACCTAAGGCTCCAACCTCTGCAGGCGCCACGTGTCCATTATAGGGACTTGTCATATAAAATGCACGTCACACAACCAATAAAATGCACCAGTTGTGCACAAAATATTTTTGGTGAATGAGTGTGTGACACATGGAAGAAAAAAACAAATATACTATTAGCCAACTTCTGCAACCAATCAAATCGTGTCATGTGTCTTACGTGTTCCTCTTGTATTACAAAACTTAAAATCATCATAAATTCTTCCATAGAGCTCGAAATCATATGCGTCTAGTCTTGTTGGAAAGATGTTGACATGGGATACACACTAAAATTTTCAAAATCAGATTTTGGTGGGATTTGGTAGGTGGAAAATAGGGAAATGTGACTCAGACCATTAACACATAGATCTAATTGAATCAACTACCCAAATTTGATTAGATTCGGTTTCCTTCCTTCTTCTACAAGTTAAGTTGACATGGGAAGGTAGATCTGATAGTTTTATAGCAATATTTGTAGGAATTTAATGCTTTTTGTTGGTGTTTAGATTTGAAAATCTTGGTTTCCATATCTTTTCCCTCTCCTTCTCTTTCATTCTCCTATATATTGTTGAATAACGCTCATTGGTAAAGATTGGAACCTCTTAGATTGCAAGAGCACTATTCAAAGTATTGTATTCTTTGCATTTTGAGTTACAAGCCTTAGATTTGGTTCTCTACATGTGTATAGTCACCTCTTTCCACCATTTTAATCGATTGTGCATCATTTGGAAACAATAAAAGTTTGTGTATGAAGATAAGGTGTTGAAGAATAGAGAGCTCATAATGTATCAAGATAAGTGCGATTTGGTGAAGGCGCAACAAATGAGTGGACATGATAATATGTTGTTGAAGTTGCTGATGAAGATATAACAAATGATAATATGTGAGAGCTAGTGTAAATTGAGTAAAGGTGGATGAAGGGCGAGAATGGATGTATGAGTTGATTTAGTGATCACATATTTGTTGTTTAAGAAACTAGTCCAAGTGACTGTGATAAAAAAAATTGTAAAATTCTAAGTGGATGCTTAGCATAGTAATGAGTAGTAGCTTCCTTGTAATTTGAAGCTTACAGAAGGCCAAGTAGTAGCTTGGCTAAATATTTGGGAGTTGAATCTTCCATGCAAATAGAAGTTTTCTAAAGGTCAAGTAGCATCTTGATGTAGCTTCAAGTTGAGTGCATGCTCAATAATTGAAATCTTTGTAACCTTTATAAGACAATTATGTCCAAGTTAATGCATTGATTTCATTGGGTTTTTCTCCCTTGAAGGGTTTCCCACATTACATCTGGTGTTCATGTGTGTTTTCTTACTCCATATTCATGTTTGAATGTCATTATTATCTCATGGTTATTGGTGATCTAGTTTGAATAGATTACTGAGTTTGTGAAGAGATTTCAAAGTTTTGAGAAGCACTTATTCACCCCTCCCCTCTCAGTGTTTGTGATTTCCAACATTTTTATGTATGAAGACAAGGTGTTGAAGAATAGAGATATCATAACGTATGAAGACTAGTGTAATTTGGTGAAGGTTTAATAAATGAGTAGACATGAGAATATGATATTGAAGTTTGTGATGAAGAAAAAATAGATGATGATATGTGAGAGCTAGTGAAAATTGAGTAAAGGTGAATGAAGGGTGAGAATGAATGTATGAGCTGATTTAGTGATCATAGATTTGTTGTTTAAGCAAATAGGCCAAGTGATTGTGATCAAACAAAATTGTAAAAATCTAAGTGGATACTTAACATAGTAGGGAGTATCAGCTTCCTTGTAAGTTGAAGCTTACAGAAGGCCAAGTAGCATCTTGGCTAAATAGTTGGGAGTTGAAGCTTCCATGCAAGTAAAAGCGTACTAAAGGTCAAGTAGCAATTTGACTAAATTTTGGAGTTGTAGCTTCAAGTTGAGTGGATGCTCAACAATTGAAATCTTTGTAGCCTTTATAGGACAATTATGTCCAAGTTAGTGCATTGATTTCAGTAGTTTTTTCTCCCTTGAAGGGTTTCCCACATTACATTTGGTGTTCATGTGGGTTTTCTTACTCTTTGTTCATGTTTGAATGTCATTAGTCTCTCATGGTTATTGGTGATCTAATTTGAATAGCTTACTGAGTTTGTGAAGAGATTTAACTTTTTTGAGAAGTATTGATTCACCCCTCCCCTCTCAGTGCTTGTGATTTCCAAAATTTCTTCCTTCTCTCTATGTGCACCCTCTCACACATGCTAGTGGCATTCTACATTCTTACTCTTCTCCCTCTTCCACCCGAGTGTGCACCGAAGGCTATAACCTTCACGTTCCATTTTTTGCATGCCACGTGTCCATTCTAGGGAATTTTCAGATAAATTGTATGTCACATTACTAATCAAAATGCGCCAGCTACGCACTGAATCTTTATGGTGAATGAGTGTGTGACATGTGGCATAAACAAAAAAATAGACAATTATCTAACTCCTACGCCTAATAAGATCACGCCATGTGTCTTACATGTTCCTTTTGTATTGAAAAACTTCAAATTGCTATAACTTATTCCATAAATCATGTTAAAATGAGTCTGACATGGCAGGACAAGGATTGAGCATGAGAACACCTAATTGAGTATTGACTTCTTGAGGAGCTAGTGGTTTTTATAGGAAAAATGGTGATGAGATATCATGTTAGGATGATGTCATAGATGGTTGAGCAATAATTTGATTAGGAAATAAGGTTATAATGATGGATATAAGGATGAATGACTATAATTGGTATGACTAGCTCATTACAGCAGGCCTAACCCTTAGACCTAGATAGTAAGGTGACGTGGAATGATAGATTGAAGTTAGGAGGATAATAGAGAAGCATTGTAGAGGCATGATAAACATGTTTTAGGGTCTATATGATGAAAAATAGGGCTGACTTATGAACTAAGATGGAAACTAGCTCAAACAGGCATAGGTCTAGGACCTAATATAAACATGAGTTGAAGAATGGAGCAGAAAAAGATATAGCATGGCATTATAAGCATGAAATGTGTATGGTTACACTATAAAGGATATGTGGAATATGTTTCATACCATCATTTATCCATTTAAGGTAAGTTCAAGATAGTTTAGAGGCATGTTCTTGAAGCCTAGCTAGAAAAGCATGCACAAACCATGGTATTCAAGAAGGTACATGGGTAATTATGATTAAAAAAAGACTTAAGACATGTGAAAAATGGTACTCCAATTCTGTGGACAAATTTTCATGTAAATTTGAAGTAGAATTTTGAAGTTATGAACTTTTAGGTGAAACTGAGTTCTCAGAATAGCCATTTCCAGTTCATGGGTCAAGTTTGAAATGTTCATTGGCACGTTAAAAAATTGCACAGTGACCCAAGACTTTTACCAATTTTTAGGAATTGAGTTAATAAAACGTTACAAATGGAATGAGTTAGAATTATGTCTCCAGTTTTATGAACGGTCGTTAAGAACCTAAGATGCTACAAACCCTCCCAAAACCCAACCTCTAGAGCGATGGAGAAGAAATCAAGTTTTTGGGCATGAAATGGATTGTGCAAGCTAAGTTAGTATTATGGACATGTAGAGGACTCCTTTTACCTTGTTTTAGTGGAATTTTGGTGTTCCATATGTGAGAGTAAGGTACAATTTTAGCTCTATTTTACAAAGATTTGTTAGTACAACTAGGTAATGAAGGCTTCATGTTAATAAGTTTGGTGTAGGAGCAATCTTGGGAGGTTCCCCAACTGCTCATGATAATATACTTGTATGTTGTGTGTAAAAATTTGATAAACCAGGTCACACAAAGTATATTACTACTTAAGGGATAAACAAGGCAAAAACTATTCATATTGTTTGAAGGGGAAATGAAGTTTTTGGAGGTGCAAGGTGATCATGGAAAGTTGATACAATTCCCATATGAAATTTTCAAGCCCAAGAGGTGATCAAGTGAAGTGTGTTTTTTTCTAGGCTCAAATGATCTAACTTGTCATTCTAGGCCCATCAAGTAAGTCAGAGAAAAAAGAGAGTAAAAGTGTTTTTATCCTCTCAACTCATGCATGTGAATGTTTGTAGATGGAGTAAAATTTCCATATGAATTGTTCAATGCATTTTTGCCTCATGAAAGTGAAGTGTTTGATGTTGGAAGCCTTTGATGAAAAACTAGTTTTTAGGGCTCTGAAACCAAGTCAGAGTTGTCTCATAAATGTAAGCATTATAATTCTATTTTTTTAGAAATTGAGCTTGTTGGTAAGATTAAATGTTGCACAAGTTCAAGATATTTTTAGAGAGGTATGACATGATCCATGATCAAGTATTTGAATGAATTTATACCTCATTTTTTGAAGACTATTTTTCTGAGCTTGTAAATCCTTGAGAGACCTTGTTCCAATTTGCATGGCATGGATAACCTGAAGGTGCTATTGTTGCTCCAAGTGCATGGTTTTTTTATAGACCTTTTGATGAGTCTTAGACATGATTTTCATTACATGACATTAATTTTTTGTTCTCCTTATACATAAAAGTTAAATATAGTGTTTTTGAGGATTTTACATCTACTATGAAGCTAAAATGAGAGCTTGAAGTTGAAATGGTGAGTTTACGAGCTTGAAGGGAGTTATAGAGAAAAATAATGATGTGTGTAATTTTCATGCATGCTAAGAACAATTGGAATTGAGTACCTTTACTACAAGACAAGATTCCTACATTATAGAATATGATAAACTGACAAGGGCAGTTACAAATCAAGTCCACAGAAGGTCAGTTTGGAATATTTGCAGGAGATTTAATAAGACTTCCTTGATCATCATTTGAATTAGGAGCATCTTGACAAGTCCTACAAAATCAATACATGTAACTGACCCTATGTCAGAAGTCATAATTTATTAAGGACAGTTTTTGTATGAGGTCATACTTCTCCTCCTTATACGAGTTGTAGACCCAAGTAGGTGAAGGGTCATAGAATTTTAAGTGAAAAAGGTATTTGAACATGTATCATTTTAATATATAAAGACATTTTTGTGTATGAAGACAAGGTGTTGAAGAATAGAGAGCTCATAATGTATGAACACTAGTGCAATTTGGTGAAGGTGCAATAAAGGAGTGGACATGAGAATATTTTGTTGAAGTTGTTGATGAAGACAAATCAGATGATGATATGTGAGAGCTAGTGAAAATTGAGTAAAGGTGAATGAAGGGTGGGAATGAATGCATGAGATGATTTAGTGATCACATATTTGTTTTTTAAGTAACTAGGCCAAGTGATTGTGATCAAACAAAATTATAAAAGTCTAAGTGGATGCTTAGCATAGTAGGGAGTAATAAATTCCTTGTAAGTTGAAGCTTACAGAAGGCCGAGTAATAACTTGGCTAAATAGTATGGAGTTGAAGCTTCCATGCAAGTAGAATCTTGCTAAAGTTCAAGTAGTAATTTGACTAAATTTTGGAGTTGTAGCTTCAAGTTGATTGGATGCTCAATAGTTGAAATGTTTGTAACCTTTATAGGAAAATTATGTCCAAGTTAGTGGATTGATTTCAGTGGGTTTTTCTCCCTTAAAGGGTATCCCACATTACATTTGGTGTTCATGTATGTTTTCTTACTCCTTGTTCTTGTTTGAATGTCATTAGTCTCTCATGGTTACTAGTGATCTAGTTTGAATAGCTTACTAAGTTTTTGAAGAGATTTCAAAGTTTTGAGAAGCATTGATTCACCCTTCCCCTCTCAATGTTTGTGATTTCCAACATTTCTTCCTTCTATCTCCACGCACCTTGTCACGTGTGGTGGTGGAATTTTACATTCTTTCTCTTCTCCCTCTTGCTCCCTCACGTGCACCTAAGGCTACAACCTTTGTGCGTCATTCCGTGTGCACCACATGTCCATTCTAGGGACTTGTTAGATAAAGTGATGTCATGTGGCCAATCAAAATGTGTCAACTACGTGTTGAATCTTTATGGTGAATGAGAAAATGACACATGGTAGAAACAAATAAATAAACAATCAGTCAACTCTTGCATCTAATCAGATCACACCACGTGTCTTGCATGTTCCTCTTGTATTGCAAAACTTAAGATCATCATAACTTCTTCCACAGAGCTCAAAATCCTATGTGTTTGGTCTTGTTGGAAGGTTGTTGATGTGGGCTACACATTGGAATTTTCAAAATCAGATTTTGGTAGGATTTAGTAGGTGGAAAACAAGGAAACACAACTCATATCATTAATACATAGATACAATCAACTCAACTACCCATATTTGATTAAAATTGGTTCCCTTCCTTCTTCTCCAAGATAAGTTGACATGGGAAGGTGGATATGATAGTGTTGCAGGTGGATTTTTTAGGAATTTAATGTTTGTTTTTGGTGGTTAGATTTGAAAATCCAAGTTTCCCTCTATTTTCCCTCTCCTTCTCTCCCATTCTTCTATATATTGTTGAATAATGTTCATTTTTAAAGGCTGGACCCTCTTGGCTTGTAAGATCACTATTCAAAGTGGTGTATTATTTGTATTTTGAGTTGTCGGCCTTAGATCTGGCTCTCTGCATATGGATATTCACCTCTTTCCACCATTGTAATCAACTATGCATCATTTGGAAGCAATACAATTTTGTTTTGTGGCTACTTTCTACCCTAGCTCACATTTTATTGCTTTTCCTTTTGCATTGTTGGTATGTTCTCCATTCTTCATTTCCCTTGTAGGTTTATTTTCTATTTTTCTCCATGAAAATGGGTGTGTGAGTGTTGTTTCAGACTATGGCATGTTTTTATGCCTTCCCTGTGCACATTTTCCCTCATTTTCACTCATCTGAGAGTGTTCATCCCCCTCTTATGGGTGCTATCACCTCCCCTTAGCTTAGGTTTACATTTCAAGCATCTCCTTCTCACCTTGGTCCCTTGAAAGGATAGAGTAGTGCTAGGTAATTACATTTCCCTTCTTAAGAGTAGTTGTAGCAATATAAATAGCTAGAGGATTCTGACCTTGTCTAGAGATCTATCTCAAACTTAAGATCACATAGCTTGGAGACAGTCCCATGTTTCCTCAAAGCCCCAAATCATCCTGGGATGGATACAATTTTGAGCTCCAACAATTTTGGCATGCCCGGTGGGACTAGTTTAAATAGTTATACATATTCATTTCAGAAAGTTTTGATGTTTTCTTGTTGATATCCAACCTTATGAGGCTTCTTCAACACATTCGGAGACTCCTAACAATCCAGATCTATTGTTTCTAGTAGTCAATGCACATATTTCATGAGAAGTATACATACCAAAATGAGCTTCGCAGTTGAAGAATATTTTGAATATCTATAGTTATCTCCAAGAAGAATAAGTAGTAGGACCACATGATAGTATCCATCTCTCGCGTACAAGGTGCATTCCAATCCTTCTCTTGCTAAACCTTCTATGTGCTCTACCAGGGTATTTAGACTCATTTCAGCTATGGCTCAATAACGAAATCTACCCTTTGTCAGCTTCAACAGTGGTAGTCTTTTGACTCTTCTTGTGTAACATGATATACCAGTGGCTTCACTTAAAAGTATTCCATTTTTCACTAGTGAGAATCAAGTTACCCCTACTGAGCACATTCAAGAGATTGCAAATGTATGCGCTATTCACCTAGTTTCTGAAGATGATGTAGCTGTAAGGATTTTTGCTTCTTATCTCAAAGGAAAAGTGATTCAATGGTACATAAGCTTAAGACATTCCCCTATTCACAACTGGGATGATCTTGGCACTTCTCTTTACAATTAGTTTGAGGGGATAGAAGACAAAATCTCCTTGTTATAACAACTCAAAACAATCAAGAGATCTCCCAAAGAGTTCATGGCTGACTTCAACTTCAGATTTCAGAAGACATGGGATATAATTCCTCTTCTCTTGAGACCAACCGCACAAGGTGATTTTCTTTATTTTTTAATAGATTTAAATTATGACATTGCAATGATGATATAATATGTGGGTACTGCACATCTCTCTTATGTCTTTCCTATAGCCATTAGGGCATATAATTTCCTTATCCAAGCTGGTAAGATGACCCCTAGATTGCATATGTCCTTGTTTCTTAAACTACCTCAAGAACCCCAACCTTCTGTTGTTCCCATTCCTAAGCAAAGTCATAACCCATTGCCTACATGTCATACGCTCCCCATCAATAGAAGGAGGATGAAGAAATGAAGGCCCTGATTAGAAACTTGTCTAACAATGTTATATCTTTAGAAAAATAGCAGGCACAAGCCTTCAGAAGTAACTCTAATCAAGGATTCAATCAAAGGCATCAACCCTTCAGAAATCAATATCCAAATCATAGATATGGGTATAACTATTAGAATGATACATGACAGGATCACAATGCACACATTCCATTACAAACAATTTCTCCTACGCAACCCCTTCCTGCGTCCAGTTTAAGTAATGAACTAGTTCTAGTACAGAACAACATAGTCTAGGAGACATAGTGGCTCTTTCCTTACAACTTGCCACATAGTTAGTATAATTGTGAAAATGCATTGCGCACACAAGCCTTCATGATCTAGAGTGTTTCAAGATATGAGTCTTCCACTAACGTGCGTGAACCTAATAATGAGGAGGTGTCAGAATCCAACCTAGAGACAAACTTAATATTATTTGGTGTTGATGACTTTTTCACAATGATTCAATGTGAACAATCCAAGTAGACCATGCACACATGTTGCTGACAACACAAGGTTCAAGAAAATAATGTTGGAATATGGTGAGCAACCTTTGCCTTCTGCTAGTAATACTGATCAACTTTATAAATAGAAGGATGGCATGAATCAACCCAACAGTTCAAGCATACATGTTGTTGCGCATGAGTTCCCACGCAACATTGTACCTCAAGTGGTGTGTGCCCCTCCTTTGGTAGGTTAAGCCTCTACTCAACCTAAAACACATACCTTTGTACCTGAATAATCAAGAAAATATGTTTTTATGCCTCATATGCACAAGTCCATGTGCCTTCCATTCAATATTTTAGACCATATGAAGAAGAAAAACGTAAATATCATAATGTGGGATGCATTGGTTATTCCATCTTAACGCAACCTCCTACATGAAGCTCTTGTGTAGCTCCCATGCATTGACCTAGCTATCCAGAAACCTTAAGTTGTTATCAATCTATGCTAAGTAGAGGAGAAGAAAGTAAGAAAATTTTTCAAAACCCCACCATTCTACATGTTATTGATAGTAGGAAAACACCTTGTTCATAATTGCATGATTGACTCAGGGGCTAGCACTTCTATCATGCCTAAGAATTTTTTTGATATCCTAGGTCTGAAGCACAAATCTGTCTCTAAAGGAGTCTTGTAGCTTTATGGATAAACTATTAGCATCCTAAGATTCATCAAGGATCTTGATTTAACCCTCCATGCATGTCCAATCCTAACCATAACGCAAGATGTGTCAGTCATTGAATTGCCTTCATTGTTTTCCATCTACCTATGAAGGGATTTTGCTACTAAGGTGGGTGGTTACTTGTCTTCAGATTAGTATCATATGTTCCTGAGAATAAGGTATGGTACCAGGTTTACCATACAAGTTGAGCCTATATTTTCCTATCATGTTGAGTCATACTCTCCAAGCCAATTGCCTTATTAAAAAGGCTAAGAACAAGACTCAATTTCAAAAGAACAACCCATTCCTCCCTCCATACTTGATTTATTATTAGATGAATGGGGCAAATAGCACTATGAATTTAATCCCTATGACACATCTATTGAAACTAGACTTAGTACATACTGCATACTTTAAGAAGAAGCCATCCTCCCTATCCCTCTCAAGCAATAAAATGACACTTATGGACTATGAAAGATGTTCTTTAATGGTTATAGAATCAGAAATGGCATAGGTATGGGTGTTATTCTCATTTACCCTATGGATGAGAAGTTCTTCTTAGTGCACAGATTGCAATTTTCATGATCCAACAACATAGCAGTGTATGAATCATTATTGCATGGTCTTCTTATTGTTAAAAGGAAATAAATCAAGGCATTGCAGATCTTTGGGGACACTGAATTGGTCATCCACCATGTCACAAAAAAGTGTGAAACAAATAATAATCTTTTGAAATCTTACAAACTTAGAGTTTGGGACCTCTTGGAGAGCTTTGATGCTCTCAATCTACAAGTGGTGCTAAGGAAGTTGAATAAGGACGCATATCTGATGGTAACCATTGGTTCAAAATTCTCACCAGCTGAGGACTTTTTCCAAGGAAATGCATAACACATCAAGATGATGGTCATAACATCCATTCCAGATAATGAAACCAACTGAAAGTGCTTAACAATGATGCACAATTTGTGTAATTCATCCAGAATGAAACCAAGTTTTCTTCAAAAATGCAATCTGATTTGTATGACAACTATGGTGACCAGGTGATTCAATTCAAGACAAAAAAAATTCCTAAAGTGTTGGTTACCTTATAGAACATCTTTAGTATTGATTTTGAGTTCAAGGGTGAAGAAAAAAACATGAGTGTAGTGCAAGAGGATTAATGGTCAGTTATTATTGCACATGGTAAAGAGTTGTTGCTTGGTAAAGAATGCACACAAGATGAGAAATAGGCCTTCATCTCTTTATGTCAAAAATACAATGACATCTTTTCATGGGAGTATGAATACCTGAAAGGATTTGATCCAAGTTTTTTTCAACACTCCATTTACCTTGATCCTAGTATCAGGCCCATCAAACAAAATAAAAGGCCCATCAATCCTAAGATAGATCCCCTCATGAGGAAGGAGTTATCTAACTTCATTGAGGAATAAATTATATTTCCCATCAAGTACTCTACATGGGTGGAAAATATTGTTCCAATATGCAAGAAGAATGGTGAAATCATAATTTGTGTTCATTTCATATATTTGAATAAGGCGTCATTAAAGGATCATTATCCTTTGCCTTCTATAGAGCAGATTTTGCATATTGTTGTTGGTGAGTAAAGTATTTCCATGCTGGATGGGTATTTAGGCTTCAATCAGATCATGGTCAAGTAAGAGGATCAATTCAAAACTACATTTACAACTAAATGGGGAACATATGCCTATCATAAAATGCCTTTTAGTTTATCAAATGTAGGTGTAACATTTCAGAGAGAAATGGACACTGCCTTCAAAGGATATATCAATGAGTTCATCCTATTTTACTTGGATGACATAAATATTTTCTCAAAGCAAAGTACATATCACATCATGTATATAGAGAAAGTATTTAAGAGATGTAGATAATTTAGGGTATCTCTAAACCCCAAGAAATGCAACTTTGTTGTTGCGTAAGGCAAGATTCTGGGCCATGTTTAATCAAAGGATTGTATTTCCATTAATCCAGAGTGCAGCTTAGCCATCCTCCCTCTCTCTTTACTAGTGCACAAGAAGGCCCTACAATAATTCCTAAAAAAATCAATTTTTTTAGGAGATTCATTCCTAATTTTGTAGGTTTGGTTAGGCCCATCACCCTCATGCTCAAGAAGACATAGTCTTCAAGTGGACAATAGAAGGAAAATAAAGTTTCAATAAAATAAAGAAAGAAATTACTCACACCCCAACACTTATCAACCCTGATTATGCTAAACATTTCATCCTCTATGCATATGGGGTTAATGCTAGTGTTTTTGATGTCTTGATTCAAGAAAATGAACAAGGACTAGAGCATCCAGTGGCTTTCTTCATTCAAACACTGAAGGATTATGAATTGAAATGTTTTCATATGGAAAAATAGGTCTTCACCATTATGCACCCTTGAATAATTTCAAAAGTATGCTCACCACTAATCATGTCAAAGTTCTAGTTTCACACTCTAGTGTAAGAGATTTTGATATGGGAGCAGAAATCAGTGAGAAAAGAGCAAGATGGGTGACTAAAATCATGGAATATGATGCGACTATTAAATCCACTAAGTTGGTTAGATGTAACGTGCTCTGTAATCAGATTGTTAAAGATGCATAGGATGGTCAAGATTCTTAATTGTTCCTGGATGAGGAACCTCCGTGCACTGAAGTTGAACAGAGCACAGATCCTAATGTGTGCAATTCGATAGAATACATGGCAACATTCCTCTCTTTTAGCGCACACCCTCTTGGTCTTAAAAAAGTAAAGAAAATACATATGAGGCTACAGTTTATCCCATATGTGTTGATTGATGGATTTAACTTTAAAAGAAACACAAATGGTGTGTTTCTGAGACATATTGATGGCATGCAGGTCAACAAAATGTTAGAAACATTTAACGATTGATTCTCTGGTGGACACTTCTCTGCCAAGGCGATAACGATGAAAATCATCAAGGTATGATACTTCTGGCGTACCCTCTTTACTGATGTGCACAAGTGCATCATAAAATGCTAAGAATTCCCTTTCTTTGCAAGAAAAAATAAATTGGGAGTGTTTCCCCTCCGTCTAATCCAAGTGAATCATCCTTTTACGTAATGGGGTCTTGACTTCATAGCTATGATTAACCCTCCTTTAAGAACTAGTCATAAGTGGGTGTTAACAACAACAGATTACTTCACCAAATGGAAAAAAGATATCTCGCTCAAGGAAGTAACTAAATCACTCATCCTTAACTTTCTCGAAGGAATCATGACAAGGTTTTACATCCCTCAAACCATTATCTTTGATAATGGAAAATCCTTCCTTGGTACTAAGATTTATGAGTGGGCTCTTAGTCTTGGAATATATTTGAAGACTTCTTCCAACTATTACCCTCAAGGTAATGGTTTGACATATTCTATAAATAAGAACATGATTAGGATCATGAAAAAAACAATGAACATCAGCTAAAGGCAATGGCACACAAAGGTCTCATGTGTGCTCTAGGAATACAGAATCATGGTGAAGAAGGCAATTAGTACTTCACCATACAAAGTGGTATATGGAAATGAGGGTAGACTTCCTTTATCTTTAGAAGTACCTTCGCTAGAGCTAGCCCAGTGGCTACAATTTGAAGGCGCAAGCCAAAGATAAATTAGAATGGTAGAGTTGGTTAAACTTGAAGAACTAAGAAACTCTGCCCTAATCAAATTGGAACTGTGTGCAATGGAAAGTTGCACAAGCTATGGAATGAGGCAAAATAACCTCAAAGCTTTGCTTTACTCATCCATGCACCATGAGATAAGAGCTAAACAAGAAACTATCTATGCATATATAAATTTGAAAAAAATATTCAAACCCTAGTATATATACTACTCTCTACTCCATGAAATCTTAATAAAAATGAACCTAGTTAGATTCTAAGTAATCAAATTAGATGTGTTGTTTACTTCAATGGAGGTGAAGAGGTCTCTCTAAAATGGCTACAAGACCAAGTTAGATACCCTCCTACTAACCTACTATGAAGTTATGGATGCAAGATGGAAGAGCTCTAAATAATGGAGTATGGCCAAGATCCAAATGTTCTATAGCTTAAAGCTATCACAAATGATTTCTAATGCCTTTCGAAAGTGTTTGAGAGAGAAGGACTTGTGAGTGAAGTTGTAAGTTGAATGGGTAGGCTTAGCCTTGTATTTATAGTTTTCCAAATGGAAGAGTTTGAACTTTGGGTGCATGTGGGACTAAATCTCAAAAAGCACTTTTAGATTAGATTTAGGATAAACATGCTTTAGGCTTAGTTAAGCTAGGATTAGGCTAGTTAAACTTGATTAGCAAGTGATTAGAGACTCATTGAGAGTTGGGAGGGGTCTGGATAACCAATTGTGACTGATAGATAGCCTAAAAATCCAATAGAAGTGGTCTAGAGAGAACTAGGCAGGTTCTGAATGGTCGAAAGGAGGAATGTTTAGCTAATAAGAGAGATATTAGCCAAATAAACTGATTATAGGAGGAATACAACTGAAAGAGTGTCATGAATGGGCATTCGAGAATGGAGCAAAGTATGGGGATTTAACAAAGTGTCGTTAATTGATTAGATTGGATGAAATGCTAAGTGTAAGCATATTTTAGGTGTCTACAAGAACATCATTAGCAATCAACTAAGTAGTGGTTTTACAGAAAGGCTAGAGCTCATAATTTCAAAGTGAGTGATATGGTCTTAAAATTGGATGTTGATAGAGCCAAACTAGGGTGTCATTCAAAGTTTGATGTACTTTGAAGTGGCCCATATATCATCAGTTCTTGTAAGGAGGCTAACTCTTTTGAGTTGTCTCATCTTGATAGAGATGTGCTACCAATCCCATTCATTTATCTCAAGCATTTTCATTAAGTTGTTCTTCTACATCATGTAATTAGAGTAGTTTTCAATTCCTCCAACTGCGCGCTCCCAAGTAGTGTTTTCTTGTACGTAGTTTCTTTCTTCTCACACATTCATGTGCACGGTCTTTTTTTACTTTCAGGATGCCGGTCCATGTACTTATATTTTAAAGTTTTTAGTGATAGAGGTAATGTTTCACTTGTTGGCACTATCCAATATTTTTGTGCACATTTCCTAAGAATATTTATAACAATGCTTCAAGTGAGTTCAAGGGTATTTCTTCAAGTGGCAAATCATAATTTTGTATTTTAGACTGACTCCATGCCCAATATATGCTTCAAGGCTACTGATATCTTTTATCTAGCAGGAATATGGCTAAAAAATTCACCAAACTATTGTCTAAAATAATCCCCTTTGTTATTCAGACAACTTTTAGTTCCATTTTGGCTTTAAGTTTAAGTTTCCATGTTACACACACCTCTGGTTTTCTTCCTTGGCACATTTTCTTAGCTGCAGTTCTTTGCGTGCACCCTCACGTGCCCTCCCTACTTATTTCTTGTCCTTCCCTTTCTCTTTTCTCCTTTCTATGCACCTTTTGTGCACTTCCACATTCCTCTCTTTTATTCTTCTTTCCATTTCCCCATTTCACGTTCTTTCCCCACGCACGCTCGTCTCTCTTTGCACTTTTCCTAGTCACCGCACACACTTTCATGCTCACATGCTGACTTGCCTCCCATTTTGTAATTCCTTGGCCTATTTTTTTGCACATTTATTTCTTCTTGAGTCTCCTTCCTCCCGACATGCACACTTGTTCTCCTTTCACATTCTTTTCCTCGCACACGCTCATGCCTTCCTTGCATTCTTGCACACCTTGACAAGAATGCATTTCTTCCTTCTATCTCAATGCACCCTCTCACACACCCTAGTGGACTTCTACATTCTTTCTCATCTCCCTCTTGGTCCCACATGTGTACCTAATGTTACAACCTCTGCGTTCCATTATGTGTGTGTCTTTATTCTGGGGACTTGTCAAATAAAGTGCATGTCACGTAACTAATCAAAATGTGTCATTTTTGCATCAAATCATTATGGTGAATGAGTGCATGACACATGAAAGAAACAAATGAGTAGACAATCAGCTGACTCTTGCGACCAATCATATTGCGCCACATGTCTTGTGTGTTCCTCTTGTATTGTAAAACTTCAAATCGCCATAACTTCTTCCTCAAAGCTTGAAATCATGCACGTCTGGTCTTGTTGGAAAGTTATTGAAGTGGGATACACATTGGAATTTTCAAAATCATATTTTGGTGAGATTTGGTAGGTGGAAAGTAGGGAAATGTTACTCATACCATTAATACACGGATCCAACTAACTCAACTACCTAGATTTGATTAGATTTTGCCCCCTTCCTTCTTCTACAAGTTAAGTTCACATGGGAAGGTAGATATGACAGTGTTGTAGGTAGTTTGTAGGCATTTAATTTTTGATGTTGGTGGTTGGATTTGAAAATATGATTTTCCCTCTCTTTTCACTCTCCTTCTCTCCCATTCTTCTATATATTGTTGAATAATGCTCATTTATAAAGGTTGGACCCTCTTGGATTGCAAGAGCATTATTCAGCATAGTGTATTCTTTGCATTTTGAGTTACAAGCCTCATATATGGTTCTCTTCATGTGGATACTTTCCTCTTTCCACCATTTTAATTGACTATGCATCATTTGGAAGCAATAAAGGTTTATTTTGTGGCTACTTTATGCCCTAGCTCACATTTTGTTACATTTTCTTGTTTTTTATTTTGCATTGTTGGTATGTTATACATTCTTCATGTCCCTTGTAGGTTTATTTTCTATTGTGATCCATGAAAATGGGTGTGTGAATGTTGTTTAAGGATGTGCAACATTTATCTTCCATCTCTGTGCATATTTTCCCTCATTTTCACTCATTTGAGAGTTTTCATCCCCCTCTTTCCGGTGTTATCACCTCCCCTTATCTTAAGTTTACATTTCATGCATCTCCTTCTCACCCTGGTCCTTTGGAATTGTAGAGTAGTGCTAGGTATTTGAATTTTCCTTCCTAGGAGTAGTTATAACAGTAGAAATAGGTAGAGGAAGTGGGCCTTCTCTAGAGTTCTATCTCAATCGCAAGGTCCCACAACTTGGAGACATTCCCATGTTGCCTCAAATCCCCAGGTCATCCTAATTTGGGATGACTACAATTTTGAGCTCCAACACATACTTTTTGACATATTTATGCAAAGAAAGCCAATAATAGTTAGCTCCCAAAACTTTGTGGATAGTTCTCTTGACTAAATGGTTTCCCTCTAATGGTTCATCATAACATTGTCCTAGTATGTCAAAGATCTCATCTTCAACTAGACACTTGCATAATACATGGTCGGGTCCACATTTGAAAAGCATTGCATTAAACCATGTATACATCACACTTTTTTTAATTAATTACTTCCTTTTTTATGTATGAGGAAAGATGGGAACTTCCCTGTAGCTAAGTAATCAGCCCTGTCTGCAAACTAAGGAGAGATAGTTGAGATTGCAAATAAATGTTCATATGAAAAATCATCATTGACCTGCTCCTTTGTACCTAAAATGGTTACCCTCAAGATAAATTTAGCTATAATATTTGATTTCCCTTGTTTATCAACAATCTTAATGTTAAATTCTTGTAATAACAAAATCCAACTTACAATTTTGCCATACACGAAAATTTTATTCATTAGATACTTAATAACAAAATGATCAGTATGAACGACTACTTCATATCTTGTATTATAATGGTAGAACTTGGTAATTGCATAAATAATTGCAAGAAACTCGTTTGTATTAGTGCAATTCCTTTCAGCAAGGGAGAGGTTTTTGCTAACATAGTAGATGGCATACATTGCCTCTCCTTCCTCTTATTGTCCAAGCACAACTCCCACTGCTTCATTGGAAGAATCAGTTTGTATGTGAAAGGGAAACTTCCAATTTGGGCCTCTTAAGACTAGGGTATTTTTAAATTTTTCCTTGATGACGTAAAAATGTTTTTGACACGCTTCTATCCATTCAAATTTAGAGTCTTTTGTTAGAAGGGAAAATAGTAGAGAAGCTAGTTTACTGAAATCTGAAATGAATCTTCTATAATAGCCAGCATGTCCCAAAAATCTTCTTACTTCAATTTGATTTTTGGGGGATGGAAGTTGCACAATGATTCTGACCTTATCAAGATCTACTTTGATTCCCTCAGCTAAAATATGGTGGCCTAGGACTATACCTTTCTCCATCATGAATAGACATTTCTCATGGTTTAAAGATAACTGATGTTTTTCACACCAAGAGATTACTTTATTTAAATTATCAATTTCCTCTTGGATCTTTTCCCCGTAAATTGTAAAATCATCCATATAAATCACCACATAATCATGAGTGAGATCAACAAAGATTACTAACATGGCTCTTTGGAAAGTAGTAGGAGCATTATATAAGCCAAAACATAAGACCTTATAGGTAAATGTCCCCCATAGGTAGGTAAAGGTAGTCTTATCTTGGTATTATGGTGCCACCATGATTTGATTATACCCACTAAAATCATCAAGGACTGATAAATACCTTTTTCCAGATAAATTATCCATGACTTGGTCAATAAAAGGTAGGGGAAAATAGTCTCGATGTGTTTCCTTATTCAACTCCTTATAATCCACACAAACTCTCCATTTCCCATTATTCTTAGGCATTATAAATAATGGAGAAGCCCACTAGATATCTAAAATTGGATATATAAATCCTACCTGAAGAATTTTTTTGATCTCAGTTTTTTACAATATCTCTTAAGGAGGGGTATATCCTTCTTTGTGGTTACCTGACTAGTCTGGAATTGATTGTGTAAATGTGTTGTGTATAAATATTGGGTTGAATACCCTTCATTTCAATATATTCCCAAACAAAATATTTAGGGTGAGAGCATAGAAGCTTAAACAGGGTATTCTCCTCTTGACTAGTCAACCGGCTATTGGTTGCCAATTTTTTTCCTGGGAAAATGGGTACTTGTTTGGTGTCAAGATGGAGATAATTTAACATTGGGTATTATCTTAGTAATGAATTCAATGATCTTTTATGGGGAATCAATCTGTGTATTTCAATAATGTTATGGAAGATGCTCTCAGTCAAATATATGTTTCGTGAGAAAGGAAAGATTATATGTTTGTTTTTTCATCTATCATATCCTCTTATATCTCCAATGATATTGAAAATAGTTCAGAAGGATCCCAACTATAAATATTTTTTAGTGTTCTTGGATTATGACCATAGCTAAATATGAAACCACATCCTCTGTTTCCTATGGGTCCTCCTTCCACCATTGTTTATCTTCAGTGGAAAAATGTTTTACAGCTGGATATATGGATTATTTATTTAAATCTTGACCATTTGTAATTATCATGTTGATTGTCCTACAATCAATAAGAGCTGCAGTAGTGGCTAACCAAGGGCATCCTAGAATTAGAGGATACCCGATTTTCTTATTCTCTATTTTGATAACCATAAAATCTAGTGAGTAATCCCATGCTTCAATTGTTATGGTTACATGCTCTATGATCTCCTTGGGCTTAGCTACAGATTGGTCAGCCATTTGTAACACTATTAAAGTTGATTGTGGTTTAAGAAGAGCCAATGTGGACAAGATTTCAGTAGCCCTCACATTAATTATAACCTCTAAGTCAATTAGAACATTTGGAATCTTCACATCTCAAATACAAACTATAACAATTGGACTCCTAGGGTCGCCATATTTTGGAGGGGTCATCTTCCCTTCTAGTATGATAACCAATTTTACATCAACATGGATTGTTCTAGGCTGATTTTTCCTCCCACCTATAGTTTTAACACAAAGCTCTTTGATAGGTTTATTCAACTTTGGGATATCTCTAAGATCTTGTAACAGAGGGATTCCATAACTTAGTTTATTTAATTCTTAAATCAACTCTAAATCTAGTTTTTATTGGGTTACAACATTTTCCTTTTCCAACAGTATGGATGGAAAATGCATATTTTCACTTGGTTCAAATGTTATTTCAAGGAAGGTTTTGTTTATGTTTCTTCTAGTTTTTATTTATCTTCAGGGACATCTTATATAATTAGAGAGGATGGTTTTGAAGTAAACTTCCCTTACCGTAACAATATGTGTCTATAGTCCACCAAATTCACTGTAGGGATCTTATCAGATTCGATGGTGTATGTTGGGTTACCCTACCTCACATTATTTGGATTTGTCATGGTTTGAGCTAGAATTTTTAGCTGGGCATTTTTTTCAGATGAGACAACAGTTGTAGGCCTAGTCAACAAAGCTTGTTGTCCTTGGGGTCTCCTTGGATTATAATACTGTTGACCCACTCCTTGGGGTGCATTCCATTGTTATTGAAATTAATAGTTAAATTATTAGAATGGTTGAATGGTTGGGTTTAGAGTCCATGGTTGTGGATAATAATTTGGTTGTGCATTCCAATAAGGACTCCATTCCTATGAGACTTGTTATACTCAAGGTTAGGGGTATGACCATGGTGTGTTCTATTGGTTTAGAACCCATTGGGTTTTTGGTGCATAGTACTAATTTTGATTTTCTTGAAAATTCCATCCTTGCCTTTGAGCCTCATAATTTAACTTAGCTTCACTTTGTGTATTCTGTTTTAAGTGATTCTTTAGTATGGCCAAAAATCCACATTGATCACTAGCATGTTTTAGATCACAGACAAGGTAGATGTCTATTTTATCTAAGGGAGAGTCCTTAAGCCCATGTTTGTTCCTACATCTTGGATAGTATATGAACAATGGATATGTATTTCTAACTTTCTTCCTATCCATAGTTGTGTTAAGTTGCACTAAGAGATCCATTCTTAATTTTTTAATCTCTTCTCTTAGTTTGGATATGTTGTCATTGGCAATCTTGCCTTTTTGCTTTCGAAGGTTTGGGAAAGTCTGGGAGTAATTACTAAAGATGTTAATGATATCAGTGAATTCCAACTTGTTCGTGTCTCCTTTTCCCATGAGATTAAAGGATTTTTTTATTTACTCATCCAATCCTATAAGGAATAGAGTTTTTAGAAGAGTAATATCAAGACCTATACCACACCTCTTGTGAAAGAAGAGGAACCAATCAAGATAGTCCTCAACACTCTCATCCTCCTTTTGTTGTATCATAAAGAGTTCTTCCTTCCTATCTATAAACCTACTGTAATCTTGGTATTTATCCAAGAAGACTATTTCCATCTACTCCCAATTGTGGATAGAGTTGGGATTTAGGCCCATAAACCACCTCATAGCTATATCCTTTAGAGTTGAAGGAAATAACTTTAACTTCTAAGTATCTGAGGTATAGTCAGAGGTTTGGCACAATACTTTGAACTTAAATAAAAATTTGTCAGGATCTTCTGAGACTAGTCACCTAAAGGTTGGTAAGATTAAAGGAGATTTTTTTTCATGAGGGCTTGTTCATTAGGGTCTAGTTGTATGGGATAGGTGAATGTTCTTCCTAGTGTGGGTTTTCCATTATTTTCACCATTGGGTTTTTTTACTCCATCAGCCATCTTTTCTTACTGATCAAGTTGCTCGAAAATTTGATTTTGAGGGGGGTTTTGTAAGTTTATTCTAATAAATCTACCTCTACTATATCTATGTCTAAACATAAAATCTTACCATGTTTAAGAACACTTTCCTAACTATAAGTGCTTAATTGATTTCTTGTATTCCACATACTGCAAAGAACATAAAAGAATCTTGCTTTCACTACAAGGTATTTTATTTTGAAAGAAAGAGTTATGGAAAAGAGATTTCTAAATGGAAACTTATCGGGCTATCAGGAAGTATGCAAGTTAATACCTTGATCTTTGCTAACACCTTAAAAATAGTCCTCAGCAACAACGTTAAAAAGTGACGAGCGTTGTTGATACTCGTACTTTAATTATTTCATGATTGTTAGTCCAGGGTGGGGTTCACGTTTGTTTACAACAAAGAAAATGATTGAAAGTGTTCTAAACATACATTTAGTATTGAATTCAATCAAATACTACTTCTAAATGTACTTAAGAAATGCTTTCTATTGATAAAACAAAGGTTACTAAATCCACGAATTGAAATACTGAAAGTGCTGAAATTTTCGTAAATAACCAAATGCCAAATAACATGGATTCAAGTAAAGAAAAAATTCCCTTCACATTGGGGAGGAGTGTCCCTTTCTCCTTCCCTCTGATCTAGTTTGGAATTGTAGATTACACCAGTCGATTTAACTCATAATCATGCACTTTATTGAATGTAATACAATATTTTATTCAACAATAACCAACTAAATAACTTGTAATTCTACTACAAACGCCCTTTTATATCAAGCACAATCCTTTTCACTCTAAAAGAGGATGGATTATTTGCAATAATTAACTACTGATTAACTAAAATATCTTTATAACAACTACTTCTTAAAGAGTTACAACTTTGAAAGAACAAGTGCATGTTGAACTTAGATTATATTTCATCCTGTTAACTCTGAATGGAGTCCTTGATTAACTCTCAGCTGAGATGATATAGTGATTCTAGAGGATGTCAAATACCATGAATTGAATCCCTTCAATCATAGTGACTACCTGTCATTCTATTCATTTATTTCGTGTTTCCAATCAAACTGGATGTTAAGTTAGACTTGCGTAATCCACACATGAGTCACATGATGACTAAATGATAATCCAAGTTTAGTGTTCTTTCCATCGTGTAACTCGTGTGGTGACTAAATCAACTCACCTCCTTATCATCTGAGTCATTTTCTTTCTTCATATGAGTCTTGTGCTTTTATAGTGTGAGTCTTGGGCTCCAAAGTGAGTCTTGCACCAATGTTTGGGTGATTTTTGCGATGGGCTTAAGATATGTTCTTCAACCAAATTGTTAATGCATACATACATACATACATGTGTGTGTGTGTGTGTGTGTGTGTGTGTGTGTGTGTGTGTGTGTGTGTGTGTGTGTGTGTTGATTTAAACTCATTTGAAGAAGCATAGATAAGATGAATATAAACAAGGTTATGCACAAAACTTTCCTTTAAAATATGTAAAAGTATTAAATACAAAATGTTAATATCAGTCTTAGTACAAAATGATGACACAAAAAATGGGGGTTTACATAGTAATTAGCAAGGCTCATCAAAGGATATTCTTCAAATATTCTACAAGCAAGATCCTAAATGGAAATCCATCTAGTATCTCCACCTTGTGACAATGTTGAAGGCTCGACTTGGTTTACCAAAAAAATATGTGATTTACCTCTCCAAATTCCGCACCATTGGCTCCCACTCTAGAGGATATGGCTTGGTTTATGAATCTATGGAAGATGCATAAAAATATGGCCCTCCCCACAAATTGAAAAAAATGGGGATTCCGATCGAAAGCTTGAAACCTGTAAAAGAGCCAAAAGATGCGCCAAAAAGATTACACGAGGAAGCAATTCAAAATTTGTTGTTAAATATACTAATAAATAGTTTTTGCTTCTCCATATTTTCTATTACATATTGTATATATAATCATATATATACGTAATCCTTATAACTTGTTCAAAAATTCATGGGAACAAACAAGACAATTTCATATAACTTGTTTTGTGTTAGAGAGGTGACTTTTCTTTACAATTTCCTTCCTAAAAAAATAGTGTTTAATCTATTTATATTTTATTTAACACTCTTAATATTAATAAAAACTCATTATCTCTTTTTAACTTCGAGTTTTGATGCAAAGAAAATAAAAAATTTGTCTTACATTTCCTCCTCCATTAAATAAGAAGTAGAAAACATTATTCCCTATTTATTTCCTAAATATTATAGTTTGCTATTTTACCATTATAGGGTTTACGTTAAATTAATGTGTAAATCTACATCTATAAGTTTTCATAAATAGAATTTATATTCAAACTAAAATATACCATGAATATTTACAATAAATGTTAAAAAAATTTAAAAAATGTTTTTTATTCGAACCCTAAGAGGAAAATTCCCTTAAGGGAAGTTCCATGAAATTCAAACTAAAATTAGTACAAATAAATACACAATGGAGTCTCTCTTACAAAGGTCAAGATGATTTAGATTAGATGTGATAAAGTGAGAAGGCATCCAACTCATATGTCAATGAATTAGTAACTAATTCATGCACATGCTGAAGATTATTAGAAGATTTGATTCAATAGAAGTATCATGTAAAATAAAATTCATTTGACCAGAAACTGAATTAAACACTCCCTTGTATTCAACATTACATGAAATCTCTTTTAGATAATGGAAGATAACTATATTTGTATTTCATTTTTATTTTTTAAGCCAATAAATGGACTCTAACAAAGAATTGAATATTATTTTTTTAAAAGCAAAAATTGAAGATGAGTATTAATCTCATATTACATTAGGATATATGGTTTTGTGAACCTATAAGTCTCTACGTAAAGATTAATTAAGCACATGGAATGGGAATGAAAGGAAATCATGGTTACACTATCACAGTAGTATGTGAAATTTATTCCACTTCCCTAATGAGAAATTGACTCTTAAGCATGGTGAGCTCAATACTTGAGAACAAGTGTAATATGTTAGGTGATTTTTTACATCATTTTTTTAAATAATCAAAACCAAACTTACGAGATTTAAATTACATTTTAAATAATTAAACATAATGCATAAATTATTCATAACAACATTAGAAAACATATTTTCATTCATGTAATTCACTGATTAGATTCCTAATACAAGGCTTAGAAACATTATGTTCCATTAAAGCTTTATCTATAACCCTTCTTTTGATCACTAGATATTCTCATAATACATTATATATCTTTTTCTTGCATATAATTAATCATATTATTATATATTATACTCTCCCTTATTAAAGTTCAAGATGAGTGACCTTTTTGGATTACTCATCCTCAAAATTAGAATTGGTCAATAATGGATTTTGTGTGAAAAAAAAATTGAACATAAATTATCTCCCTTCTGCTTTCAAGTAAATTATATTAGGTTATTCGTTTAGTGAAATTATTCATTTTTTCGATATAGAAGAGGACACACTTGTTGAAGTCCTAATTGGTGGAAAGTAATTTTTAATATATAAATCTTAGTACTTGATGGTTTTATCGGCTAGGAAATGTTTGTAAACTTGGAATTGGAGTACATAAAATTCATTAAACAATATTTAGAGTAATCTCTACATGTTATAGAATTATTGAAGTCTTGAAAAACATAGTGTTGGAAAACAGTTTTGAAAAACACATTATGTCTTTGAACATGTTGAAGCATAATGTGGTTTACAACATGTTAAAAAAAGTGTTTTCAACATTTTCAAAAATACACTATGTTTTCAACAATTAAAGAAGATGGAAAACAATAACATCACAAAAAACTGTGACTTATCGAAAATAATTTCCGTATAACTTATTCCCAACTTAGGTAACTTGATTGTTGTTGTTATAATGAAATTTAAGGAAGGAGGTAATGCTCTTTGTATTCATACATCAATCTCTATTTTATTATCTCTATGATGATATACAAAAAGAATTTAATGATGCCCCTAAATTTATATGGGCAATCCTTATCAAAGACTTGCAATATTGAATCCATATCAAAGCAAATAAATTGCAACCATCTTTCCTAGTATGTATATCTAACTTTATGAAATAGAAATAACACTCATTTCTTAATTGTTTGTCTCTATCAGTCCTTGATTACCATGATATACTTTTTTTCACTGATTACAATTTCATATTTTTCATCAGATATATGATATACTAATTTATTTTTTGGTTCCCTTTTGTTTGTAATATTTCATTGTTTCATTAACGATGCCAAATTCATGTAATATTTGTTAGGATGGGAAGGAGGAACAAATGGGAAAGCATGTACAATCTTCCCATCCAAAATATATTAGAGGATAAAAGTTCTCATGTGAAGAATTGGAATGGACCTAAATTGGGGATGAGAGTAACATCAACCTTTGTGCAACCATCCCACTTAGAAGACTCAAGACATTTGTAAAGGGAGAAGGTTCTGTTGAAATTTTTGAGACTTTTGTTTGTACAAAGCACAACATATTTTATAAAGCTGATTACATCGAGCATACAACGAAGACATATTCTTGGTTCATATCTTGTGTAAAACTATTTTTTGTACATGAATTTTTTAAACATTTGTATGGAATTTGATGTTAAATTTTGAATCGTAGCTATTAGTGAGCATATAGTCCTGAGGGCAATAGAATTAAGCCACCAATAGGTAAAAGAGTGAGGAGACATAAAAATAAAAGGGGTTGCCAATGTCACTTCAATGTGAAGGTGATGTATGAGAGACCAACGATTGTGATTATAACTACAATGATTTGTTTCATTGTGATGAAAATGGTGAGTATTGTCATGAAGTAAATGACACTACCAATGACTCTTGTGTTTTTATTTCCCCACACTTATCAAACGAATGCAAAAGTTATATTGAGAATATTTTGTTGATGGGTGTTCTTGCTGACACAGTATATCAAAAACATATAGAGGATCCCTTCTTGGTGGGTATGTTGAACAAGAGGGACCAATTCCCAACAAGAAAGGATGTGATTAATACATGGAAAAGAGTTTTCTCTAAGTGGTCTCAAAAGCACATTGATGATGCCATGAGTGTGAACTTAATGCATGCGGAGGAGGGACCTATTTTTCTTCTATTAATGGCCTAATGGAAACATCGTCCATTCATTATGGGGTTACAAACACCATGGATGTGTGAGAGAATGGTACAAAATTCACACAATTCCATAATCTCCATGGATTCAACATTTTCCACAAATAAATATGGCATAAGTAATCAAAATGAATTTTGAAAAGATTCATTATTTTTGTGTCATTAATACTTTTCCCTTTTTTTATATTACACTTGATGCTAACCTTGATGTCATTTTTCTTGTAGTACCAATTATACACCTTGCTTGTTTTTTATGAGCAAGATGTTGGGGTGCCCATAACATGGTTCATTTTATGGAGGAATAAGATTGAATACATCTATGGGTGGTTAGAAGAGGTCCATAAATAAGGAAAAAAATTCACATTGATTGAAAGATCAATGCCTTCATTACGGATGGAGTGTCAGCTGATATCCAAGCCATTAGGCAAGTTAAATTTCTATAACATATTTCAATCATGTAAAGTGCTTAACTTGCCAAATAGAAAGTTCTAATTCTTATTATTTTTTACATGAGTGTTTTTAGATGTCATGTACTTCTATGCCTATGAAATATACATAGGGCATGATTGAGAAATAGTATAAAAGTATACTAACAAGGAGTTGAGGTGGAAGATCTTTGAGAGATTAAGTACTATCATGCATGGTATGGGAATGGATGAAGATTACACCTTCCAAGTGATTCAAGAATTCCTTGACGAATTCAAAGGGGAAAATTAGTTCATCGATTACTTCAACAATACTTGGTGCGATAACAAAGGACATGTCAGTGAGTAAGAGAATTCACGTGTTTTTTTTGTTAATTTTCAGCATAAAGGATAACCCGAGGATTATATTATCACTTATTTTCCATTTTTTTGACTTGATAGCCATGTGGGATTTTTTTTTAGAAATTTCACTCATGCAAATCAAGAAAGGAATGCATCCATCAAATCCTACCATTGTTATCTGAAGACTAAATACTTATGCGACAGACAAAAAAATGTACTCTCCAGATGGACCATTTGTTTTACACACTTGTGTATAGGGTGGAACCATTTTACAAACACAAGAGGACGTTGCAATAATAAGAATTCTTGACCAAATTCAAAAAAGAATAACAACTATTGACAGTGGTTGAGAGGGGAAAATGTATTTTAGATACAAATTGCATTGTGCTTCATCTTGATGGACATGAATTGAATGGGTGAGGAGTCAAACAACCAACAAATTTTTTAATTTGGTAAGGTAATGTGGTTCCTTCCACGTATGCAAATTTTCTTGGGATACCATAGGAAACACATGTAAGCATACATGTTGAAGGAATTAGACTTTCGTAGGTGATATTTGTCGGTGTCACATTTTCAAGCACTATAAGTGGAAGGTAATTCAAACATATTGTATGTGCCAAGTAGCTATGTCAATTTCTAAGCATAAGTCATAAGGAAATAAACATCATGTGGTAATTGTGTTCCATTCATGTGCACAAACTAACGCATATGCAGAGAAAATCATTGTAAATAAAGACACATTCATGGATGACCCACCTTGCCACATCAACAACCTCTAATATTGCATGGTAAGATGTTTATTTGTCCTAGAGGCAACTTGAAAACCATGATGTGTTTTTCAGCTCATATTGTTAATGTTGTTTTTCTTTTCGGGGTTGTGTAGTGGACATAGAGGACTAACTTTATGTTACATTTACCTGTACATGTTAATGCCTATTCACGGTCAAACACTGTGAATGAGGTTGGTAGCGAAGTTTTTCTATTTTCTGGGAAAGGGAAACTACCATACCTTGATGGTATTGCACTTGTTTTAAGTTGTATGATGTTTTTAAACACATATAGTTAGTGATGTTTGTATTTATAGTGTTATTTCTTATGGAAAAAAGAATATTGGATTTATGTTTCATTCTTGTGTAGATGACAATGTTTATTCATAGTCCAATGTTACGAATGAGTGTAGTAGCCAAGATTTTCCCTTGTCTACACAACAACAATCAATATGCTTGGATGGTATGAGGTTGGTTTTTAATTGTGCAAGGAGGTTGAAAAACCCAATGTATTTTTATATCTATCTTTATTCTACATCTTGTTTTTACGTGGGGTACACTAAATAACTTTTTATATTGTGTTATGTGTCACAGGTACTCCCAGAACAGGTTGTGGGTTGACACTAGAAACCATTTCAATTTTTAGGCTAAACACATCTAGAGACTTCATGAAGTCATTTTTGGAAATGCCACTAAGCGTAGAGGGACAATTCGAGGCATACATTGCATGTGTTGAAAGGCTTAGGGCATACCTACAAGCATCAAATACATTAGATTTTCCTTTCATTGGAGATGTCAATGAGACATCCATCCCTAGTTTAGTGCCAGTAGAAGATGTCACCCCAGTGTGACTTAGAGGCCAACCATTGTAAAATATTTGAACAACCACGCTAAATACTATGAATGCTTAAAATTTCTTGACACCAATCGTTCAAAGAGGAGAGAAACGCAACAAGGAGAACCTACATGTTGTAGACACAAATTACATATTAGTTCCCATTACTATCACAGTTCACTTCCTAGCTCATATCCTCTTTACGATTGATTAATAAAATTAATTAATCATGTACATCCACCCCTTGGATTAATTAAATTAGTCCACAACACCATCTTAGCTAAGTTAATTATAATTTATTAAACAAATGATTAATTAATTATCTTGCACATTGTAACTAATTAAATTAGTTACTTAATTAGGAAAATACACCTATTTTCCTAGTCAACTGCCACTTCACTATCCTAGTTAACTCCCAGTTGAATCCACTTCCTCTTTTTAGTTAAGTGCACTTGAACTATACTTCCCTATTCCATTCAACTCAACTTGGACTCCACTTCTAGATTCCTAGAAGTGTGGGGGCAATTGGATTGTATGTGCAATTCAATTTTCTCAGATGTAACTTCTTCCATTCCAAATGTCTATTGCCCTTTGAAATCTGCAACTCCTAGACTCAAGTATACTTTTTATTCCTGAGTGATTACAATTATGACCTGGAGCTTAGTCAAACTTCCATCCACCTTTCATGGTCCTACCCTCAGCTATAAAATAAGACCATTTCCTTCACAAACTCATCCTTGGAAATCCATGAGAAAATCCAGCAAATCTCTACTTATTTGTTTCTTGAATCCTCGTGAAATCTGATTGTAGCATTGCATTCAACCACCATGGAGAGGATAATCAAGAGCATCCATAAATCGGTAATCTTGCAAGATCAAACAAGTCTTAAAGCTTCTACGATCTTACTTGAGGTTTGCAAGATTATTACGGAGAAGGTATTGTATTGTTTGTTATTTATCTTCTTTTGTCTTAGTTAATTTTCCGTGTTTACATTCTGGAACGCCCAGTGGGACAACACCCATTTTTCTCATTTTATTCACTTCACATTTAACTAACCTTTTAATTTGTGTGATTAACATTTGTTTTTAGTGTGTTTTATAGTTTATTGTGTTGTTTGTTTGTAGGATACATTCTGGGAGGTTTTGATAGTAGAACTTCATTTAAAAAGTCACAAAAATAACTTTGTTTTTTACTGATCATTATTCTTTTTCTGGAAGTTTTAAAGTGCTTGTTGCAGGTAGAAAACATTTAAAATCAGAAAGCAAATCTGCAAAAATTCAGCATAAAAAAAATCTTATTTTAAGAGTTAGGTGTTTTCTCACCAAATTTAGCATGTTGCAGCTAAATTTGGTGGGGTTTTGAAATCTGAGTGGGTGTTTTCATTATTAGATTTAACATTTTACTAAAATTTGAGGGCTTGTATGTGAACTGATATTTGGGGGAAAATTTTTGTTATTTGGTATTTTACAAAAAACAAAAAAAATTGTTTTGATCTCTGCTAAAATTTTTTGCTAAAAAAAAAAAAACATATTCAAACAAAAAAATCAGAAAAAAAATCACTAGCTAGCCCCTAACTATCCTCACTCCCCCTACTCCTCTACCCACCCAACTCGATGAGCTGACTCATTGCTCTTTCCCTCACTCACCTCCCACCCCCCTACCCCCTCCCCTACCCACCTACCTCAGCTCGACCCAACCCTACCCCCTCTTCCCTCTAACTAACCAACTTATTCCTAGCTAGCTGAGTCAGACCCCTCCCCCTTCCTCCCAAACCGTGACTCTGCAACCCCCCCCCCCTTCACCCCTAAGTCCTAATGCCCCCCCTCCTTGTGATCTCCCCCCCGACACTTGCTACCTAACCCTCCACCCTCGATTCAACCCATATCCTACGTAGATCCCAAGAACCTCTGGAAAACCTGCAGCGTACCCAACCCATTGTGAATCCCCCTACTCAAGACTCCCCTAATCCCATCGCCTGTGTGCCAACCACCCTCCCCATAACTCCACTCACATTGCATACCAAGACCTAACCCTGTAACACACTAGCTGGTGCCACTGTGAGCCTCACACATGAAACCGTGCCTTGCCAATTACCCACTTCCTCGCCCCAACAACAAGTTGCCACCGCCACTCATCTGCCACTCTTGGCTCACAACACCATGCATTCATCCTCACAACTACTACAAGCCCATCAACACTCAAGACCCAAAAAGTCCCTACACAAACACGAACAATCCCATAATAAACCCATACAAAACCAACAAACCATAGCCCAACACATAAAACCAAACAAAGTCAAGGTTATCGTTTTTATAAACTTAGTTTAGGTTTTCCTTCATTGGTTTTATTTTAGGTTATTGTTTATTTTAGATTTTAATGATTTTAAAACTTAGGCTTAGATTTATTATTATTTTATTCTTGACTTAGGTTTAACTTAGTACTTAGGTTTTAGCATGGTTTTTATATTCTTATTTTTTTAATTTAATTTAGCTTAAATTAATTCCTTTAGATTAGTTTTAATTCAATTTTAATTAGTTTAATTCATTTAGTTTGATTTAATTATTTTTTATTAATTTAACTTAGGTCTTTTAAACTTAATTAGGCCCTTTTTAGTTAATTTTTTGCCAATTTTCGCTAATTGGACTAATTGTGCAACTTGCTTGTGTAGGGTTATTGGATGTTTTGTCCAATTTTTGTCACTTTTTGGGCATTTTTGTCAAATGTTTAATCATTTTTCATATTCCCTAACACTTTGTGGCTAATTTTGCTAATGTTTGTTGTCATTTTTTTCATTTTGTGAGGTTAAATCACACAACGATCACATGTATGCTCTTTCCTTGCACTTTCAAAGTGATCTTGGAAATCAGAAACGTGATCATTTCTTATTGTTTTCAAGGAATTAACCTTTTTTTTCTTAATCAAAGTCTAGCTCACACATATGCTCTTTCCTCATGTTTTATAAGTGATCTTGGAAATCAAAAACGTGAGTTCACTTCTTTTCATCTTGTCCTCTCTACCTCAGGAAAATGTGTTAATCCTTGTTTGTAGGACCCACTCTACAGGAGGTTACTCTTAAACTACTAACTACAGGTTGCCTTGATTGTGTATTAAGAAAACTACTAATACTTTGTGTGCAAGGAACCTCTTTAATCAAGATAAAATGAACCATTCACATTGTATTTACAGGTGCGGTTGACAAGGCTATTGCCCAACTACTATAACTATGGGAAGTGCTTTGGCTTAAGCCATAAAACTCATTTGAGGAGTACCACAGGAACCCCAAAGTAGTCAACACATTGAGGGAACTGGCTGACAAAATGGGTACCCCCATCCTACCTGACTAGTACACCTTGTGAGATTAGAGTCACAAATATCCTTAGTGGTGACCCCAGTGTGATTCATTTGAGAAAGATCTTTGCTCATTAGGGTTTCAAAGGGGGTAAAGTAAAGCTGACAACTAACAATAACACCATGCTCACTTGGGTATACTGCTGACACCTAGTTGAGAGAACCACCTAGGAAGCCACACACTGTCCAATCCAATCTAAGGTAGAGGCAAAAACATTTGTAAATTAAACTTTTGTTTTCACGTTCTCCTTTCATTTTAGTGAGTTGTGTTTCACACTCATATCTTACATTCTCACTTTTTCATCTCTTTCAATTTCCAAATACTCCTTATTTGGATTCACTTTTGTCTCATTTTCACCTCTTTGTAAACAAGTCTAAGTCTTGATTTGTGGACATCCATATCCACACTTAAGAACTATCATCCTTTTTCATCTAAGTCTTGACATCACGATTCTTGTATTATCATAGTCAAACACCATTGTGATCACCTTGATATTTCATCTAATTTCTGAAGTCTTGAGTTTAACATTACATTGTTGAACTTTAAGCATTCATTCATCTTGTGTCGTAATCAATTTCACATTCACTTTCTAAGTCTTTGTTCGACAACATTACATTTTTCACTCTCTTTTAAAGCATTCACTTTCATCTAATTTGAGATCCTTAACCAATCACTCTTTTTATCTCTCACATTCACTTTGTCAAGATTCAAGCTTTTCATCATCATCTTTTCACCTCTATATTTCATTCACATTTTGTCTCATTTAAGTATTATCCTTCATTATTTAGTCTCCTCTTAACAGATCATCTTGTTAAGAGTTGAGCACAATCACTTTCCTAAGTCTATTTCTTCACATTCACTTTTTAAGATTTAATCTTTTCATCATTTTCTCCTCTATATTTTTGACATTTTCACAAGTTGTCATCCTTTCACTTCTTATCCTTTTACATTACACTTTGTATTCATTAAATTTTTCTCTTTTCTCTCTTAGCACTCATATTGTTAAGAGTTAAGCACTTCACATCTTTCTAAGTCTCCTCTCTTAACACTCATTTGTTAAGAATTGATCTTTCATTGTATTTGGTCATCTAAGTCTCCTCTTGTAGCACTCATTTGGTCACAAGTTGAGCAAGCCAACCTCTTTCATCTCTTTCCTCTTTACATTCACTTTGTAAAGGATCAAGATAAATTTCATTCCTTTTCATCTCTCTTAACACTCACTTTGTTAAGTGTCCTCTAATCTAACATTTCAATCCCCTCTTCTACCTTAACAATACTCATTTTGTTAAGTGTTGTGAAGACACACCCTTTCATTTCTCTTAACACTCACCTTGTTAAGAGTTAACATTTCAAACCTTTTAGTCTCTCTTAACACTCCTTTTGTTAAGATTTGATCACATCATCTTGTTAAGTCTCTTCTCTTCTAAACATCCATTTTAGAAGTTGAGAAAACTAACCTTGTCAAAGTCTCATCTCTTTTGTACATTCACTTTGTCAAAAGTTTGAGCACATCACTTAGCTCGTACAATAATTCTCCCATCTTAGCATTTATTTTTGCTAAGAGTTCCATAATCAGAATTTCACTTTCAAAGCTTCTTCTCTTCATCCACCTTGACATTCACATTGTTAAGGGTTGAATCTAACAAAAACTTTCCTCTTCGTCCATCTTAACATTCACATTGTTAAGGGTCGATTCTATCAAATCTTTTCCACTCCTCTTTTCTTACATTCACTTTGTAAGGAATCGAGTAACCTTTTATCATCACTAAGTCTCTTCCACCTTAACATTCTCTTTGTTAAGGGTCGAGAAACTTCCTTTTTCAAACTCTTCCATCTTTACATTCACGTTGTAAAGGGTTGAATAGTATATCATCATTTTACACTTCATGCATCTTAACATTCACTTTGTTAAGGGTCAAAAAATCAAATTCAATCTCACTTCCATCTTAGCATTCACGTTGTTAAGGGTTCACATTTCCAACCTTTTTCACCTCTTCCATCTTAGCATTCACTTTTCTAAGGGTTGAGATTTCAAATATTTTCCTCTTCCATTTAGCATTCACTTTTAAGGGTGAGCCCTTTTCTCTTCCATCTTAGCATTCACTTTGCTAAGGGTTGAGTACGTTTCAAACCTTTTCCCCTCTTCCATCTTAGCATTCACTTTGCTAAGGGTTGAGTTCTTCATCACACCTTTCTTCACTCTCCCCCATTTTTCATTACAATGGTGGATTCACACAATTCATCATTTTCTCAGGAATGGAAAATGATGAAAGACACTATTTTGGGTATGCAAAAACAACGCAAACAATTCAACTTTGATGAATTATGTCCTTACCCTTTCGGCATGGACATCTTATGCACACCCTTTCCAAAATATTTTGAGACACCAAAATTTGACAAATACAAGGGAAAAAATGATCCTAGAAAGCATATCAAATAATTTTCCATACATGCCATGAAGTGGCATATAATGATATCTTTCTCTTGTGCCTTTTTCCTAGAAGTCTAGGAGGACAAGCTTTGGACTAGTTCTTACACCTTCCAAAGGGATCTATCACCACCTTTGTGGACCTCTCGGAGAATTTCATCAAACATTTCTCTTTCAACCTTGACTCTAATGTCACCTTGACTCAAATAGAAAAAAGCCCTTCATTATTAAAGGCTTAATCAAGCCTCATTCTAAAGACAATGGGCACAATCACAATCATGAATAATAACAATCACAACCACCCTAGCACTCATCATGATAAATCTTGGTATGTCAACCAAAACTACAATGTCATCAATGATAGTGTCATGGATAATCAAAATGTGCACAACATACATGAACAATCAACCAAAAATCCAATCATACAACCTAGTGAAGACACTACTCCATGTAAAGTTAAATGTAAGTTTACACCCCTTGGAGAAAGTCTCTCTAGTGTCTTTCATCAACTAAAAGAGGCTAGGATGATAAAATATCTTCTTACAAGACCCTTTGTTGAAGGGGAACCTAAGCCATACTGGTAAAAACCTCATACATATTGTGATTCCATCGCATTGATGGCCACTCAATAGATAGATGTGTGTGATTTAAGAATTATGTCCAAGACTTAATTGATGAATGGAGACATCTTTATAGAGCTGATGACAAAGCTATAGCAAATTGAAGACACGTCAACTACCCACAACTTCTCAAGAAGAGTTGAATGTTGTCCAAACTCCTATACATACTAAACTCAACGAGATATGATGAAGGTCAAGTATCTCTCCAATCAAAACCAATCAATCTCTTCTTTATATTTTCTTCCATTAGTTCAAACAAACATTGAACATATTTTGGACAATAACTTCTAACACCAAATGAGAGCTTGACCTTGCTTCAAGACTCCCTTTCAACCCTTGATATAATTATAAACTCTACAGAAGAGGGTCCATCATCAAGCACCATTGAGCTTGATTCTATTCTTTCACTTCCAGACTCCTATGCCTAACATCTCTAGTCTTGTTGTAGAAACACAACCACAACAAGTTTGGACACTTGCAACAACACAACCTTCTGTGTCCGCAATCCCCCAAACGATCACTCTTGTAGGCATCTCATCAACGATGGTTCCCACATGTCAAGACATTTGCTTGCGTACACTCTATGAGTTGCGTATACCCAGGAATATCCTTATACAACCTTTTCAAGATTTAATTACAAATATTTCATCAAATCAATTAATCCACAACCTCGATAGAGCAACATTGAATATTTTCTCTCTACAGCCTATAAGGATCCTCGGGTGTACATCTAAGGATCAATCCTTCTTTCCTCACATTCTTCCATGCATAGATGAATATGAATTTCAACATATTCCCCACATTAAAAAACCTTCTCTAACACCACATAGGTATTTAGATCCCATCGAAGATCTATCCAATAATACATCCTTTGACTTGGACTTGGACTTGTCCACCCAAGTCTCGTACTCAGGACTCATCTTGAATCTTTTAATTCCTCTCCTTTGACTTGGCCCTTTTCCACCCAAGTCTCATAAATCAAGACTCCTTTAATCTTTGATTCTCTCCTTTGACTTGGACCTTTTCCACCCAAGTCATCAAGGACTACTCTCAGGACTCATTGAAAATCTTTTATTCTCTCCTTTGACTTGGCCCTTGTCCTGCCCAAGTCTCGTAAATCAGGACTCATCGAATCTTAGGATTCTCTCCTTTGACTTGGACCTCGTTCACCCAAGTCTCATAAATTCAGACTAATTCATCTATGATTCATCAAAAATATTTTGATTCCTCTCCTTTGACTTGGATCTCATCTGCCCAAGTCTCATAAATTAGGACCATTCAATTTTCATAAACATGGACCTCTCTCCTGACGAGTCCATTTACACCAATATCTCATATGTCAAAATTCAGAAAAATTCAAAAGCATAAAAGAAAATAAAACTCCATATTAAACCATTTTTTAAAGCATTGTTTGAAAATAAAAAGTAGAAAAAACCTTTTCTCTACAACACTGGAAAGTGCAAAATATAATTAAATAATTCCATCTATTGGCAGATATATTAATCATACCATTATCATATCTTCACATTATTCACCTATCATGACACAAGTTAACCTTGTTCCTATTGGACATTGTGTGTCTCATCCCTGTTATGGTTTCTACCATTTCAGATCTTTTTACCTATGGTTTTGTCTCAAAGCTTAGTGATGGAAACTCCTCCTTTCACACAAGCACTCTTTTTAATAGAAAGCACTAAAATTCTTTACCTAGACCCTTTTTGATCGTCCATCTCAGTCTACGGTGTTGAACCCTTATGTCCTACTACTTGCATGCGGCTGAGACTTGGGGGAAGAATGTTCCTTCCTAACAAACACAATATCAATAGACAAGGAAAAATTAATCATAAAATACAAAAAAAATAAAAATCAATCATTACACCTTTCATCCTTCACAGTCTTCAGTGATGAGCCCATACTTCTTACTAGTAGTATGAGACTGGGAATGGAGGAAGATGTCCTTACTCGCCTACATTTTGTCTTCGGTGTTGAGCCCTTGTCTCTTACTGGTGACATGGGGCAACATGTAGGGGGTCCTTCACAAAAATAATTAATCAATAAATCCTTTATCAAATATGAATCAAAAGTGCTTAATCAAAAACATCCCAAGAAGTAATTTAGTTGCTCATGTTAAAGAGAGACAACAATTCCTTCAACTGGATTTTTCCAATCAGTAGGCCATCTATGGATCTAAGTCTAGTCAAAACCTATAAAGTGGAATCATCTTGGAATCAGTTAGATAATCTTGACTAGAGATGAGTTACATTTTTCTCACATGGATCATTATTACACCTTGTGTCTTAGCATCCATTATCTTCACTTTCATATCACTATTCACCTTGTTATCATGTCCTTCTTGGCTCTCAGTGATGAGCCCTTGCATCTTCCTAGTTGCATGGAGTCACGAATGGATTGAGACATCCTATCATTACATCATCTACATTTCTACCAATGGAATGGAATGCTTCTAATTGTTTTCACTTGCAGTTCAAGAAGTGAAACCCTTTATTGAGTACAATATAAAAAAAAATAAAAGTCAAAAATAAAAAACATTCAAATATGTTTCAAAAAATCTAAAAAAAACATATGTTTCAAAAAATCCAAAATTTTGAAATATGATTCCAAAAATTAAAAAAAAACATTCAAATATGTTTTCAAAAAAAAAACAATATAAAATTGTTCAAAAATCTCCAAAAACAATATAAAATTGTTCAAAAAAAAAAACATAGTATAAAACTATTAAAAATCAAAACATTTAGATAATGTTTGACCAAATTTCAGCAACTGAATAACACATAGTTCAACAATTTCGTCATTTGACGAATTGCTCCTCATGATCATTTCAGATCATCTTTCGCTAATCACTTTTCTTTCACATGGTGTATATCTATGCTCGAGGTAATCAATTGCCCTTTTACAATATAATTTTGTTTGGGTCACACTTGGATTAAATCCAATACATATCAAACTTTAATGGGATCTGAAAAGAGTTCTTTTGGAGTATCTAAGCATCACTCCTCTCTTCGTCCTGATCCAATCCTCTTGCATTCTAAGCTATCACTTGGGGGAATTCATATCTATCTAGTTCTTCAATGTGGAACACATTCAAAGTGTCATTAGATGTCGCTATTAAAAATTATGTTGTATTATTACAATTTTTCAACATTGTGATGATGTTTTTCCTTTCTTTAGTTTTTATTTTATTGTACTTTGTTTACTTGCATTGTAGACCAATTGTAGGAAAATTATTGGCATCCTAGTTCACATATAACTTTGGTGTCGTTCATTCTTGTTCATATTGGGTTTGTTTGCATGCTTGTTTTGTGATTTTTGATCGCTTACACTATTTTGTTTTCTTCCTGGCTTATTAAATAAGCCATGGTATGTTTTCCTTTTTTCTATGTATTCAAGTTTGTTTATATTTCTTTTTATTTCACTTCAAATTTTCTCAAAAACTTTGTAAATCCATAAAAAAATCATATATTCAAAAATTCAAAAAAATAAAAAATTATAAAATTTTCAAACAAACATTCACTTATCATAGAAATACTATAATTGGAAAACCCTTGAAGTGAATCTTTAAATTTCAACACAATCTTGATAGAGTCATACTCTTATCTACTACCCTAGTGATCATTCCAATCTTATGATTAATCACTTTTCTTCCCTTTACATAATTACTTACTCTGCTTGGGGAAAGTCACAAAATTATTTTTCCTTCGCAATATACCTTTTCTTAGGGAAATTTATTTCAGATCATTTGTAAAATGGATCAAACAAGAGTGTATTTTGGATTATCTAAGTATATTCTGCTCTTCCAGTATGATATTATTCATAAGCCTTTCATAATTTTAAATGATTGGGGGCATTTGTATCTGTGTAATCATCATTGTGGCACATATTTGGGGCATAGATAATTGTCTTCTTTTTCAAAGTTGTGTTGCATTGTTGATGTTTACTTTTTGGACCACCCAAGTAGTGTGATAACATCTTGGTTCCTTTATAACCATGATTCCTACACCTATTTGTATATTGGGTTTTTTTTCCTTTTTCTATTTTTCGTTATTGTGTGTGTGTTTTTTTACATGCATCTAGGTTACCCATCTTGATTCTTTCATAATCATGGTGATAACTCTATTGTGCAACAAAAAAATAAAGGTTACTCTTATATACAAACTCTCAAAATGATGCTCACGATACGAGCACATGTCCTTCCTATCCTTGTTCAAATCCATTTCTTTCTTCCTATCAAGTGGTCATCCACCACTTTGTTGTCATCCACCCACTTGAGGGGGCATTCCCTTACCATTCTATCTTGCTGGGGCATCCAAATGCTTCACCTCTTTTTTCTCGCTAATTTACATGCATCTACTATCTTTAAAGCAATATTACTTCACAATAGAACTTTAAAGAGGGGTAAATGTAGACACCCCAAAATTACATACTAGTTCCTAGTATTAATTAAATTACTTCCTATTTTACTCATATCCCCTTTGCAATTGATTAATCTATTTTAATTAATTAATCATGTAAATACCCCTTGGATTAATTAAATTATTTCCTAACACACACCCCTTTAGCTAAGTTAATTATACATTTATTAAACAAATGATTAATTAATTATGTTGCACATTCTAGCTAATTAAATTAAGCATTTAATTAGGAAAATACACTGAGTATTACTCTCTATTCAATTAGCCACTCCATAATTCCTAGTTAACTTATTTAATTCCACTTCCTCATTCCATCAACTCATAATCTACTTTGGACTCCACTTCTGGATTCCTAGAAGTGTGGGGGAAATGGATTGTCCTGTGTAATTCCATTTCTTAGATGTAATTTATTCCATTAAATGTTTATTGCCCCTACAAAGATGCAACTCACTAGACAGTCTACTTACTATTTTAGGTGATTATAATTATGACCTGGATCTTTGTCAATCTTCCAAGCTCCACATCTCATGGCCTCACCCTCAACTCTAAAAATTGGCCATTTCCTTTATCAATCCATCCTTAGAGCTTTGATAAAATTACATCCAACTTATGCTTAATTTATTCTTGCATCCTTGTGAAATCTTCTTGTAGAATCTGTAAACACATTTGGAGAATAATATTAAAGAGTATCCACAATGCAAAATTTAACAAGGCTTCATCCCTACAACTGAAGGGTAACACCTCCATATATGATCACGCACTGTAACTAGGTTCAAACAAGCTTAAAGCTTCTACGGTCTTATCTTGAGGTTTGAAATAAGTCTACAATGAAGGTATAATTTGTTGTTTATTTCTTTATCTTCTGTCATTCTGTTAATTGCCCTAGTTTACACAAGTAAAACATTGAATTATTGGTGTGAATGTGACTTCGCAAGAAACTTAAATACGTGAGGCAAAGATAACATAATGATAAATTATTTTCCTATAACAGTAGGTGGCTCGAATACGAATGAAACAAATCCTTGCCATCATTTGTCTTTAAGCAACTTAGTGTGTACGTGAAGTGAGTATTGAATGTCCTTAAATACAATACATTCTTTTATTATATGTTGGAGAATAAGGTATATAGCTTTATCAAGCTTAACTCAATTTTTATTAGATACCTTTTACATGTTCTTAGGTGTTTTTATTGTGATCCCATCAAATCCATTATTGTGTATTTGATTGAGGGTCCTATTTATGATTTATTTTAGTGAGAGATAGTTTGTACCCCACATAAAGTTGTATTTTTATACGTGAATGGAAAAAAGGATATGCAAATGTCATCAATTAAATATTATTGTCAAGCAGTATATTTGACACCTCAACTTAACTTAGACTTTTGGTATATATATGTGGATGTGGATGTAGAACATTGAAAAATACATTTTTACTTTTTCATAAATTCATATAACTTTTGATGATCAAATATTTCAAGAAAAATAAATAAATATATAACAATATAAATGTGTATAACATAATTAATGTAAAAGTTTATATATAAAATTCGAAAACTTAGAAACTAATTTTTTCAATATAAAATTAGAGTGTTGAAGGTGGAGTGAAAAAGAAATACTCTCACAAATGTGTGTGGTATATGTCTTTTACAAGGCATCATATTCTAAGATGCATAGGTAATGAGTGTAATCCTAGATACATTAGAAGTTGAACAATATTCTTGAAGATAAAGTGCACAATAATTTTATATTGAAAATAAAAGCATTAGACATGTTATCATGACAATTGTTAACTATTTAAACAAATAAATTTGTATCGTCAAATTTAAAACATTTAAAATTCGTGTATATGAGGTTTTGAATTAGATTTTCATATGATGCTCTAGGGGTTGGTTTCAACCCATACAAATATATTCCTTTTGAGGATTCTAAGCATATTTAAATTATGTATTTTTTAGTCTTAGCCAATCTGAGACCACTCTTGTAATATATGGATATTTTGCTTAACACCTCCAAGTGATGAGGAAATCTATAGATGTTTCCTAGATGGTTTGAATGGCTTAGTGAACATTTACATAAATAGATAAAATTTTACTATGTTTTTCATAAGGCTAATTAAGATTAGTCATCCATTTGGAATAATGATTTTTGGGTATGTGAAGGATGTGTTCATGATATTTCTTTCTCCATTTATGTATTTTAAAGCAAACTTCATTCTCGTTCAAATCTTCGAGGTCTTGGAGATTACATTGATTTTCTTTATTTGTGTATCACAGTCAAGTGAAGTAAAAGTATATGAGCCAATAAACCATAGGAAATAACACAATTAAGTTGCTAAAAATGGTACATGAAATCTAGAATAACAAATACATTAACATTGACATTTTATTACAAAGTTGTCTATTCATTTACCAACATTGCCTTTAGTGGGAGTGACTCGTACATTTTCAACAGACTCCCCCTTGGCCTCCATATACAACTTTTTCCATTCTTCCTTGTGATGTTCATGGATTTTAAGAAAAAAAGTAAAGTTGTCTACTTGATTCACAACCATTATCTTAAATCAAGTAGATAACTTTAAATATCAAGAATGCAAAATTAAACCATAAACATCAAACACGAATACATTTAAATTGTCAAACTTCCCTATGTCATGTCTAAGTGCATCACCATACCTTTCCCCAGACCTACACATTCTAATACAAGAAAAACTAAAACATATGGTACAAAAACTCTTTTATTTTTGTTTTACATTCAGATTGAGATAAATTTTCACAATAAAACATTTGTGATAGATTTAATATTACACATTATTTTTCAACATGTGTGTTTTTCAACATATTCAAAAACACAATGTGTTATTCAAGATTGGATAATAAACTATAGTTGTTTCCAAATCTTAACATGCCTTTAGTTTTGTGAAAATTTTATGTGAAATTTTCATTGTAAGTGTGATAAAAAATAACATAGGAATAATGCATCAAAACAATAAGAGTATATTATGAAAAGAAGATTGAACTTGCAAGTATAAACCCATATAATTATATTATGTGTTTTCTTATTCATAACATGATTATGTAATACAAAGTGATATAGTATATCAAACAAAATTGGGAAATACATTTTTAAAATCATTATATTCCACTTTTACAAAATATAAAAGGACTCGGGGTAGGAGACAAAGGCCGATGAAAGAATCCCCACTACAATCGATGTCGTACTCGCCTGAGTCATGATGTGTTGTTTTCCACTGTTCATACCTCTGTTGTTCAAGTTATTTCAGCTAGCAGTCAACATCATCCCACCATGCAAGGAAAGTTTTGGATAAACCAAGCCAGTTGCCATATGGGGTGGGTGTACGATAGGGGTGATCTGGTGGTACTGCCCAAAGTAGTATCTCTATCGAATTACAGGGAGCTTTTCATCGATCTATCTTCCGGTGACTGTGTCTGTCCTATTGAGCCATGAGTCCATGATAAAATGAAAAACCATGCCATACATAACCAACATATATGCCATCTCCATATTTATGTGTGACAATTCTCCATTTTCAGAATGTCAGTTGTTTTGCACTATTTGGTGCAATAGAGAATGGTGGTAACAGCGTTGCATAATTTGTGAAAGTTATGCAGAAATTGTAAAGTTGATCAACTTCCATTGTTGGGATGATACATAAGAGTGTGCACATTCTCCATTTCCAATCATCCATCTGCATAATATTTTAAAAAAATCCACACAAACACCATATTCATCTATATAAATAGATTTTCATATTCGTATATTAAAATAATATTGCAATCATAGAACATATTCATATTCATATATACAAACATTATTTTTCATATATTATTTATGTTGGTTTTATCACATCAACCCACATATTTATCTTTGCTATATATTAGATTCAAAACATCGACTAACAATATTATTTTTACTATAAATATTGTATTTATCATATCAGACTTTATAATTTAAAATTTTAAAAATTCATAGTAATTAACGAAATATTTGATTGCATTTCTTATGTGGACAGTTTTTGGAACCCATTCCACAAACACTAAATCTTAGCCATGAACAATCAATTAAAATCATAATGATGATCAACATTTTTTCATTATATAATAATAATTTATTTATTCGAAGAAAGCTAATATTAAAAAAAAATAGGTACTATCTATTTGGTACCCTTTCCAAAAGTATTCAATATAATAATATTTTATATTCAAAACAATCTTTTACATTACTTACTTTGTATTTCACATTTACATTAATTAATAGAGAATGGCGGTGTTTAGAGCTAAGGAAATTTAGAGGAAAAATTATGTCTTAACATGAATTTAACATGCATAAAGAAATCGAAACAAACTCACTATGTCTATAAGTAATAGAGGCAGAAAACCTAATTACGAGAAATATAATAGAGTTTTTGGGATGATGTAAACGATTCATTTTCAAAGAGATAAGGGGGTGTTTCAAAGGGATAAGGGGTAAAGCCAAAAAACTAGACACAAGTCTGTAAAATTTTGATAGATTCATTTTCAAAGAGAAAAAAACCATTGAGACAAGTTTGTAAAATTTTAAAAGATTCATTTTGAAGGAGATAAAAGGTAATGGTTTTAATGCATACAATTATTTGTAGACGTTTCTTTACATTCATTTTTATAGAGATGGCATTCAGCTACAAAATCTTCTTTTTAGGGAATTGTCTCAAATGAATTACAATAAAAATTAATATTAATAGGAATTATTTTTATGATTATAATAGTATTATTATATTTACTATATGAATTGTAAATATACTATTTAAATAGATTTGTCATACACTACATCAATTAGTGATTATTATCTTCTCTTTGAAATTGATATCTTAGATATTTCATCTGCCACACTAACTAATGACTTCATTGGACTAAAGTTGAAATCTCCCTCCTGGAATTGGAGATTTTTTGTCCCTATTGATTTTTTGAAATCCATGTGTCCTCTGGTGCTAGCTATGATGTCGGACCCTTCTGGTCTGAATCGCGACTACTGCCTTGCTAACTCTAGGGCCCTATCTCCTAAGCCTCCCCCCGAGGCATGTAAAAAAGTAGTGGAAGGGTCCACTTATGCAACCCTTACGGACAAGTTGTCTCCAATACTCTCTAATGGGTCCTTCTCTCTTCATATTCCCTCTCACATTACAAAGGAGTTTGCTGCCTCTAGAGATATATCCCTAGTGTGTAAGTTGATGGGTCCCAGACCCCCCTCGAAGATATCAAAAAATGGGCCCACATGAAATGGAACCCTTGTGGTGCTCTAGAAATAGCTATGATGCCAAATGGATTCATCATTTTCTCATTTATCTTAAAGGAAGACTTCGCTCGAGCTCTTCTGGGTGGTCCTTGGTTTTTTGGCAGAAGAGGGTTCTACATTAGGAAATGGTCGCCTGGCTTCAACCCGCTCACCAAAACCATGACTCAAGCCCCAATATGGGTTCGTCTACCAGGTCTTCCCCTAGAGTTATGGCATCCTACAGTTATCGAAGGTATTGCTATTTCTATGGGTTCTCTAATAGAAATAGACAAGGCCACCAAGGCTAAAACTAGATTCATTCATGCTCGGTTCTATGTCAACGTTGATGTCAGTTGCCCACTCCCAAAATCGATTGAGCTCTTATTAGATTTTGGAACATGGATGTAACCCATTGAATTCGAATATATTCCACAAGCATGCTCCATCTGCAAAATCATTGGCCATAGAGCATCTGGATGCCCCACTAAGCCTCAACCTAAGCCTAAATCCCATGTAGCCTCTCCCAAGAAAAAAGGGAAATATATTCCGAAGATGATTCCCAAAGAGGCTCCAATCATCCCTACTTCCAACCCCTTTTCTCTCCTAGAGGAAGTTGAGATCACTAACGACTCTAACATGGTAACCCCTCTCACCCCCAGCCTCTTTCCACTATGATCTCTATTCCCACAGAGGTTCCCCTTGCTTCCCCTCCCCCCTCCTCAGTGGTTCTTCCCCCCTCAGTGGTTGCTTCTTCGCCTTCACCTTCCCCCCCTCCAACCTTCTTCTCTCCCTCCCTCCTCTCCCCAACCTTTCCTTGGAGCTTCCTTCTGCTGGCACCACCCCCCCGGTCCTCCTTTCTTCCCCCTATCCAACTCCCAGATCTTCCCCTCCACTCAAACCTCTAAGGACAACTTTAACCTCCACATGACCCAAAGTAGCTGCAAGAAACCTGATATTGGAATGGAGAAATTTCATGGGCGTAACCCTGGAAATTTCAAGCTTCAACAAGAATCAGCCTTGAATGTGGCCCAAGGAACCTAGAGCACCATCCTCATGGTTGTGGGGAGTAAACTGAAATCTAAGAAATGAAGGTGATCTCATGGAACATAAGAGGTCTTAACTCTCTGCAAAAAAAAATGGTCCTCAAGGATATGAAATTTAACCACTCTCCTGATATTATTATGCTTCAGGAAACCAAACTTAAAAAGGATGATAGTCTCTTGAAAATTTGGCCTGCAACTTCCTTTGCGTCCCAGCTTTCTATAGGAAATTCGGGAGGCTTATGCACTCTCTGGGATCCCAAAATTCTCAAAGGTGACTACCTTCTATAGCACCTCAATTTTTTGTGCATGCTCTTCTAAGAGGTAGAATCTAACTCTACTTGGCTAGAAATAAATGTTTATGCCCCTAATTTGGAAACCCCGCATGAAAGACTTTGGCAGGGCATTTCAAATTTCATAAAAACTTGTGGGAATTTTCTTGTTCTCATTATGGGAGACTTCAACAACACTCTCTACCCATCTGAAAAACAAGGAGGAGCCCCAACTAACCCCTCCAGCATGGAAGATCTGGCTGACTTCATATGTGAGTAGACACTCTTAGATATGGACTTGTACGATGCCTCATTTACCTGGTCCAACCGCAAAGTGGGCATAAATCATATTAAAAGCAGACTAGATATGGCTATGGGATCTTTCCTAGCTTGAAAACAATCATTTAGACCCTCTTATTAAGAGCTAGCGGGACATCAAAATTAAGGGCTTTGATATGTTCAAGTTCTCTAGTAAGCTCAAGGAAATCAAAAAGCAGCTTGAGATTTGGAAGGGCAAGGTGTTCAGCAACATCAAACTACGTAAACAAAAGCTGACTCAAGAAAAGCTAACATTTCAGCCCTTATGGAGGCAGAAGGAAGATCAGAACATCTCCATAAACAAGAAAACTCTCTTCTCAGAGAATTCCATAACATCCTGAAAGAAGAAGAGACCTATTGGAAGCAGAGATCACAGGCGCTTTGGCTAGATCAAGGAGACTGTAAGACTAAATTCTTCCACATTACAACTTCTAAACATAAAAGCAGAGACAAAATCAGAGAACTGCTAACCCCGACAGGTAATTTATTAACCTCTAACATTGATATATCTAATGAATTAGTCTCCTTTTATTATAATCTCCTTCAGGCTGAGAATCCCCCCAATGAGCAAGATATGTCCAAGATGCTCCAGCACATTCCTGAATTAGTCTCTGATGATATGAATGGAAATTTAACGAAGCCCTTCTCTATGGAGGAAATTCATAAAGCGGTCTTCACCATGAAAGGTGACAAAACTCCAGGCCTCGACAACTTTCCTGTTGCCTTCTTCCAAATTCTCTAGGAGATCATCAAGCAAGATCTCTTTAACGCGGTGAATGAATTCCAGCTAAAAAACTCCCTTCTAAAAGAATGGAATACTACTTTCATCACTCTTGCCCCCAAAGCCCTTAACTCTGAGTTTGTTGCCAACTTCAGACCGATCAGCCTATGTAACACCTCCTACAAAATCATCACCAAGATGTTGGCTACTAGACTTAAACCCCTATTAAATGACATCATCACACCGCATCAGAATGGTCTCATCAGCGGTCGCTTTATCCAAGGAGGTATCATCACAGTTCATGAAGCCATTCACTCTACCCAAAATTCGAAGTCTGCAGGAATGATCCTCAAATTAGACATGTAAAAAGCATTCGAGAGAGTCAGCTAGACTTTCCTGATCCAGGTGCTAAAAAGTTACGGTTTTGACAACAGATGGTGTAACTGGATTTTTTCTTGCATTGCTACCCCTTATTTCTCGATCCTCATAAATGGCATCTCGACCGACTTCTTCAAAAATAGCATAGGTATTAGGAAAGGGGACCATCTATCTCCTTTCCTCTTCTTGTTAATGGCAGAAACCCTCAGCAGAGCCTTAGAGGCTGCCAAGAGTCATTCTGCCATTTCTGGTATAAAAATCACCTCTATCTCCCCTATGGCCACTCATAGCCAATTTGTGAATGATACCCTTCTCTTGAGTGCCGCCTCGGTGATCGAAGCTCGTGACCTCAAGGAAATTTGAGAAAACTACCAATTTGCCTCTCAACAACTAATTAACTTCACCAAAAGCAGTATATCCTTCTTAAACACCCCTCTTCAAACTCAAAGGAGGATTGCTAACATCTTTGGTTGCAAATTTATGGATTTACCCTCCTCTTATCTTGGCATTCCCCTTTTCAAGGGCAAGAAAAATAAAAATCTATGGAATCCAGTCATTAAGAGATACCAAAAAAACTGGCCCCTTGGAAAGTTGCCCTTCTACGTTAGGAAAGCAAAGTTCAATTAGTTAAAGTTACTCTTCAGAGTTTACCTATCTATTTTATGTCTTTACTCAAAATGCCTTCCTCAGTGATATTAGTTGTTGAGAGAATCCAAAAGAATTTTCTTTGGTCATGTGTGGAGGATAAGAAGATGATACACCTTATCTCTTGGAATGAAGTCTGTAAGACGACCAATCTGGGAGGTCTTGGGATTAGACAGATTGTTGATATGAATGTTGCCCTGCTAGCTAAAATTGGTTGGGAAGTGGCTCATGGTAACTCTCACTGGGCTCATTTTTTGAGAACCAAATATTTGTCTCAAGTGGAAGATTTCCTTCTCTCCTCCCCACCCCATGGCTTGGCTATTTAGAACTCGGTCACTAGCTCTCTTCCTCTTTTGCGTAATGGCACCAAGTGGAGGCTGGGGAATGGAAAATTAATATATTTCTGGTTGGATTGGTGGATTGGGGAAAAACCTTTGTACCTAAACCCTGTTTGGGACTCTATCAAAAGAACCCTCATCAATCGCCATGGCAAGAAAGTTTTTGGTTACTGGAGATTGATGAATTCATTTCCCTCTTGGGATATCCCGGATTGGTTGGGTATCAGTGAGCATTAGAGTCAGTGTTTGAAGCAGTTGAGAATTGCACTATCCTCTCTCTATATTCCTTTCTCCTTTCCTGTTGATGATTATATTTGGCCCCTCTCCCCTTCTGGATCCTTCTCCATTAAAGTTGCCTATGATTCAAAGCCCCTGACTAGCTCTGGACCTCCTCTCTACAAAATTTGGCCCAAAGAGACTATTCCCAAAATTGGTTTCTTTTCCTAGCTCTCCTTCAAGAATGCTTTCCTCTCATGAGAGAACTCAAAAAGGAGAGGCTTCTCCCTTCCCACTTGATGTGTTATTTTTTGCAAAGCTTTGGAGTCCTCCTCTCATCTCCTTCTTCACTGTCCCTTTTCTCAGGTTATCTGGAATTGGCTTCTGTCACATTTTGGTGTTGTCTAGACTTTCCCATAATCCATTCATGATACCCTCAATCAATGGTGTTCCCCCTTTTCACACCCGGCCCTCTCCCTTGCTTGGAAACTTATCCTCCCTCACAACCTATGGGGTATCCGGAAGGAAAGAAATAGGAGAATCTTCAAAGACCAGTGTTTGGAACCTGATAGGGTGGCTAACCATATTGCTATACTCTTCCAAGATAATCTAATCAGTTACTTATGGAAGAAATATTAGCAAAAATTCTAGTTTTGTAATAGCAAGGAGTGGTGTCAGCGGATTGTGATCCTTCCCACGGCTAAACCCTCAACCTTGGCTCGCTCTGCTGTTCGGTGGCTCCCTCCCCCCTGGTTGGATGAAACTTAACACAGATGGTGCTTCTAAAGGTAACCCAAGGAAGTCTGGCGGGGGTGTGATTCTTTGCAATTCTTCTAGTTTCCCTCTTGTTGCTATTGCAGCTAATTTTAGCATGGGGACCAACCATTGCGCTGAAGCATTAGCGATCCTTAAGGGGTTGGAGCTGACTCTCCAAATTGGCAACGAGCCTTTAATTGTGGAAAGTGACTTTCTCAATATCATAAATTTCCTTAATTCAGATGGCCCTAGACAATGGTCGGTTAAAAACATTATTACTGATATCCGTCTTCTTCAAAGGAACTTCTAGCAGATCAAATTCCAACATATCTTCTGTGAAGGGAATAAGGCGGCTGATTACATGGCCAACATTGGTGTCCTCCTTGACACTCAACAAATTTGGTTAGGAAATTTTCCTGTCGATCCCCTTCAAATTGCTCAGAATGACTACTCCTTTTCTAGCTAACTTATTGTGGTGGTGGGTTTTTGTTCCTTATGTCAGTAAGCTAAAAAAAAAGAACCATGCTCTTAATAAGGGCGACGGTCATGATTATCTCATAATGATGAAGTGACGGTCTATGGAGCTGAACACGTGGGATGAGATTTGTTTCACTCGGGCGGATCTAGTTTTGAGATGCACACTTTCACATCACAATCATAATAGGTTCATGAGGATTATTGATATGAATGAATCCCATAATTTACAAAATATTTTTAAAGCCAACTCATGTCCCCTCACCTCTATTCATTGCCACGAGATCATCACCATGGGTGGGCAGCTCAAAGGGATTGAACTAACTTCTTGCACTGAATTGATGGAGGACCAGGAAGTTTGGAATATTCTCAAGGACAATGGTGTAACTACTTTCCTGGAAAGAATGATTAGGTACTCGACCATGGTTTTTTATGGTGCCTTGGCTACCTAGTCGCGTGGCAGAGTCCAAATTGGACATACTTCTTTCACCATCTCCACCAACACCATTTCCTTGGTGACTAGCCTTCCAACCTCTAGGGTAGTTTACTTCAACAGGTCCTTACAAGCGGAGCTCCAGGACTTCATTGAAAAAGGTGAGAATTCAGCCAAGTATCTTTCTGGTTATGTTCGAGAATCCCTGCTCCCCCCTTGGGATAGGGTCGCAGAAGTAATTATCAGATATTTCACCATCGATGGGTGATACAAGTTGGTCTTCGGGCCCCATTTCTTCATTCTTTCTCACCTACGTTGGAGGAAGAAAATCAATCTTGTTGCCTTTCTGTTCCAGTCTCTCAAGCATTCTTTGAATATTACCAGGGAGGGAGAAGGTGCCTTTCTTCATCAAGGCCTTCTTTACCTCCTCTTCAAATGTGTTGCTTCTCATGCTGTGATTGCTCGTTTCCCTTCCAAGTCTAATCGGTCCCACCGTACCCCCACCTCGTCTCCCCTTCCATCCCTACTTCCCATCCCACTTCTAGCCAGCGCCGCCACCTGTAAGTATCCTCTGACTTCGATTTCGAGGTGGAAATCATGGGTTCCTCCTTCACAGGTTTTGCTCCCCTTGTTTCCCCCATTAGTCCTCATTCTCCTGGCCAAACTTACCTCAACCTTCCTGATGCTGATGTTGTGGTTACTACTTCTTCCCCGGTCTCAAGCTCAGAGTTCCATCTTTCAGACACACTGTTGGGTTTAGCTAAGTTGTATCTTGAATCCCTTGGATTGGGTTCGGTTGACATGAATGAGGACCCAAATGAGGAGGGGCTAAATCTACAGAGTGGTACTAAATTTTTTATCATGGTTGATAGCGAGATCATCCCCCAAGATATCCAGATGGAAGCTCCTTCAAAAGTGGAAGACACCGTGACTGGGAATGTTGTTGGGGACGATGATGGAACTGCTGTTAACACTAGTAACCAACCTGAAGACCTACAAGTTAAATTGGTGTCTTCCATCCTGGCTAAGCTCCAGCATTCCTTCTCTATCCTTAAATCTTGGGAAATTTTCATAGATAACAATAGGGATGCCATCACCAAAGATTGCTCTGAACTAATCGCTCTTGCTGATCATCTGGCTAAAGAGTTAGACTCCATCCATGCTAAGCATACCGTTAAAGAGCTGAGGAAGCTCCTTTAATGTTTTGTAATTTCATTTTTCGTTATGTTCGGTTGTTCAGTTTTTTTTTTGGAATTATCTTGGGTTTCTCTAAATGTAATCCTCATCGCTTGATCTAGCTAGCTATGCTTTTTGTACAAGGTTGTGGGACCTTCTAAAACCCCCACTTTACCCTTATTCTAAAAAAAATGACTTCATTATCTTCTTTGTAATTTGTCTAATCTAACAAATAACCTCTTAACTTCTCCCCATGCTTAAGATATTATAAATTTTCTATTGAATTCTCATAATAAAAAAAATTGGATATGAATTATACCATCTATAAATATCATTATAAATTATACCCTATCAATATAATAAAATACATTTATAACTATAAATTATCATTAAACATTCAATAAAAATTTAGTGTAAGAGAAATATCATAAAACCTTTGATAAAAATTGAGTGTAAAAAATTATCATAAAATTTGAAGATAATAATGAACTTTCGTTTATATAAATATCATTTATGAATGATAAATATTTTTACTTTAAGAAATTATTTGGAAGAGTGATTACATGTAAATGTTGGTAAACAATGATAGTGATAGGTGCAGAGGCTATTCTCCTGATACAATGCAACTATTCTCCTTATAGAATGCACTGGCTTAGATGCATAAGCATAAAAAACAACATAAATGCACCATAAACCACATGTGTGCCCATGCATGCATGGAACCCACCATCAACTGTCAAATCATGGGTGGAAAATCATTTAAATGAATAGACTGGAATGATGTAATGGCATGGGGCAAGCAATAGCAAAAATGGTGGGCACGTGCACTGTAAATGAACAAGTCTTCATTTTGAATCACGGAAGCAATTGTGTGAGTTCTTACAAGAATGTTGATAAACACAGTGTCTTCAGTTTGAATCACAGAAGCAACTGTGTGAGTTCTTACAAGAATCATGGAATGTTGATAACTATTGAATGGTTTGCCACATATGCATGAAGTGGAAGGATGGGAGCATCTAAGCCCATAGGTGTATTTTATCGGGAGAATATCCTCTACCATACAATAATGGGGCGGAGGCTATTCTCTTGATAAAATGCACCTATGCGTATAGATGCCCCCATCCTTCACCGCATGCATATGTGGCAGATGTTTCTACAATTAGTGTTTTTTTTTGCGAATTTTGGTGTTGAAAATCACACTATGTTTTTCAATGTTATTCTAACACATCCAAAGCGATTCGAACTCATGACCTCTTGATTGCTAGCGTGTATTCACACCAACCTAGCTAGAGCTTACCACACGCTACCATTCGTTTTCAAACTAATATGTTTAAAAGCAATATAATTGTGATTTGACTGCTGCCCACGGGACCCCCTATATATGGGCATGCATGTAATGTATGGTGCATTTTATGGGGCATCAATGTTAGGAAGTGCATTTTATCGGGAGTATGGACTTCCTAACATCGATACCCCATAAAATGCACTTCCTAACTTCGATGCCCCATAAAATGCACCATACATGACATGCATCCCCATGCATGGGAGGTCTTATAGGCAACAATCAAATCACAATTATATTGTTTTTAAACATATTTGTTTGAAAACAAATGGTAACAAGTGGTAAGCTCTAGCCGGGTTGGTGGGAATGCGCACTAGCAATCGGGAGGTCATGAGTTCGAATCACGTTGGATGTTGTGGTGTGTTTTCACACAGTATTGAAAAACACACTATGTTTTTCAACAGTGTTGAAAAACACAGTGTGTTTTTCAACATAAAAATTAAAAAAAAAACTAATTGTTAACTTTCCTGCCACATGGCAGCGGATGGCCACCAATGGTCGCATGGCTATTTTTATGTATGTCTGTGCATTCTATCAGGAGAATAGCCTCCGCAACCATGATTTGAGGTGGAGGTTATTCTCTTGATAGAATGCACCGCATATGCATAAAAACATATATCCATGCATCGATGACCATCTGCTGCCACATGGCATGCGTCCTAATAGTTAGTTTTTTTTTCACATTTTGATTGTTGAAAAACACACTGTGTTTTTCAAAATTCTTGTAAAAACTCACACAGTTGCTTCTGTGACTCGAACTAAAGACTTGTGCATTGACAGCGCACATGCCCATCATTTCCAATATTGCTTGCCACATGCCAATTTACATCATTTGAAATGTATTCATTTACAAAAAATTCCGCCCATGATTTGACAGGCGATGGCGGGTCCCACACTTGTATGTGGTTTTTGTGCATTTGTGATTTTCTTAACGGGCATCCATCTTAACTGGTGCATTCTATCGGGAGAATAGATTCTACCATGATTTGATAGGATTCAGTGGGAAAAACCGATGCAGTTGGAGGCTATTCTCCCAATGAAATGCACCGCATGACATCCATGCCCCATCATCAACACATGTATACCATGCATGGGAGGGCCCCACCTATACCTATCAAATCATGGGCGGAAATTTATTTAAATGCATAGGTTTCGAATAATGTAATGGCATGTGGCAAGCATATTATTGAAAAAACACATGTCATTACATCATTCAAAACCTATGCATTTAAATAATTTTTTGCCCATGAGTTAATAGGTTTAGGCAGGGCCCTCCCACACATGGTATGCATGTGTTGGTGATGGGGCTTAGATGTAGGGAGGTGCATTCTATTAGGAGAATAGTCTATGCTCCATGCCCTGTAAAAGACCCCATCAACACATTCATACCATGCATGGGTGGGCCTCGCCAAAACTTTTCAAATCACAGGCGGATTGATTTTTAAAATGTATGGGTTTTGAATGGTGTAGTTACATGTGTAGATTGATATCTCAATCGACAGGAATGTGCATTACTAGATGGAAAGTCTTCAGTTCAAATCCCACAAATGACTATGCTGAGTGTTTTTCAGCATTAGAAATTTAAAAAAAAACTAAGTATTGGGGTGCCTACCACATGGCATCTGATGGTCATAGGAAGGATGTGTATGTCTCTTATGGGCCCCATTGCATTCTATCGAGAGAATACTCACCGCCCCATAAAATATCCATGCACCCATTTGAAGCCCATCTGGTCGCATGTGACAGGCACATAGGTACTTAGTTTTTTTTGTGTTGAAAAATACATTGCATCGGTTACAAGATTCGAACTGGGGACCTGTGAGAGTATGCAAGATTAATTTGAAAAGAATGATAAACAATTGTTACTTTAAGAAATTATAAGAAATAATAATTATGTGTAAATGTAGGTAGTGATAGGTTAATTCAAATGCTCTCACACCGTTATCCCAAGATTTAAATAAAAACATTATACAAGAAAAAATACACCACATTAGGAAGACACGTTATTCACAAACAAAGATTATATTTATTAAAAAACAAAATGCTTGAAGTTTTTTTTTTACTTTTTAAGATTTAATATCAATATTTGAGATGTATCTACTATATCTAGAGACAATCCATTATCATTATATAATAAATAAAGATAATAATCATATTGAATTTAGAATTAATAATACATATTAATTTGTCTAGAAAATATCAAATTCATGATATTGTTTTTTAAGTGATAATGTATATTGATTTAGAGATTAAATTTTTTAACACAATTAAAAAGAGACATACTATTTAACCATAATTCAATTTAGATATATATTTACTTTAATATAATTTAAATTATTTTTAACTATTTTTAACATTGTAAGTTAAATTAAGAAATATATTTTTATTTTAAAAGTGTAATTATAATATTTAGATGTAATATACACCGTTATTTAGAAAAAGGATGACATAAAATCGCAAGCAAATCAGTTCAAACATTTAATTACTAAGTTTTATTTTAGGCTACAAGGTGATTAAAAACTTCTCAAACTCCATTGGAAATTGCAGATGAAGGCATCAAAAACATTTATGATGTGTAAGTACTAGGTTTAAAGAAGAAGCCTTTGTTAGTTAGCTAAATAACAAAGAAACATTCAATGTTGAATTTGATAAATAGAATCATGTCTTATAGATGAAAAATTCAAGATGGTTGTTTGAGGTGTTGAAGAAGGTAGCCTTCACTTCTTTACAACTACAACAACATGACAAGTATTGGTGGTTAAGAAAGGTTTCATATTTGAGCTTTAGAGCACCAAAGTTATTCGCATCAACAAGAATATATGTGCAAGAAGCTTCCGCTAAGTGCAAACAACACACAAAATAATTTGAAACAAAAGTTGCATGAAAGGTAAGCAATTGGAGTTGGCCCATATTGACCTTTCCAGTCTTGTGGGACTCTATTTATAGGAGTAAAGGGATTCATGACATTATTGATGATTTTAGAAGGAAAAAATATCACAATGATCACATGAGTAGGGGAAAGCAATATAGGAATAACATAATGAAATAATGAAGAGCCAAACTTGTTGTCAAATTGAATTGCTTCAATATAAATTTACTATAGGTGGCAGCTAGGTTCATTAAAAAACAAATAAGGCAGTTCCGTTGACAAGAATAACACTAGATTTGTAGCTACTAGCTTTCCTCAATGAGAAGCTATTCATCTCAAAGAAACTTATGCACATGCAACAAAGGTGAATATTGTAGACACAAAATCACGCACTTGGATACATTTCTAGGTCCTAAAAACATACTTTCATTCATATGATTCCTAAACAAAAAAACTAATAATTAGAAGCTATCTTTGGCCTCTTTTATGTCTTTCTTGATTTCTTTTTGGTCTTGCACACCCTACATCCTAGTCTGAACTTTATTGCTTCATCTTTTATGGCTTTAGAAACCAACACCCAGGCATCCTCGTCCTCATGGGTGCCCCAGACCTTTTTCTATCTTACTCGCTTCTTTTAGGTCTCTTTTTTCTTTTGGGCATCTTATTTACTTATGGGTTCGCCTTCCCGTTATCAATTATGAAATTCAACTAAGGGAATCATATAAATTCAAAGCTATGTGACCAAAATAAAGGACCAAGCTCTAAGCATCTATAATTATCACCTAAGGTTACATCCAAAGGCATCTAAGAGCATCAAAGACATCCATCTAATACTCATACGAGGGACAAGGGACTACATTTTCTGCATACACTTCATAGGAAGGGGAAGTTCATTTTTCCATCCACACATCTTTTTACATTGGTACATCTAGCTATCACCTGCTATCAAGTGCACTTGCACAAGGGATTCCTAGGGCACGATTCTATCACATGCGCATAAGAACTACATAGAGTCTGCGATGTAGTGCAATGCTTGGTTATAAGTTCACTCAGTTGCGTGATCGATGGGGTTAGTCTGAATCCCCATATTGCATCTTTTCTTTTCACGATTTGATGTAGTTTGAGGGTTTTACATGTCATCATCTCTTTATAGGTTACAGGTGAATTTTGTGATCTGTTGGAAATATTGTCATTGATGTCAAAAGAGGTGTTGAACTGGTAAACGGAAATCTGTCAGAAAGTAACGGAATTGTGAGTATGTCAACGGAAATAACCAGTAACATATAGAGTAGCAAAAAGAGCAGAAATCAGATATTTATATATGTGAAAAGGGTCACCTTTATAGGAGAAATACAACAATATATGTGTAAAGTGAACAACATTCAAGAAAGAGGAAGATCTTGACAACCATGATGAGAAGAAAGTAGCACTTTTTCATGAAGACC